>CM066318.1:95299378-95724756 GCA_033807775.1 Saussurea involucrata | reverse complement strand
ACTGTAGCACGACGTACATTGACGTTTATTATTTAAAATTATCACCATAACATTACATATGGTCACGTTTATTATACAAAATCGTCATCGTAGCATGACTTACGTGGACGTTTATTATTCTTACCGTCACCACAACATGATATATAATGACATTTATTATGTAACGTCCCAAAAACATAACATGCATTAAATCATAAAATAAACATTCGAAGTACATATCATGACTTGTCTTTAATCATCAGTGATCTATACTAAACAAAATTGACAGCAGAAGTCTCTATTTCCACAGCCGAGAGCTCTATTAATAGTCATCAGTCAAAACTTGGAGTCGCTCTAAGCTCCAAATCATCCTTGCCATCTCTTAGTTCTTATTAGAAGAACTCGTAACGCGCTTACCTGAAAATGGTTTAGTTTTTGAAAAGCGAGGGTTAGACCAAAAGGTCTAGTGAATTCCCTCAATAAAACATTTATCACAGTATAAAATCATTTCATTAAAACCAATTCATATCCTTCACATAAGCATCGATCAAGGTTCAGCACATGGTTCAGGGATCGCATAAGCTACCACGATCGGGGCCTAACGGACACCCTCTCGGCTACACCGGAGTCCAAGTGGACCCCCTGTTCCTTCATGTAGGAGGAAATGAATTCCAACCTACAAGCTAACCTTCATATGCCCAAGGGATTATCAAATCCCTTGGTACCCTGACCCCACCGTGTAAACCGACTCCACATAGCATTCACATAACATTTCGAAATCATGTTTAAGAAAACATTAGGCATTGTTTCATTTGCTGAGTAAACATGCATTTCGTGAAAAACATGCGCAACATTTATAAAACGATTCATTCTCGTAAAAGAAACCATATCAGTAAAACATAGTGCGTCATAAAAGGGTTGAGAGAACTCACCTTTGGTTACGTAGAGCGCACTCCTTAAATATCTCTAAGCTAAGCCAATCGAACACCTAAGGCATTAGATTCATATTAGATCAACGGTTCGACCCTACTGTCCGGTTACACTTTCCGGACATCGGTACTTTCCGGATACCAACACTTACCAACACTTTCCGGTCACAGGGACTTTCCGGACACTCTTACCCGGACACTAGCTTTTCCGGATATAACCATCCGGACACCAAAACCTATCCGGACACTCCTTACATCCGGACACTTATGAAAAACACCCGGATCCTTATGAAAACACCCGGACACCCCCACTGTCCGGACACTACTGTCCGGACGTGGCGACGTCCGGAAACTACGGCTGTGCGAAAACATAAATCTCAAAGTGATTAATAAACTCATTTTCAACCATTAATTCGATTAGACAACCATGAGGGTTCATACACCAACCATAAACACTCACTTAATCCCATTCTTTACTTATAAATCGACACTTACCATTCAAAACCCCAAAAACACTATTAAGAGCATTAGGTAAAGAATACAATGAAATCAAGGGTTTCTCAACAACATACTTAGACCACAATGAGAGGAAACATTAATCAAACAACAGCAGATGATTACCTTCTTTGATTTTCCTTTTCCTTTGCTTTATCCCTTCCTTTCTTCTCTTCCTTCTAGCCGCCAAACCACAAGACCAAAATAACATTGATTTCTAAATAAAATGGTGCTCTAGGGATTTGACCCCATTTTATACTTCCCAACAATTTCCATTTTGCCCCTCCAACTATACTTTCATTCCTTACACAAAAGACACTAAACTTCCATACTTGCCATAGGAAACCCGATTGTTACAACACTCCCCCCTTAAAAGAATTCCGTCCTCGGAATTCCTTATTGGAAAAGACGTGGGTATCATGCCCACACCACAACTGACACTTCCCCAAGGTAATGCCACTCCTGACTCAGTCAACCACCTCGTTAAATTCGAAACATGGAACATTGGATGCATTCCCTTCAATTCTTACGGTACTCTAACTCGTAGGCTACTGTTCCTATTCGATCGGTCTTAACGATAGAAGATTAAATAAGGCTTCTCAAGCATCTTTACTTCCCTTAAGGAGGAACCTGGCGGAATCCCCCGCTACAACACGAGATCCAATTACTAAGAAACAGTCACTCACTTGACAGCTTGGCACAAGGCCAACCCTGTACGTCCCGACAACTCACAACCCCGAGTTCCTTTATCATATCATAACTCACTACCTTGCACCACCCAACAATCGTCTATGCATATAACATTTCCCTTTTCTCGGACCACCTAGACCACAGTTCGTCAAACATCTCTCCCATCCTCACCACTTTACCACCTCATACTTAAACGTAACTAAGAGTAGGAACCTCCAAACCCATCGTTGGATTGTTCACCTACTCAAATTAAACTTATCCTGAAACACATCAATTCCTCCCGGATTGCCACGTTCGTTCATTCCTATAAAACATAACTCCGGTTATCCTCACTCCACTAGGAGGAGTAACCATGGTCACACCATACTATTCTCACTAGCTTAATCACTACACGACCAATTCGTTTAAACATTTCTCACAAAGTCACTAACTTAACTCATTCAACTGTCTTATCCACTCCTTTTCTGCACAACCTCGTACACAATTCCCTTCCTCAATACTCTTTCCAACGGTTCGCACACTTATCAATGACAATCTACACAACACTGCACCTTTCGGCGTTACTGTCAAGTTTACTACTTCCAATTTACTCACTTATTCCGACATGCTATCTTCACCTCCCCACGTTAGCGTGGAGCATTGCCCACCAAACATTACTTGCCCCTCTCTCCCGACCTTTCCACATGCTGGAATCACTTTCTCATCACTCACATAACCAAACAGTTGCACCAAGATCTTATCTTAAGGCATTCAACCAAGTCGTCTTGAAACGACACCAGTGTTCGACGTCACTACACATTATTTAATCTCCAACTTTTACCTTCTCAGACATTTCTTTCACACATAAGCAACAACTCACATTCTTTAAGGATTTCACATCTATCCCACCACATTTTGACTAACACAACCCTCATCATCTTTAAACTTCCAATGATCCCAAAATATGCTTACTTAGCGACTCTTACAGCTAAAAACACTTGGTTTCTTCCTTTGGGTAACCACCCACCACCAATCCATCATTCAATCCCGAACATGATCATCCCACAACATCTACTTACACTCTACGTGCTCCCACAATCTGGTTAACAATTCGTACACCTCATCCGAAACCCCCAAAAGACTTCTATCTGATGCTTCCTCTCTCTCTCTCTAACATCACATCACTACGACACTAGCTGGCACATTTAGCTTGACAATTACTGTCACTACACATCCGTACACTCTTTGCCCATAACATCACACTGCAGACCAGATCTCTCATGATCATTCACCCAATTTGAACTTGCCTTCATATCCTCCCGTATACATAATCGAGTCTATCCCGCTACTTAGTCCTTTCCCAACTTGTTGAACTATAACTCACGAGTTCCCACTTAACTTAAACATAATCATTCTTGCTGGCTCCCTACGATCCGAGCCCTTTCACAGACACGGCACATTTCCTTATTGGCTGATACAGTCTACATTCACTTCGTTTGTGCTACACACCTTATCCTTCTATGGACCCTCCACACCTCGTAACTAGAACGCTTATTCAACAACATCGGTCTCTCACTAACTTAACACCCCCACATGGTGTTCTATCCACTTTCGCTCTTCTGGTTCAAGCCTTCGGCCTTAACCATCTTGCACGGTTGCCGACTACAACGCCAATAGTCGACCTGTAACTATTTTCTTAACCTATTCTTTAAGAAGGGTTCCCTTACGGAACCTAATCCTACCAACATATCATAATCACCCTCAAAATCCGTCGCCCTTAATTCAAGACTTACTCATGTAACATCAATATTACAAGCTCACCTCAAAACTCATATCCCACGCCGTGGACCTTTCATTTCTGCCTCACAACACTACTCAAAGAAGTTGCTAAAATCAACACCTTGATGACTCCTAGTCCTTCCTCCGGACACCATCGTCCCTTGGCAACTGTATTTCCAGTCACCGAACAAGGGTACAGACCCTCATACAACCGATACCAAGGTCCACTACCGATTCTACCACTGTTCACCTTTCCTCTAGAACACATATACTAAAACTACATACGTTCTCCCCTGACTTGTCCAACACCTTTCCGCTCTCGGAGTTCTTCCTTAACTTATAATGTAATATTCTACGACCTAGTAGGTTCATAGCCTTCATGCATGACAATACAGTAAATAAATCTTTTCTCACATTTCATCATTTTAAATAAACAACGTTTGGAAAACACTTGGGTACACATGACCCCATCACTCTTATAACTTCAACGCCCTGCACAACGATTCGAGAATCGTTTGCATGCATCTTTCCGTGAACCTTAATCTTACTCAATTCCGAACGATGTTATTACGACAGTAATACGTTGAGTGAAAATCCTTTCATACGACACAATTTCGAAAGAAATTACCGACATCAAGTAAACCAGTCGGTTCTCAACCCTTTTATATGATATCAATCAGTTAAAATTCATTTGATTGTAAAAGTTTTGCTGGCATAAGTCTTCTCGACCTTTTTGTAATAATTTAACTTATCATGAAAAGTTTGAAATACTTTTCAAATCGTTAGGCTCAAAATTTCATTATGCAATGTGAATGAAATCACCTTCTCTTTAAACATACGCTTTCACGTTCTGATTCCTTTTCGATCAAAATTGATATTTACACATTTAACTTAAATAGTGAAAATTCTCATGTTACATTTAAGAAAGCTATGCATGAAACTCTACTTGCAATTGAAGGCTACTTACCCTAGTAAGGTCAACCGCTTTACCCACGCAACTTATCCTTGACACTCTTCCTTCGACTAAGGGTCGCCCTCTCGGACAGGCAATAACTTGCTGTACATGCATTCCCCATCTCGCTTTGATCGACTATCTCACTTTCTACTTCTACATGCTTTCAATTCACTATAAGTATCTTATTTCATTTATCCTGCCAATAAAAAGCTCGACTAAAAGTCAGGGCTCCATTGATACTTTCAAGGTTTTAACACTGTTCTATCTTACCATCCTGACTGATCTATCCCATTCACAGTAATATACATATAATGATGCTTATTATTCAAAATTGTCACATTTGCATAGCATATAGTGACATTTTATTATTCAGAAACATTATCGTAACATGACATACGATGACATAAATTTATCGAAACCGTTATTGCATTAGGATATACGGTGACATAACTTTATCAAAACTGTCATGGTAAAATGACATACATAGACGTTCGTAATTCAAAACTGTCACAATAACATTACATACTGTGACATTTTATTCAACACCGTCACCGTAACATAACATACGGTAACATTTAGATTTCAAAACGTTACTGTAACATAACATAAGACGACGTTTGTTTTTCAAAACCATCACCATAGGATGACATACGATGAGGGTCATTATTTAAAGTCATCATTTTAACATGACATACATCAACGTTTATTATGTGAAAACGTTAGAATAGCATGAAATTGGGTGACAATTTTTTGGTTAAAACCGTCACCGTTGCATGACATAAGGTGGCATTGTTTTTCTAAAACGTCACCATAGCATGATCGAAGGTGACATTTTTTTTTCTAAACCGTCACCGTAGCATGACATAAGGTGACGTAATTTTTTCGAAGCTGTCACTGAAGCATGACATGCGGTGACGTTTAATTTTCAATACCGTCACCATAGCATGACGTATGGTGACTTTTATTTTTCTAAACCGTCAATGTAGCATGACATAACGTGACATAAATTTTCCGAAACCGTCCTTGTAACACGACTTACGATAACGTTTATTGTTCAAAACCGTCACTGTAGCATGACGTACATTGACGTTTATTATTTAAAATCATCACCATAACATTACATATGGTCACGTTTATTATACAAAATCGTCATCGTAGCATGACTTACGTGGACGTTTATTATTCTAACTGTCACCACAACATGATATATAATGACATTTATTATGTAACGTCCCAAAAACATAACATGCATTAAATCATAAAATAAACATTTGAAGTACATATCATGACTTGTCTTTAATCATCAGTGATCTATACTAAACAAAATTGACAGCGGAAGTCTCTATTTCCACAGCCGAGAGCTCTATCTATAGTCATCAGTCAAAACTTGGAGTCGCTCTAAGCTCCAAATCCTCCGTGCCATCTCTTAGTTCTTATTAGAAGAACTCGTAACGCGCTTACCTGAAAATGGTTTAGTTTTTGAAAAGCGAGGGTTAGACCAAAAGGTCTAGTGAATTCCTTCCATAAAACATTTATCACAGTATAAATTCATTTCATTGAAACCAATTCATATCCTTCACATAAGCATCGATCAAGGTTCAACACAGGGTTCAGGGATCGCATAAGCTACCACGATCGGGGCCTAACGGACACCCTCTCGGCTACACCGGAGTCCAAGTGGACCCCCTGTTCCTTCATGTATGAGGAAACGAATTCCAACCTACAAGCTAACCTTCATATGCCCAAGGGATTATCAAATCCCTTGGTACCCTGACCCCACCGTGTAAACCGACTCCACATAGCATTCACATAACATTTCGAAATCATGTTTAAGAAAACATTAGGCATTGTTTCATTTGCTGAGTAAACATGCATTTCGTGCAAAACATGCGCAACATTTATAAAACGATTCATGCTCGTAAAAGAAACCATATCAGTAAAACATAGTACGTCATAAAAGGGTTGAGAGAACTCACCTTTGGTTACGTAGAGCGCACTCCTTAAATATCTCCAAGCTAAGCCAATCGAACACCTAAGGCATTAGATTCATATCAGATCAACGGTTCGACCCTACTGTCCGGTTACACTTTTCGGACATCAGTATTTTCCGGATACTAACACTTTCCGGTCACAGGGACTTTCCGGACACTCTTACCCGGACACTAGCTTTTTCGGACATAACCATCTGGACACCAAAACCTATCCGGACACTCCTTACATCCGGACACTTATGAAAAACACCCGAATCTTTATGAAAACACACGGACACCCCCACTGTCCGGACACTACTGTCCGGACAGGGCGACGTCCGGAAACTACGGCTGTGCGAAAACATAAATCTCAAAGTGATTAATAAACTCATTTTCAGCCATTAATTCTATTAGACAACCATGAGGGTTCATACACCAACCATAAACACTCACTTAATCCCATTATTTACTTATAAATCGACACTTACCATTCAAAACCCCAAAAACACTATTAAGAGCATTAGGTGAAGAATACAATGAAATCAAGGGTTTCTCAACAACATACTTAGACCACAAGGCGAGGAAACATTAATCAAACAACAGCAGAAAGATTTGAGATGATTACCTTCTTTGATTTTCCTTTTCCTTTGCTTTATCCCTTCCTTTCTTCTCTTCCTTCTAGCCGCCAAACCACAAGACCAAAATAACACTGATTTCTAAATAAAATGGTGCTCTAGGGATTTGAGCCCATTTTATACTTCCCAACAATTTCCATTTTGCCCCTCCAACTATACTTTCATTCCTTACACAAAAGACACTAAACTTCCATACTTGCCATAGGAAACCCAGTTGTTACATATTATACAAAATTGCCACCATTGTGACAATTTTTTTTAAACCGTCACCATAACATAGTATATGATGACATTTATTTTTCAAAATCGTTACCGTAGAATGACATGTGGTAACGTACTCAAAACCGTCACCATAAGATGACATATGGTGACATAAATTATTCAAAACCGTCAATATAGCTTAAGATATTGTGATGTAAATGTTTTAATAACGTTACCAAAGCATGACATATGGTGACGTAAATTTTATAAAAAACCCTTGCCATACATTTACTTTTGGTGACGCAAATTTTGCAAAATCGTTGTCACATAACTTGTTGACTTTTGGAAACGGTTTTTAAATAAGCGTTGCTATACATATTTTTAGTTTTTGTAACGATTTTTTAAAACCGTTACGACATAAAGCAACGATTTTGACAAAAATCGTCACTAAAAAGTCTTATATTGCAACGGTTTGTAAAAACCGTCACAACATAAGGCAACGGTTTTTCAAAACCGTTACCTTAGGGTACCTTTTATTGACGTTTTTATCTAAAACGTTACTTTATGATTCAATTGTTTTTGTAATAGTAACGTTTCTTTATAAAAATTGTTACTAAAATAATTCTCTAACTTTTTATTTGACTTTTTGTAACGTTTTTTTATCAAACCGTTACAAATCTGTTTTTTAAAACCGTCACAAAAAGTCATTTTTGTACTAGTGTAATCTCTTATTTTGTTTAATGCAGCTTTATACATGTGCCATCTCCACACACGGCCGAAGCATTGTCACAAGTTATGATGGAGTGTCTTCTCGATTGGAACGTTGATAACAAGATATCGACTTTGACTCTTGACAATTGCTCGACAAATGATGCAATAATCGACAAGCTTTTAGGTACTCTTTCTTCTTCATCGCTAATGTTAAAAGGGAAAATATTTCATATGCGATGTTGTGCACATATAATTAACCTTATTGTGCAAGATGGATTTTCTATCATCGGGGGAGCTATTGAAAATGTTAGGGATAGTGTTGCATTTTGGACACACTCTTCTAAGAGAATTCAAGAATTTAAACTATGTGCACGACAATTAAGTATAAATTGTGAAAAGGAATTAGTTCTTGATTGTAAGACAAGGTGGAATTCGGTATATATTATGTTGAATGTTGCTTTGGAATATAAGGATGTTTTTAGTCGTTTGAGCAAGAAGGAGAGGAGTTATGTTTGCTTGCCTAGTGAAGATGAATGGACAATGGCATCAATGGTTTGTGAGAAATTAAAGTTGTTTTATCGTGTGACTGAAGAGTTTTCGGGAACTTTATATCCCACTTCAAACATATTTTTCCCGTTGATTTGTGAAGTTAAAGTGTCTTTGTTGAGTTGGAAAAATTCTCCTCATGATGTTATTAGAAAAATGGCATCATCAATGTTGGTCAAATTCAACAAATATTGGAGTGTCATACACGAGGTTATGAGTGTAGCGATTGTGTTAGATCCTCGATATAAGTTGAATCTAATAAACTATTTCTTTCCGAAAATATATGGTGATGAAGCGAAAAGTGAGGTTATGAGGATACGTAACCTATGTGTTGAGTTGTTTGAAGAGTATAAAAAGAAGTATGCTGGCAATCGAGGAACTTCTTGGAAAGGACAATCTACCGCTAGTGCCTTGGACGTAGATGATTCTACTTCCGAGAAACCTACATGGGAGATGGATTTTGAGTCTTTGATGTGTGATGACGATGTGTTGGAAACAAGTGAATTGGATGAGTATTTGGCCGAGAAATTATTGCCTAATGAAGACGGTTTTGACATCTTGATGTGGTGGAAGTGCAACGGCTCCAAGTTTCCTATGCTTCAAAAGATTGCAAGAGACGTTTTAGCCATACAAATTTCTACGGTAGCTTCCGAATCCACTTTTAGCATGAGCGGTAACAAAGTCACAAAACAACGTAGTCGACTGCACCCACAAACACTTCAAGCATTAATGTGCACTCAAAGTTGGCTACGGAAAGATCTTAAAGGTATTTTTTTTTATAATTCTTAGTCATACATGTATTTTCGTTTTTTCTAATTTGTTCTACTTTTTGTAGATAAAAAACATGGAGAGCCTAAAGCATTTGACGAAACAATCGCATATGACGAGGATGTGAATGTCGAGTAACAAGTGATCTTGTTATTTTTTGGATGTTGGTACTTAATATCTAATTTTTGTGAATTCTAAGTCAAAATACAATTTTTGGTACTTGATATGTAATTGTTATTGATATGTTTGGATTTTATTTTTGGATATTGTTTTGCTCATTTGGTAAGTATCACGTGATATATATTTACATGATTTAATTAATTTTGGCTTCTTTTTTTAGTTCAATACATGTTGAATATTATCATTTTTTAGTATAATTATTTTTAAAAAAAATCCCCGTTTCCCCGTTGGGGATCCCCGTTCCCCGGTGGGGATGGGGATGGGGATATGATCATATTCCTCGGCGGGGACGGGGATGGGGATTGAGGTCTCCGCCCCATACCCGCCCCATTCCCATGCCTAGCGGGTGTGTCCCATAAAGAATGTTTATATATATATATATATATATATATATATATATATATATGTGTGTGTGTGTGTGTGTGAATTTGTTTCATATAATTTATCAAGGGCGGGTGTGTGCCCTAACACGCTGTCACGGGTGTGTGTGACCATAGCGTGGGCCATCAATGCATGTCGTTTGTGTGCATATCCTGAAATAAAGGTGTAATGTTCATGATCCCTTATATCTTGTCTTTTATTGTGTTATTCGTGGCGTGGAGCTGTTTTGAGGGTACTCATTAGACCTCATGGTCTAACCCTCACTTTCAAAACTAAAAAAAACCTTTCAGGTAAGCAGGTAGATAAGGGTAAGGGCAAGCTTTGAGCTCGGGGCAGGCTTGAAGAGTGTGGATATGAAGATTTTGCTAGGTGTCCAAGTAGTTATTAATGAAAATTCTCAGCTGTAAACCCGTTTGTTCCGCCAACCGTTAAACTTAGCTTTTGTAAGACTTAAATTTCGGGGCCGTGGGGCACTATTTATGTTATGCATGTTATTCAATGTTTGGTTGATCTTTTTTTAAGGTGGGTTGTTATAGTTGGTATCAGAGCGCTAGTTTAAGAGATTTAAGTGACCGGATGGGCCTAAACTTAAACTATGGAGTATGGGTTTAACAACTGAGATATAGGAAGCCTTTAGGGAAGACCTTGATCATCGAGAATTCAGGACAATGGTAGTGAGGATTCCCATGTAAGGTAAATTCAAATCACATCTGGCCAATGTCATTATGAATTTACAGGTGCATGAGTATGCTTGATTACTATTGTTCAGATGATCGATGAAGGTGGTAGTGTGTAGAGAGTGGTGGTAGTGTGTAGAAAGTTCTAACCTTGCAATGATAGCAATGGTTTATTGTGTTGTGTAAGACCGTTGTGGGTGGCCCGATGTGAGGTAGAACCTCTTGGGTTCATAGGGAATAATAATTGATTGGAAGTGAGCTCCTACTTTTTGGTGAGCCTCTACTCTGGGCGTTTGTTATGTCGATCAATTGGGATCTTGAGAGCTTCAACTTAAGAATCGGGTAGTAGAGAGGAGCCTTTTAACTCTCTAGCCTTTTCAACTTAAGTCTAGGTATATCACTATCATACCTAGTTCACTTAAACTAAGGCTCTGATACCATATTGTAACACCCTAAAAACCAGGGCTAATTTATAACAAGATTTAAACATTAATCTTCCAAACTTTATACATAAGCAGAGAATTAACTATGAGGGTCATATATACAAATATCGAAATCTTCAAATAACCTATTAATCTAATCATGTCACTATAATCAGATTAACTAGGTTATCTAAGCAATCCATCAAAAAGCCTCAATATTCATTAACTTCTCCACTATTCCAAAAGCTCTTGTCCCACATCCCTTTATTTCCCTGAGCTAGTACCTGGTAAGAAAATATAATTTGAAACGATTAGGCTAACGCCTAGTGAGAACATTCGCCTTCAAAATAATATTTTTAACATCAATGTAAACAAGGCATAACAAACCTGGTTTACCATCTTTCTTACTAATTTGTAAAAACATCTTACGATGACGGGGTTAAACCTGATTCCATGAATATGATCGACACCAAGTCAGTCATGATATCATGTTCAAGAGCCCACTACGAATCTCCACGGATTCTAGATTAATGCTCATATCCAAGAAATCACAATTACACATGTCAATTTCTTGGAAAGGAAATAGAGATTACAATTACACATGTCAATCCTATTATTCCTTAGAAATCGGGAATTACGATTAGTCCACGCCTATTCCACGATTTCTCATCAATGTGAAATAGGAATTACGATTAATCCACGCCTATTCCTTATTTCACCTAAACGGGAATTACGATTAGTCCACGCCTATTCCACATTTATCATATACACTGGAATTACGATTAATCCACGCCTATTCCATGTGTTCATAAAAACTAGTGCCTATGGATTCATTACACTTATTTATACTCGTGCGGCTATTGCTTAATATAAATCATTTTCAAATAACGTTAATGAAGTTAAGCAAAACCATCAATTTAAGATAACCGATTTTACCTCATAAAATCATTCGTCACAATTCATCAAAAAACATTTCATTATAAAAATGTACCTTACCATAGTTTAAATACGTTATAAAAAGGGTAAGGTAAGAATGAACTCACCTGATAGCAGTAACGTCGCTATTACTTCACTTCTTAAAGTTGTAAATACTTTCCGCTACTAAACTTCCCAGAGTCTTTGTTAACACCAGTTTCTAACTCTTAATTTCTACTGAAATTAGTTTTCTTCTTCTCCTTCTTCTCGGTTCTATCTCTCTCTCTTTTGCCGTACACAACACACACACACACACTTAAGACACAAAAATGCTAATAGAAGGACACCTCACCCCTCTTAATCAAATGAGGCGGTGGAAGTGTAAGTGGTTTCACCACTTAACCAAACAACCCCCTCAACTTTCGTCAAATGACAATTTATACCCTCCAACTTATAAATTAAAATTAAAGTTTACCCCTTAACTTATAACTCCGTAAAACAATTAACGTAACTTACTCGGGGATAAACTCTAAAATTAACCTATCAAATAATTATACTCAAATTATTCAATAACCAAACGTAACACTTTATATAGAAAATCGAGATGTTACAATACTCCCCAACTTGAAAATGATTTCGTACCCGAAATCAAAGCTAGGTAAACAAGTGAGGATATCTAATCTTCATATCCTCTTCCGACTCTATCGTCACGTTAGCACCTCGATGATGTTTCCATTGAACCTTTAACATAACCACTTTCTTATTATTACGTAACTTTTTAACTGATCTCTCTAAGATCGCTTCTGGTTCTTCCACACAACGGCTCTTTTCATCCACCCTTACATCAGTAAGTGGAATCACATCATTCTCTTCGGCTAAACATTTCCGAAGATAGCAAACATGAAAGGTATTGTGGATTCCTTCTAATTCAGGTGGAAGATCCAACTGATATGCTTGTAATCTAATTCTCTTAGTTATGGTGAAAGGTCCTAGAAAATGAGGACTCAACTTTCCATGTTTACCAAACCATATCACACCTTTCCATGGGGATACTTTAAGCATTACACGCTCTCCAACTTGGAATTCTTATGGTCTTCTTTTCGGATCAGCATAACTCTTTTGTCTATCTTGAGCTACTTTCATATGCTTCTGAATCTCTTTCACCTTATCAACCATTTGTTGCACAAGTTCAGGACCAGCAAACTGCTTTTCTCCAGCTTCTAACCAACATACTGGAGTTCTACATTTCTGACCATACAAAGCTTCGAAAGGTGCTATTCCGATACTGGAATGATAACTATTGTTATACGCAAATTCTACTAACGGTAGATGCGTATCCCAGTTACCTCCAAAGTCTAACACGCACGACCTGAGCATATCTTCCAAAGTTTGAATGGTTCTTTCACTTTGCCTGCCAGTTTATGGATGGTAAGCAATGCTTAGATTGACCCTCGTACCCAATTCTTCTTGTAGTGACTGCCAAAACCTCTAGGTAAACCGACTATCACGATCAAAAACTATAGACACCGGTATACCATGCCTTGACACTACTTCATCAATATACAGCTTCGCCAATTTATCTATTGGTGACGCTTCTTTCATTGCCAAAAAGTGAGCACTCTTGGTCAATCGATCTACGATTACCCATATAGCGTAGTTACCCTTTTGCGTCCCTGGTAACTTTGTCACAAAATCTATGGTAATCTTTTCCCACTTCCATTCCGGAATATCCAAAGATTGGAAACTTCCGTAAGGCTTTTGATGTTCGGCTTTTACTAACGAACATGTCACACACTTTTCTACTATTCGTGCCACATCTACTTTCATAGTTGACCACCAATAGTGTAGCTTCAAGTCCATATACATCTTAGTACTCCCAGGATGTATAGAATACTTAGACTTATGCGCGTCTTCGAGAATCAACTCTCGATTTCCTCCAATCTTTGGCACCCAAACACGACCTTGAAATAGTTTAATTCCACAGCTATCTTCAGTCAGTTGAAGATGTTGTTTGCTCATAACTTCATCTTTCAGATTTTCTTCCAGTAAAGCTTCCGTTTGTGCTTCTTTTATCTTTTCAATCAAACTTGATGTCACATCAATCCTAGCGTTAGTCGTTTTCAAGCACCCACTGTATTCTTTTCTACTTAAAGCATCGGCTACAACATTTGCCTTACCGGGATGGTAATGCAATTCACAATCATAGTCTTTAAGTAGTTCTAACCAACGCCTTTGCCTCATGTTCAATTCTTTCTGATCAAAGACATGTTGTAAGCTCTTATGATCAGTGAAGAGAGTACACTTTGTTCCATACAGATAATGACGCCATAGTTTTAATGCAAACACGACCGCTGCCAATTCCAAATCATGGGTAGGGTAATTCTTCTCATGTTCTTTGAGTTGTCTTGATGCATAAGCAATTACCTTGCCTCGTTGCATAAACACACATCCCAAACCCATCTTTGATGCGTCGCTATACACGACCAAATCTTCCGTTCCTTCCGATAGTGTAAGAATAGGAGCTTCACACAACTTCTGACGTAAAGTTCTGAAAGTCGACTCTTGTTTTTCAGTCCAAACAAACTTTACATTCTTCCGAGTCAACACGATCAAAGCAGAAGCAATCTTTGAGAAGTCTTTAATAAATCTCCGGTAGTAACCTGCTAGACCCAAGAAACTTCTTATTTCAGACGCGCTCTTTGGTGTTTCCCAGTTCGTCATTGCTTCTATCTTTGCTGGATCTACTTTAACTCCTTCTGAAGTGATCACATGCCCTAGAAATTGTACCTCTTTTAACCAAAATTCACATTTCCAAAACTTTGCATACAATTTCTCTTTTCTCAACACTTCTAAGACTTCACGAAGATGGTATTCATGATCATCTTCATTCTTTGAATAAACAAGTATGTCATCAATGAATACAATGACAGACTAGTCTAAGAATGGTCGACATACTCTGTTCATCAGATCCATGAACACAGTTGGAGCATTAGTCAACCCAAATGGCATTACAAGGAATTCATAATGCCCGTACCTCGTTCTGAACGCTGTCTTAGGGATATCTTCATCTCTTACTCGAACTTGATGGTACCCCGACCTCAAATCAATCTTGGAAAAGCATCCCGCACCTTGGAGTTGATCGAACAGGTCATCAATCCTGGGAAGCGGATACTTATTCTTAATCGTCACCTTATTCAGCTCACGATAGTCGATGCACATTCTCATAGTGCCATCCTTTTTCTTAACAAACAATATCGGAGCTCCCCAAGGTGAAGAACTTGGTCTAATAAAACACTTGTCTAACAGTTCTTGTAACTGAGATATCATCCATTTCATTTCGGCTGGCGCTAAGCGATACGGTGCACGCGCTATTGGTGCCAATCCAGGGATAAGATCAATATGAAACTCAACTTGTCGTTCAGACGATAGACCCGGAAGATCATCGGGGAATACGTCTGGGAATTCACGTACCACCTTAATGTCTTCTACTTGTTTCTTTTCTGACTTCACATCTAGAACATACGCTATATAGGACGAACATCCTTTAATCAAACATTTACGTGCTTTAGCAACAGAAATTAATGGAACTTCCCCTTTTTTGATTTTCCCCAAAGATGAGTACATCATCCTTATCAGCCATCGGAATCCGAATTAATTTCTTTGCACAATGTATTTCTGCCTGGTTGACTGTCAGCCAGTCCATACCCACAATCACATCGAATCCCCCAATTTCCATCAACAACAAGTCGATCGGAAATTTCGTTTCCCCTGCTGAAATTAAACAACCCTCAAGTCTTTCACGAACCAAGACTTGACCCCCGTTAGCTATCTCGACTACTAAGGCATCTTCCAAGGTAGTGATAGGCATAGCTAACTTGTGATAGAACGACTTGGACACAAACGACAAATTCGCACCACAGTCAAATAAAATGCGCGCGGGAATGGAAGTAACGAGAAATGTACCCGAAACGACGTCTTTCGATTCTTTTGCTTCGTCAGCTGTCATATGAAATGCCCGACCCGTTGGCTTGGGAACAATTGATTTCTTGCTTTGGTCTTCACCCTTTTTCAGCTTTGGGCAATCCCGGCGGAAATGACCGGGTTGTTTGCACTCATAGCATGCAGATCCTTGAACAGGACAGTTATTCAAAGTATGCCCACTTTTACCACACTTATAACATTCCAGTGTGGTCACTCGACACGGACCAAAGTGCTTACTTCGATACTTCGGGCACCAATTTGGCTCCCGACGATATTCATTACGAACATTTTTGCCAAAGGATTTTGATTTCTGAGAAGACTCTGACCGGCCTTCCCATTTCCGTTTCTCTCCCACTTGCGTCTTTTCTTCTTTGTCTTTAGCATAGACCTCTTCCATAACCTTAACTTCCTCAATTGTCTCTCTCAACGTTGTAGCTTTAGCATTTCTTACCGGGGACATCATGTCCGCTGGCAAACCCTTTAAATAAACTTTAATCTTATCCTTCTCAGTTGGAGCCACATACCCCACTAAGTTCAACTTCTCCATAAAGGATTCAGTATACTTCCTAACAGTAGAAGTACCCTTCTTAAGAGTCTGAAACTCTTCTTCAATCCTATCCATTTCGTTTTCATTGCAGTATTCTTCCAAAATCTTTTTCTTGAACGATTCCCATGTCATAGCTGCTAAGACTGGAGCCGTCACAGTAAACGTCACTATGTTCCACCAAGTCAACGCGTTTCCTCGTAACATTTGAGACCCAAATCTGACCTTTGATTTCTCATCACATTCACAAGCTCGAAAAGCTTGATCCATTTCCCTGAGCCAATTCATGCATGCCACTTGATTGTCTGCTCCGGTAAACTCTGGCAGTTTACAGCTTAGAAACGTTTTATATGAGCAGACTCTTTCCACCCTCCTGTTTATATCAGTCACAGGATTACGAATTTGATTTATTACCCCAGTGTCAGTCTCCGTTCGTCGTAGTTCAGAACTTCGATCATTCAACGCTTTCATGAACATCTCTGTTTGTTGTGTCATTGCCGTATTCATCATTCGTGTCATGTTCTCCATCATACGAGACTCCATTGTCGATTCCGACGTTTCTGGGTTGACGGTACTGGTACTTGTTCTGTGTACCCGACTGTCCGCTCCTCCCGTAAAAGGCAACCTCGGCGGACTTTCATGAGTTTCACCTGTTTCAGGTCTCTTTTCTACTGATCAATCAACTACGGCCCTATCCTCCGAAGAACTAGGGGACCTCGGTGGCGTATTCACCATCGTTCTGATATAACACAAAGAAATAACCATAAGAAATGGTTACACATAACCAGATACACGAAACGTACTTTACCGTTCATTAGTCACTGTAACAATTTGGAAATAAGTATGCTTGTGTAACAATATATTCATAATAACAGTAGCTAATTGGAATTGTGAACATACTATACATAAGAATCCTCGTTACCAGCGTTACAGTACTAATTTCACGTACTTACGTCGACTCTAAGACTATCCCGTCTTAGTAATTCTATCCATATCTCACGAATCATAACTTAATTCATCTCAACTTAAGTCTAGGTATATCACTATCATACCTATTTCACTTAAACTAAGGCTCTGATACCATATTGTAACACCCTAAAAATCAGGGCTAATTTATAACAAGAGTTAAACATTAATCTTCCAAACTTTATACATAAGCAGAGAATTAACTATGAGGGTCATATATACAAATATCGAAATCTTCAAATAACCTATTAATCTAAGCATGTCACTATAATCAGATTAACTAGGTTATCTAAGCAATCCATCAAAAAGCCTCAATATTCATTAACTTCTCCACTATTCCAAAAGCTCTCGTCCCACATCCCTTTATTTCTCGAAGCTAGTACCTGGTAAGAAAATATAATTTGAAACGATTAGGCTAACGCCTAGTGAGAACATTTGGTTTCAAAGTAATACTTTTAACATCAATGTAAACAAGGCATAACAAACCTGGTTTACCATCTTTCTTACTAATTTGTAAAAACATCTTACGATGACGGGGTTAAACCCGATTCCATGAATATGACCGACATCAAGTCAGTCATGATATCATGTTCAAGAGCCCACTACGAATCTCCACGGATTCTAGATTAATGCTCATATCCAAGAAAATCACAATTACACATGTCAATTTCTTGGAAAGGAAGTAGAGATTAGAATTACACATGTCAATCCTATTCTTCCTTAGAAATTGGGAATTACGATTAGCCCACGCCTATTCCACGATTTCTCATCAATGTGAAATAGGAATTACGATTAATCCACGTCTATTCCTTATTTCACCTAAACGGGAATTACGATTAGTCCACGCATATTCCACGTTTATCATACACACTAGAATTACGATTAATCCACGCCTATTCCATGTGTTCATAAAAACTAGTGCCTATGGATCCATTACACTTATTTATACTCGTGCGGTTATTGCTTAATATAAATCATTTTCAAATAACGTTAATGAAGTTAAGCAAAACCATCAATTTAAGATAACCGATTTTACCTCATAAAATCATTCGTCACAATTCATCCAAAAACATTTCATTATAAAAATGTACCTTACCATAGTTTAAATACGTTATAAAAAGGGTAAGGTAAGAATGAACTCACCTGATAGCAGTAACGTCGCTATTACTTCACTTCTTAAAGTTGTAAAGACTTTCCGCTACTAAACTTCCCAGAGTCTTTGTTAACACCAGTTTCTAACTCTTAATTTCTGCTGAATTAGTTTTCTTCTTCTCCTTCTTTCTTTTCTCGGTTCTATCTCTCTCTCTTTTGCCGTACACAACACACACACACACACTTAAGACACAAAAATGCTAATAGAAGGACACCTCACCCCTCTTAATCATATGAGGCGGTGGAAGTGTAAGTGGTTTCACCACTTAACCAAACAGCCCCCTCAACTTTTGTCAAATGACTATTTATACCCTCCAACTTATAAATTAAAATTAAAGCTTACCCCTTAACTTATAACTCCGTAAAACAATTAACGTAACTTACTCGGGGATAAACTCTAAAATTAACCTATCAAATAATTATACTCAAATTATTCAATAACCAAACGTAACACTTTATATAGAAAATCGAGATGTTACAGTGAAATTGTGTGTGAAACCCTTAATTTGACGCATTTTAAAATCGTGAGTCCAGGTGTGTGGATGATATTGTGTACAGTTGGTACAGTTGGACTGAGGCGTTATTTTTTTTATGTTACGCGAATTTTCTGGGGTAAGAGTTGTAGTTAACCGAAAGCGTGATAATTCGTTGGTATACGCCCTATTGTTGAAGGGTTATGCATAGTGGGAGTGATAGAATCCTTAGAGAAGCAAAGAGATTGGCATGTGCAGTTATCTGTGAATCTTCAAGAATAAAGATGTATTGTGGGAAAGAGGCATTTGGTGAGACCGGAGGTCACGCGGTTGACCGCCTATAAGTCAACCGGATTCGCAAGAAGTTAAGGGTGGCTCAAGACCGCCACAGGGAATATGTGAACAAAAGGAGGAGATGGATTGGATTTCTAGTGGGTGACAAAGTGATGCTTAAAGTTTCGTCGTGGAAAGGCGTTGTGCGTTTAGGAAAGAAAGGGGAGTTAAGGCCTAGGCCGTCTGTCATCACCGAGCGTATGGGTAAAGTGGCGTATAAGTTGGGGATGCCCGAGGAACTTCGGGGAGTTCATTCGACCTTACCCGTGTCGAAGTGCTTGGCCGAGGAAATCATGGCAGTGCCATAAGAAGACATTAGCGTCGACGAGAAGTTGAATTATGTTGAGGAGTCGTTGGCGATCGTGAATCGCAAGATCTGAAAGTTGAGAACTAAAGAGATCTCACTGGTGAAGGTTCAGTGGCGCTTCATCAAGGGACAAGAAGCGACTTGGGAAGTGGAATTGGACATGAGGATCCGTTTCCCCCGCTTGTTCGAAGATAGAATTCCGGGGACGGAATTCTTTTGAGGGGTGGATGTTGTAATAACCCGTACCATTTGGGAAATTAAAAGGAAAATTTAGTGGTAAAAGTGAGAAAAAGAAAGTTTGGGGGAGTAGTGAGAAGGTATAAAAAGGGGTTAAAAACCCTAAATTAGAGATATTCTCAATTTTATATGAAAGCGGCTACAGAGTGTGTGTGTGTGTGTGTGTGTGTGTGCGCGCGCGCGATTGTGGAAGAGCTTGATATCAATTTTTGGAGGTGAAGGCTTGGAATCAGAAACTCAAGAGAGTGCATCCCAATTATTTCGTCAAGGTAACCTTCTCTTCTTTAAATCTCTTGTCTGATAGAAGTTTTCTAAAGTTTGGTAGAGGATTAATGCGTTCGTTAACCTAAAAGATGAGAGGTAATCTGTGTGTGTGGAGTGGTGGCTTAATCGGACAAAAATCTAACTAGAGATGTTAGAGTTATCCTTTGATGACTCAAAACCAACTCCTATTTTGGTATATTGTTAAGACTGGTGTGTGTATGGGGATTTTGGGTAAGGGCTGCACTTGCTCGAAGAGTCGGAGTCCGGAAGAAGTAGGAGTCCGAAAGAAGTAGGAGTCCGGAAGAGTAGGAGTCCGGAAGAGAAATTATCCGGAAAGGGACACAATCCGGAAAATAACGGAAGTCGGACAAGTTGTCCGGAACCTAAGACTCCGGAAGGATCCAGACAAATGGCATCCAGATTAGAAGTGGGATCCGGACACCTCTGGAAAACGACAGTACCCGGAAACCATGTTATCCGGTAATTGTTGTCCGGACTCTTGGGTCCGGAAAGTTGCGGTTGGTGGTTTGTGGGTGTTCTCTTTTTGTGAGACGTTGGGCGTTACTGCGTGAGATTTAAGATCTAGTTGAGAGGGTTGTAGGAACGACCCTCACTATCTTCTTGGGATTTATAATGTTAGGTGTGCAGTACTAGGTGTGGTGGTTTCAATTGAAGGAGTTTATCGTGGACGCCAGGTGAGTCTCCCTAACCAAATATCTTTATCAAATGTGTTTATATATGCAAATAATGTTTGAACTTCATATTTTACTTTACGTTGTTAAACATGCATGATAGTGTGATTTAAAGGTGTGATTACTTGAGTGTGGGCATGCGATGGCTTCGGTGTGTATATGGGGGGGTGTCCCATAAAGAATGTGTTTATATATATGAATTTGTTTCATATAATTTATCAAGGGCGGGTGTGTGCCCTAACACGCTGTCACGGGTGTGTGTGACCATAGCGTGGGCCATCAATGCATGCCGTTTGTGTGCATATCCTGAAATAAAGGTGTAATGTTCACGATCCCTTATATCTTGTATTTTATTGTGTTATTCGTGGCGTGAAACTGTTTTGAGGGAACTCACTAGACCTCATGGTCTAACCCTCGCTTTCAAAACTAAAAAATCTTTCAGGTAAACAGGTAGATAAGGGTAAGGGCAAGCTTTGAGCTCGGGGCAGGCTTGAAGAGTGTGGATATGAAGATTTTGCTAGGTGTCCAAGTAGTTATTAATGAAAATTCTCAGCTGTAAACCCGGTTGTTCCACCAACCGTTGAACTTCGCTTTTGTAAGACTTAAATTTCGGGGCCGATGGGCACTATTTATGTTATGCATTTTATTTCAGTGTTTGGTTGATCTTTTTTTAAGGTGGGTTGTTTCATTTGGGATTACTTATTTAAAACAACTTATGCTTATTCTTAAAAGTGTTTATCAACTTATGTTGTGATAAAATGGAGTTAGAAGTAAAAGTGTAATAATTTGGACAAATAAGTTATAAGCAGTTTCAAATAAGTTAGAATGGATTAACAACTTATTTGTGGTGGGAAAAAGTCATAAGCACTTTTCTTTTTTCCAATTCAAACACTAAAAATAGCTTATTTGCGGTGAGGAAAAACAATAAGCAAATAAGTCAAAAAATAAGCAATCCCAAACACGCAAACACCCCCGTAATCATTCTGATCACTTAATCATTCTGCACCAAACCATTCAGCAACTGCCAAACAACCCCTAACATTAAGCCTGGTCACAAGATGTTAGTGCCTAGACTCAAAACTTGGAGAAAATAGGATATTCCACTACATTCCTCTATGTTTTTTACCAACACGCCACCACACTCTTATGGCTTAAAATAGATTATGTTGTTATTAGCCTTGTGAAGTTTTTTATATGTTTTAAATTTTAATCAACTAATATTATATTGTCAATTTGTTCTTTTATTTTTATTATTGTCAATTTGAAAAAAAGGAGAGCACATATAACAATATGAAAATATGTTTATATTTGTTCTTTTATTTTTATTATTGTCAATTTTTTAACTGTTTATCTATACTATATTATAAAGCTTGAAGCTCCCAAACTCTTAAAAACAACAATTTAAGCACTATGTACTACAACTTAAAGCATATTTACTTAATTTTTTTTAGAGAGAAAAACCTAATTCTTTTGTTTTTGGAAACCATGAACTTTTTTTGGAAACCAGGGACCCTCTACAAATACTTAATTAAATATTTCAGTTAATAAGTCCATAAATACATCCATAACAATTAATGATTTCAATTTCGAAATAATCAAAATTGATTAATACCATTTAAAATAAGCCCCAAAAATAACTTTGTCTATTTGGATGGGGAAATCAATTTTGAAATAATTAATAAATTCCAAAATTTGTTTAATTTTTGTAGTAATTTCGAAATAATTAAATTGATCATACCTTCTTATAATAATTTTTTTTCTAAGGGGGTGTTTGGGATTGCTTGACTTATTTTATCCTAAAAAATAAAATAAACACTTTGTCTATTATATCCTGAAAAATAAAATAAACACTTTGTCTATTTGGATGGGGAAATCAATTTCGAAATAATTAATAAATTTTGAAATTTGTTTAATTTTTGCAGTAATTTCGAAATAATTAATTTTGCCCCTAATAAAAAGGAAACTAAATGGTATTAGTTATATTCATAGTTATTTGGATGGGGAAATCAATTTCGAAATAATTAAGGAAATAATTAAAATTGATTAATACCATTTAAAATAAGCCCCAAAAATAACTTTGTCTATTTGGATGGGGAAATCAATTTCGAAATAATTAATAAATTTCGAAATTTGTTTAATTTTTGCAGTAATTTCGAAATAATTAATTTTGCTGCAAAAATAAAGGAAACTAAATGGTATTAGTTATATTCATAATTAAGGAAATAATCAAAATTGATTAATTTTGCTTAAAATAAGCCCCAAAAATAAGTCTCTTCTTCCTCCTATATATTATGGCTAAAAACAATGTTTTGGTTTGTGAGAATTCTGAAAATCCGGTAAGCACCTCCATCAAGACTCCAAATAATTCTTGAAATGTGTATTGAGTGTTCATCATAATATCACACAGGCACGAGTGATTCTGTTTGCTGCTGACAATATACCACCACTCAAGGTTTACTCTGCTCTTTGTACTTAGATGTATATATTTCCCTGCTCCTATTATGTTAATTGTTAATGTTGCTACTTATTTTTCATAATCTTATGTTCCTGGTTTGTTATTTGTCCCCATTATGTTTTTGTCTAGATATGTCATTTTGTTGCATGCAACTTATATGGTCTCTCTGACTGAGATATAGTTAGCACAATGGCGAGCAATAAGTCTTGTCTACTTGTATATTACTACTTGGTTCAACCATCTCCTGTTTGTTTTTTTTTTTTTCATATTTTGATGCTAAGTCTGTATGCTTTTGTGTGTTTAGTCTTAAAATACTTTTATGGAGAAGATAATGAAATCTTTTATAAAAGAAAAAACATAATGAATTTTGTACGTATTTCATCTTTTTCAAACGTTGCAAGGATAAAAAAAGAAAACAAAATAAGATGATTTATTTGAATTTTGAACCTTTTGAACGTTGGTGCAGGAGTGGTTTGGTCATAAAGCAAAGAACAAAAATCAAGGATATGAGATTTAATGTATTGGTACTGAGAAGATGGATAGATGGAGACTGCACCACCAGATGGAGGTTCTTATGTTTGTAGTTGGATATTTGTTTGGCGTAGGCCTTTTCAATGTTTATTCTATATTTGATTTTCTGTTTATTTAACACGGTCCTGTTTTTATTCATGCTTGCTACAATCATGTGAAGTTTTGTTGACCAAGTTTTGCACTTGCTTATATTAATGGAAATGTGAGAATGAATCAAGTAACAATGATTAACACAATTAACACATAAACATCAATAGATTGAGATGAGAAATGCAAATATAGGAATTAGATCTCATTTCTCTCTCATGGAGGCCATCCCTATTTCTCACACACACACCTCTCTATGCCTTTACACAAAATGACCTCTCTCTCCAAAACCCTAACAATTGGGTTTATATACCCTTTGACCAAACCTAGCTATTTTGACTTTGACCTTTGTTGACTAATTACAATTAGACTAAATCTTGGATACATTGTGTACTAACAATCTCCCCCTATGGATTCAAGATTTTAAAAAAATTATGACGATAGTCTTCAGCTCTTTAATCTTCAGATCTTCAACACTTTAAATCTTTGACGAATCTTCAGATAGGCTTTTATCTTCAAGAATCTACTTTAGCGGCTTTAATCTTCATTTAGGCTCTTCCGAAACAAATAGTCAACAAGTCTTGAAACACGAACTTTAAATTTGAGAAAGGTTGATCAAGGTCTTCAAACAAAATCTTTATAATCTTCAAATCATTGGTCTTTTGGCAAATTCTTCAGTCTTTGAATTATGAACAGGATTTGAGGTTTCAACGGGCTTTGAGCTTTAAGACATTCTTGAATAATCTTTAAGCACGAACTGTCTTTGTATCTTCACACATTTAATCATCTTGAACAAACTGTCTTGAACTTATCTCTTGGAAACACTTTATCTTGAACTTCTTTGACTTTGGCAAATATCAACATTAACTCTTGGAAATTGAAATATTCGAATTATCTCCACCTTTTCTTCTGATTGATATTTCTCCCCCTTTTTGATGATTGTGAGCATCATAATCATCAAAATTCTTTTCAATTTCAGCAGTCTCTTTGAATACCAGAAACAATCTCCTCTTTTTGACCTGTTTAACCGTCAATTCCAAAAATGTTTATCTGAATCTTTTCAAATTCAGATAATATAAAGTGGTAACCCTGAAACAACGGATGCATCAGTTAAGATGCCTGTAAGTTGCACAAAGCCACTTAGTACAACGGATGTACTTTGGAAAGGAGCTTTTTGATGTTCACTCCTCCAGGGCTTCCATTCAATCATCGAAAGACACAAAGGAAATTCTATAAACGTTATGACAAGAAAACATATTCCTTGTGTGTACGTGCAAGTGTAGAAATGATTGAAGCAACTTATGCTTGATAATAATTAGGCTCAAATTGTGTAAACTGTTGAGACAGCAACAAGTTTTCACGGACTCAATGTGCATGATTGAAGTGCGAAGGTGGGGCAAACTTCCTTCTTTTTCAATATCCAACCTTCCGAGTGAACATTAGATAGATAATATGTTGCATCCCCAAGAAAATGAAACATTTCTTTGTTGAGAAAGAAATGAGTAGCTGGTGGGGTTAAAGCAAGAGTTGGCATGGGCTAGTTGCCTGTTTCAATGATGGTCACCAAAGAAATGTGAACCAATCAGTAATGTGGCTGCCCGGCTCAGAAAGTGGCTGGTGCAGAGTTTTCGTATTCTTTTAACTCTGTTCTCACACCCTCTTTCTGTTTTTCATTTGCTCACTTATAACCAAACTCTCTTTTTCATTTTACCTCAGCACAATGAGATTACTCAACTGGATGAGTTATCTCCCCCACTCTTTGATTTTGACCTTTCACCCCTCAATCACTCAAGGATAACTTCTTGGGTAGGAAACACTGGTTAACGTGGATCCATAGAAGTACAGTTAATCTCACACACTGATCCCATGAAATTGTCCTACAAGATGTGTTGTTCAACAGTTTAACTTGAACAAATAAGAATCTTTATCATTTGAATAACATTGTCATCAGAATGTATGCTCCTCAAAAATATTCATGAAATATTTGAGCATTTGAACGTTGAAGATTTCTCAAAACAAGGATATAGAATGAAATGAAATGGATTCGTAAGACTTGTTTGAGAATCTGACAATGTATCAACCAGATCAAACATGAAAGATAATCATGTACGGTTAGGGTATCAAAGAATTGGACCTTTTGTTTATATGAACAAATATAAACAATCTTTGAATGAAACGCTTAAGTTTTCACGCTGAATGAATGTATGATGCTCAACAAACTTTGAAATTCAAACGGGAGTATTACCATCGAAAATTGTTTCATTTTGAGACGTGGTAATAACAAAGTCAAAAAGAAACTGAACCGGTGTGTATGAATACTTGAAAGTATATGGACAAGATAATACGCAAGTGTTAATCTTTAGAAACACACGATCAGAAATAATGATGTAATAATCCGAGATTTACATGAAAAACATTTAAAATCACACTTCTAAATCTATAAAATCCGTTTGAATTATAGAAGTGGTTTGAACATTTAAAAAATAGTTTTTTCATGCTTGAAAGTCGGTCTTCTTTCAAACAATCTCAGATGAAGTTAAGAAGATACTTACAGTCACCAGTATTATCTCCCCCTCAAATTATGATCGGCTGATTTAAGAATCGGATAAGCTCCCCCTCAAAATCTGCAAAGATCTTAATTTGAAAACATTAGCACATGTAACAATGAAATCCTATTTATTTTTTTTATTTTTTTAAATTAAGTACGAGTCCTGATCTGATATGATCAGAAGTCAAATTCTCTTTGAAGTACGGGTTCTGAACTATATTATTAAGAAGCCATAATCTCTTTGAAATGCGGGTTCTGAACTGCAGTATTCAGAAACCATTTACTCATTGAAATCCGGGTTCTAAACTGATGTGTTTAGAAACCATTAATGTGTATGCTCCCCCTACAAAGAAGCATAACAAGATATGTCAATAAGCACAAAATATATCAACAAATATAGAATCTCTCCCCCTGAAATTATGCATATATCTCAGCATAGGTACTCTTCTTCAAATTGCACACTTTTCTTCTGTTTTCCAGTCATGTGTTTGGTAGTAATTAGGCATTCAGCACCGCACATGATAAACCTGCAAAACAGATTAAGTAGATTTTGGTACCCATTGCCAATTGGGTCCTGGCTTGTTATGTGCAGTTCGATTTGAAGAAATATTGTAAGTACCATACCAGTATTGAACATCTTCTTTCTTAACAAAATCATTAGTTCCACAATAAGAACAACATATGTGCTTTTGTGCTAACCTAATCAAATGAATTGCAGAATAGATAAGATTAGGTTTAACAAAAGACGTACCTTTCAGAGCATTGTTCTTCTTGTTCACCGTAGGTGGAGGAACATATGACTTTGGTGCATCTCTTTCAGATGAAGAACCTTTCACTTTCCAAACCATCTTAACAGGCTTAAAGATAGGAGTATCTGAACTTGTAGCAGCATGGTTATAGAAAAGATTAGAAGGGCGCATCTGATCCTTTGAAGAAGTGCTTGATTTGACAGACTTTGCCGAAGAAAGATGTTCATGAATTGAACCAGAAGCAGTCTTGAATGAACATTCTGAAGCAGTTGAATCATCATACGGCGATTGAACAATAGTATCGACACTAGATTGTTCAGATAATTCAACGATGTTAATTGCTTCCAGTTTCTGAACCTTGTCGGACATAACATTCCTTTCTTGAGAAATCAAATCAAACTTCTTTTGTAGATCAGATTTGATCTTCTGCTCTTTCATAGCTTCCATTGCTAAAGCAGACAATCTCCTCGTTAGCTTTGAGATTTCGGTCTGAAAGATGTTTCTCTCTTCTTCAAAGTCTTTTTCCAGATATCTTCCTTTATCGACAATTTCTTTGAAAATTACCATGTTTTTCTTTTGAAAGCGCTTCTTTTCTTTTTCAAAGATATCTCTCTTTTCAGCAAACTCTTTTCTTTCCTTCTCTAAAATCTTTTCCAAGTCAGATAATTTCTATAAAAGCTCAGCATTCTTTGTCTCAAATGATTTTCTTTTAGCATTAAAATCTACTCTTTCTTTCTCAAACTTTTCCTTTTCAAGAAATAAAACTTTTTCAAAATCTGAGTTTTGTTTGGAAAGTTTTATGCATTTAAGTTCAATACTTTTCTTTTCTTCAAAACATTTCTTTTCTTCAAAACATTTCTTTGAAAACTCAGAAAATTTCTTTCCAAAGCTTGCCTTTTCTTTTTAAAAAAATGTTCTTTCTTTTTGTATATCTTCGCTTTCTTTTCTCATTACTTGTTCAAAATCAGATATTTTCTTTGTTAGCTCGGTATTCTTTTCCTCTAAAGAAAGCATGAGATTTACTTTAGATTCACAATCACACTTCTTCACACCAACTTGTGTTTTCAGATACTCAAATGTGTTTATATAACCTTCAATAAGTTTATTTTGTTCTGCAACTTGAGCCATATATTTAGAATTATCGCTCTGAATTAGGCTAGCTCTTATACTTTCTTTTTCAAGTTCTTTTTCTAAATAGTTTATCTTCTGAGAATCACTCCACCAACTTGAATATTTCGACATTGTTACCTGAAATGTTAAAATGAAATATCGTTAACAGATACTTCGTGAGAAGTAGAATTTGTGCGCTTGTACGATCAGAGAAAACACGATTAAAGTCAGAAAAATTTTCAGAAATAAAATTTGAAAAACAAATTGTAAATTTGTCTCCCAAAAATTAATTCCGAAAAATTAATGCGGAAACCTGGACTTTAAATCGATAAACCTGCAAAATATGAGAAAGATATATCAGTTACGGATAATTGCAGGAAAAACTGATAAAAACGATGAAAAATGAAAAATAAGGACTAAAAACGACAACTTATGAAACTAAAAAGAAAAACAAGGACTAAAAGTGTAAAATACTATCACTTATAAAAGACAAGGACTAAAAGTGACAAAAATCCTAAAATTAAGACTCAAAGGACTAAAAATGAAAAATCCTAAAAATAATAAAACTCATAGGACTAAAAATGTAAAAATCTAAAAGTTTAAAGTCTAGGGACTAAAAAGGTAAAAAACTGAAAGTTAAAACTAGAGGGACTAAAACTGCTAAACCCTGAAACTAGAAGTCCAGGGACAGAAGTGTCAAACACTTAAACTAATTAACTGGACTTGTTGACTGTTAACGGAAGGACCAAATATGTAATAAAACTAACAGAACTGACAGACTAACGGACCAACTAATGGACGTAACGGAAAGGACAAAAAATGTGACGAACTTAACAGAACTAACGGACTTCCGTTAGTATACTGTTCATCTTCAAGAAAATCACGATCTGCAGATTTGTACTTCGATTTTCTACTGATTTTCACGTTGAAATCGATTTATTTAGGTTTGTTTGAGATTTAAGAACACACAGCAACAATTTGCAATACATAAATCGACATTATGCGAAGGTTTCAGACAACCCACGAGTTTTCCGGCCCATGAGTTTTCCGGCGAAGTTGGTTGCGATATCGCAAGTGAGGTTGCGACACACTTGAGTTGCGATATGATTTGGTTGCGATATCGCAATGAATGTTGCGATATGGGGGTTAACTTGCGATATGGATGAAGTTGCGACACAGAGTTGCGACACCGATGAACTTTTCGTTTTTTTTTTCGGCGATAGAAGCAGTTTCCGGCGAAGATGTCGCAACTGAAGTTGCGATATGGGACGGTTGCGACGAGGAGGTTGCGATATGGAGTGTTGTCGCAACAGTTGTGATATGGGGTTGTGACACAGATGAACACCGGCGGCAGAAATCGTTTTTCCCGGCGAGTGTTACCCAGATTCCGGCGACGTTTCGGTTTTCCGGCAACCACCTTGAACAACTGATTTCTTCGAGTTTTTCAAATCTGAAACTTGTGGTATGCTCGAAATTTAATAATGAAGTGATCTGTGGGCTCAAAATTGATTAATACATACAAAATAAGATGAATCGATAAACACAACTTGAAGCCTTCGATAAACTTCAAAAAATGAAACCCAGATCTGTTGATTCCTCGTCGTTTTTCACGTCTAACACCTGCAATCTGATTATAAACACAAGATAATCAGATCTGTGTAGAAATCGTCAATCAAACATCACTTAATCTTCACATTCGATCTTCATCACTGTTAACATCTTCGATGAACAATATTAATACCCACTGTCAATTTCCAAAAATTTCAAAAACTAATGAAATGTTGTTGAAAATCAATTCTGAAATTTGCAATGCGATCCAAAACATCAACAATATAGATTTGTAAACAAAATCAATCCAAAAACACAAACACTTTCTAATTTTTTTTTGAAAATTTTCAATAAAAACTCACAAACTTCAAAAACTCATCACTTTCTCAAAAATTGATAAAAATATAGGAATTGATGCACAAATTCACTCTGCTAGGCTCTGATACCAATTGAGAATGAATCAAGTAACAATGATTAACACAATTAACACATAAACATCAATAGATTGAGATGAGAAATGCAAAGATAGGAATTAGATCTCATTTCTCTCTCATGGAGGCCATCCCTATTTCTCACACACACACCTTTCTATGCCTTTACACAAAATGACCTCTCTCTCCAAAACCTTAACAATTGGGTTTATATACCCTTTGACCAAACCTAGTTATTTTGACTTTGACATTTGTTGACTAATTACAATGAGACTAAATTCTGGATACATTGTGTACTAACAAAATGAATGAAAAATTATTTGGTTTTGCTTTTGCTAAGGTATCTTGGTTATGTGTGTATGCATCTATAAATTGGCTTTGAGTATTTTTTCTTCTGGTTCTTTTTTGTTGCTATTTGTGCAAATAAAACTTTCTGGCCAACAACTATAATTAAGTTAAATTACATTTGCATCATAGTTTAGTCTTAAGTTGTGTTTCGTTTAGCAAAATCTCCAAAATGTTAAAGATTTTCATCATTATTCTATGCTATAACGATTTCACCAAGCATTACTTAAAATTGTAAAAATGATTCAAAAAGGCTAAATTTTTTAAAAGGGAAAAAAATTGTTTAACAATTAGTTAAATGTATTTTAGGTTTTTTTAGCGTTTGACTTAACTTTGCTATAACAATGTGTAAATCCCAAAAACATGTTTCAGGGCTGTTTACCGAACTCTTATCCTGTTTTTGGTTCATGTTTTCTATTGGAAAACATTAATTTCGTTTTGCATTACTTTTGAAACGTAATTTTCTTAAAAAAACATTTCTGATTTCAATTAAAAAAACATTAATTTCATTTTGCATTAAATTTGAAACCTAATTTCCTTAAAAAATCATTTTAGATTTCAATTAGAAAACATTAATTTCGTTTTGCATTAATTTTCAAACGTAATTTTCTTAAAAAACATTTCTGATTTCAATTAAAAACATTATTTTTCCTTTGCATTAATTTTGAAACGTAATTTCCTTAAAAAAACATTTCTGATTTCAATTAAAAAACATTAATTTCCATTTGCATTAATTTTGAAACGTAATTTCCTTAAAAAACATTTCTGATTTCAATTAGAAAACATTAAGTTCGTTTTGCATTAATTTTGAAACGTAATTTCCTTAAAAAACATTTATGATTTCAATTAAAAAACATTAATTTCCTTTTGCATTAAATTTGAAACCTAATTTCCTTAATAAACATTTCTGAATTCAATTATACTAATTTTTTTAATCTATACTATCTTATAAAGCATTTAGGCTTAAAAGCCTTAAAGTCTTAAAAACAAAGTTTTAAGCATAGAGTACAACATATTTATGCATAAAGATGTTGGTAATGGATGACATTGTGGATATCTGAATAAGAAAAAGGATTTCATGTATGTTATTTTGTCTTGTGGGATGATTGTGACTCATCTATTTGCAGGTGATAAGTTATTTTGATAATCTATTTTATATTATAAAATATTTAAGTAGAAGTGTTAAAAACAAAAAATTGACATCAGTCATATATAATTACATAGATTTCAATACATATTTTTAAATGTGTTTGAATGCCATGTAATAAACAATTGATTACTAAAGTTATAAATGATGTGAGCCTCAAGCCGTAGGCTTCAAGATAAGCCACAACGTTTTTTAAAGTGTTATTTATGACGATAAATCTCTATATCATGTATATCTATACCACCATTGGTAAAATTTGTATATCATCGACTGAGTACATTGGTAATACCACTCGATCCAATTCACGAATCAATTTGGTTTATATGGCAAAAACACATTTGCATTGTTATATTATTTCTTATATTTATTAACAATTAACTATGAGGGGTGTTTTGGATTGCTTATTTAAAACAACTAATGCTTATTTTTAAAAGTGTTTATCATCTTATGTTGTGTTAAAAAGAAGTTGGGATAAAAAAATATAATTTAAACAAATAAGTTATACGCAGTTTCAAATAAGTTAAAATGGATTAAGTTATCAAAAACAACTTATTTGTGGTGGGAAAAAATCATAAGCACTTTTCTTTTTTCCAGTCTAAACACTAAAAATAACTTAAGTTGAAAAAAATAACCAATCCAAAACACCCCCTAAGCTTGGTTTTCAAGATGTTTATCCGGTAAGCTCTTATCATTAATACTCAATAGTCAAAATTTTCATTTAAGTTATTTGGTAAAGTTTTAGTCCACAACATTGTATGCAACGTTTTATCCGATAAGTGCAATGAACCAAGAATTTCAAAGATATATTACAAAAAATTAGATGTTTATAAATTGAATGCCCCACAGCATTGCGCGAGTACACGGCTAGTTTGTATTAAAACCAGTGGTCCTTGACTACTTTATTTTTGCTTACATGTAAACTAAACCGATGATCTCTCGAAGATAAACATCGGTTCAGTTTAGATGAAAATAAAAGAACAAATATAAACATATTTTCATATTGTTATATTTTTGCCAACACGCCCATTTTTATTTATTTCTATGGATCTTTTTATGTTAAAACGTACGTAAACCGATATTATGTTGACATTAATTAACTCAACATATCTTAAAAACATGAATTATCGCAGATACTTTATGTATAATACTTAAAGGTTACACACACAAAAATCTTGCATATAAATTAATCGATCATTGTATTATTTAACAACCAAATACCTTTCAACACAATGATTTAATCCGTCAATTTCCCCCTCATTTTTCATATTTTGAAAATTACTTGATACATGTATTTTATAAATTAGAAACAATGATTTAATTCTTTTCACATGCCCCCTCATTTTTTATATTTGGATAACTACTTGATACATGTATTTTATAAATTTGGGTCTTCAAAGAAATATTTGCTTTAATTTTTAAGATAGAAGTTAACTAGATTTCTATACATTTTATTTTCTGAACAGTTCTTTTCAGTAAGATGTAATAAGTTCATTTGTTTTAGTTTGGTTTTATGTATTTTCATAAACATAATTAGAATCGTTTTTTCTTTCAAAAACAATTATTTGTCTCCAGAAACAAATAAAAAAGTCACTTTTTTCTGAATTTAATACTCTTTATTATATCATCATAATTATTCATCAATAAGAAACGCTCAATTAAACGATACATTTATTTTTGCTTTTGTTAGACGAAAACATGTGTACAAAAGCAAACTTTGATTCTTTTTTATCATCATTGTTTCTGTTTTTTGTTAGTTTATATAATATATCACTTTCTTATTGTTTAGCTCACAAAAGGTTTTAAAGTCATCTAAACTTCAATCAAGTCAGAATTCAAGATTCTTCGACACTACATAAACTAAAGAAAGTAAGCAGCCATGAACACATCAAAAGGCGATCTCAACATGATCATTGGTGACCCTAGTGTCGCCCCAAATTCAAGCCATGCAAGTTTCTTGGAAGATTGTCAATTGCTAAAATGTATTGAAGAAAACCAAGAACATAAAGAGATATCCATCATCCAAAGTGATCATGATTGTGCCATCGAAGGCTGTAAATTGGATCACAAGAGGCTTGCTTGCTTATTGAGCTCCGAGATCAAAAGATTCAACTACAATGAAGGTTATCAAGATCACAAGGTGACTACTAGATCATTCCAAACTTTCCTTCTAAATTTGCATCAAACTTTTTATATATAAAGACTCAAGATTTGATCCTGATTTTAGGATGATTTAAGTGAAGATAACCCATATCATAGAGAGGTGAATGCTTCAAGTAGAACTGAAGGATCAACAACACATACAGATCAATTGTCAAATTGTGATAGCATCTCAAGTAGCAGGCGATCTTTTGCATTTCCAATGTAGGTGTAATTCTTCATGATCTCTATCGTTGTTTGATATCAAATTGCATCATTTGTTCAATAGTGAAATGTTGTTGAAAGTTATGCAGATTAAGGTCAGAATGGCCGGATCATAGCCCAGTGAGGATGGTGGAAGCTGACCGGAAACACCGCCAACGGTGGGGGATTAGTTTTTTTTGCTTCAAATTGTGAGCGTAATCGATTCTTAGAGTTGCCCTTGATGTGGATGATATTGTTAATAAGATTTTTTTTAGCTTCAAATAGGGTTTGAAGTCGACTTCAAACATATCAAATATAAAGTTGATGCAGAGTTCATTTGTGGATTAATTAATTAACTATTATGATCTTGTTTGAGATTTAACCCCATCATCGTAATTATGTTGATTTAATGTATTTTTTTAGATCTAATTTTATTATGTTGATCTGAATAGTTTTTGGTATCTTAATCAAATAAAACACATATTTGCATTTGATAACTAGAATATATACTTGGATATCTTTAAATGTTAGATGTCAAAACTGCTACAGAATTACCAAGACAGTTACACAGTTAAATCTTTTTCTATATTTATACATAAAAGTTGGAGTATATTTTTATCATAAAATGGAAATTAATTTAACACTATTAGAAGAAAAAAGAAAAAAAAACTAGGGTACAACGTATTTATGAGTTCCACGTTCTACTTATGAATATATGTGTGCATCATGTGCATCCACACACACACATATACATGCTTATAAATGTTATAATCATTTTTCACATAATATTTATTAAGAAAAACTCTTGTGTTTATATCGTTATGTGATCAGATCTTGTTTTCAAGAAATATCTAGAAAACAATATTAAAAGATTTTTTTTACGAAGAGCAACCCTATGGTTTTGTTTTTATAATGGATGGTCCCTCCTAATAATGTCATCAATTACGCTGTGTTCTCGAGTTTTGGAAGAAACGAAAAGAAAAGAAAAGAAATATTTGTATTTGTGTTCTTGAGATTGACGGAAAAGAAAGAAACGGGAAGGAAAGAAATATTTGTATTTGCACTAATGAGGTGTAGTTTAGTATATTATAAAGTAATTTGTAGGTTTGTTTAGTTATTTTGCCAATTCCCAACCCGAAGTATCAAAGATAGCGCTAGTGTTAAAATTTAGCACTCAAATTTTTACTTTTCACCATAATAACACTAATGATCTTCAGTATGTTAGTGTTAAATTGTAACATTTTTATATGTTTCACATGTATTTATTAGTTTATCATTTAACTATAATCATTTTTAATGTATATTAATTAGTTTAAGCAAATTAGTTAATTTATATTTTTATATGTATTTAACTATAATAATTTTTTGTGTATATTAATTAAAGTGAGGGACCAAATCTGTTAAGTGAAAACAGAGAGACCAAGTTTGTTACAATATTGAAAGTAGGAGGGACCAAATTACAAATTTAAAAGTAGAGGCGTGGACCAAATATGTTATCAAAATGAAGGGACCAAATGTGTTATAAAAATGAATAGATGAAGAGGAAGGGTTAATGAACTAAACTATGAACGCCTTTTTATTTGACGACGTTATCAGGAAGGATCATATACGTTGTAAAAATGAAACCATAGGGATGATCTTCGTTAAAAATTCATTTCAAAAACCTAAAACTCAGATAATTTATGTAAACCGTATGGACCAAATTTACATTTACTCTTGGACGAACTCAAAACAAATATATAAATGATTAAAATTGGCTTTAAAAGTTCTTTGAATTATTTTAAGATATGTCAAATCTTCAAATACATTATGATGTGCAATGCTTTAAGAACCCTTTCTAAAGAAAGTTAAAATCTTTTAAACACGTGTAAGGCAGAAAATGGAAAATTCTTGATTTTGACACATTATTATAAAAATGGCTTTTTGTGCTCATTTTAAAAAGGTCGATTTGTAACGGTTAAATAAAAAAACGTTACAATAGTCATAGGAAAAGTTAGTGAATCTATATATATTTAAAAGCAAAATCTTTGGTTGCTTAGGTAGCACAATAAGAAAACTCCATTTACCTTTTCCTAATTTCTCATAATTTTGAATTTTTTAAATAAAATTCTTCTCAATAAATGATTTTAACTTTTCATCTAACCTCTAATTTTTTTATTAATATATAGTATTTTTTTTAAAAGGCAATTGCATTTCGGGGGTATCCTGGACTTAGTCCAGACTAATCCCCCTTCGACCCAGCCCACGATCCGGCCCAAACAACAGACCCACGAACTGTCCCTTGATTCGGGGATACCTCCGCATGATCACCACGGGGTTCGAACCCGGGTAGTAAGGGCTGCCAACCACTTACCCCTCCCCCCCCCAGGATGTTACCGAACCACTGGGCTACAATGTCTTTGGTATTATATAGTATTTTTATTTACACAACATAAATACATTATCAAATATAATTTATATTTCTCTTACATTTTTTAATTTAATAAATCGAACTACTTTTTAATTAAATTTATAAGATTATAAATCATTATATATATATAAGTAAAACTCAAACACACGTGACATTGTTATAGTAGAATTGTTTATAATGGCAGTACAATGAGAAAACTCCATTCACCTTTTTTTAATTTCTCATAATTTTGAATTTTTTTTAATAAAAATCTTCTCAATAAACGATTTTAACTTTTCATCTAACCTCTAATCTTTTTATTATTATATAGTATTTTTATTTAAACAACATAAATACATTATCAAATATAATTTATATTTCTCTTACATTTTTTTAATTTAATAATTCCAACAACTTTTTTAATTAAATTTATAAGAGTATAAATCATTATATATATATAAGTAAAACTCAAACACAAGTGATATTGTTATAGTAGAATTGTTTATAAGTTTTTTTAATTGTTTAATTTGATAAATGCTTTTTAGTCTTTATATTTGTAAGTTTTATTATGAGTAGTATTTTTTTGGAAATTTTATGATACTCCAACCTATTCATCTACTCTCTAATAATTGCTCTTTTAATCTCTCAATTATTCCTCTCTATTTAGTTGTAACTTTTTCATCTTCTCCTCATTGTACACCTCTATAATAATCACTCTCTTAATCTCTCAATTCTACTTTTTTATTTGGTTATAACTTTGTGAGCCGATTCGCAATTATGTTGATTTGGGACATCATACATAAGACAAATCATGGTATGAGTTTTGTTGATGTAAGTAAAGTATTTCGTCTTTTGTTTAATTTCCATACAACGTGTTCTCCTTGAAATTAAAAGAAACCTTTTTTAGATAAAGTTGCATATGAATCCTTGATGAAAATAATATATATATATATATATATATATATATATATATATAGAGAGAGAGAGAGAGAGAGGGGGAGCTTCAAATGTAAACATTCTTTTTTATGTAAACCTTGTAAACCAATCTAGGCCATCCGATTTTTTGATCAAAGGTTGAGGGATTTTTGAATTTAAAAAATAGGGAAAGGGTATTTTGGGAATAATGTTTTAGGTATTTAATTTTGGAATCTATTAATTTTGGAATATATTAATTGATTTGAATCAATCTCTATCTCTCTCTCTCTCACACAAAATCCAGCCCTCTCTCTCTCTCTCCATCTCTCTCTCTCCACCGCCACCACTCGCCACCATCCAGTCGGAAAGTTGTGTTCTTTAAAACAGCAAGATCGCCGTTCCATGCACCACCTGAAGATATTGCAGTGAACCTCATCAAGAAATCATTGGTACAAACAATTTGTTCAAATCCAAGAATCCAACTTTTTCTCATCTGGGTCATCGTAATCTCCACCCATTTACCACCATCGTCGGCCGCTCATGACCACCGCCACCACTCGCCACCATCCAGCCGGAAAGCTGTGTTCTTTAAAACAGCAAGATCGCAGTTCCATGCACCACCTGGAGATATTGCAGTGAACCTCATCAAGAAATCATTGGTACAAACAATTTGTTCAAATCCAAGAATCCAACTTTTTCTCATCTGGGTCATCGTAATCTCCACCCATTTACCACCATCGTCGGCCGCTCATGACCACCGCTACCATCGCCACCATCCAACCGGAAAGTTGTGTTCTTTAAAACAGCAAGATCGCAGTTCTATGAAACGTCTCCTATGAAACGTGAAAAAATATGAAACTCGCCGGTTTCATATTGTTTTCCCTCCTATGAAACGTGAAAAAAGTATGAAACTCGCCAGTTTCATATTGTTTTTTATCCTATGAAATGTGAAAATTTCGAAAAAACGGTTTATGAAACTTAAAAAACTCGAACTTATGAAAAAATTGTTTTTGAAAAAACTGATATGAAACTCAAAAAAATTATGAAACTCGCCGGAATTTTGGGGAAGGTCGCCGGAGTGGGAGCAAGGCGCCGGATTGGAGATAGTCGGAGTAGGAGGAGGTCGCCGGAGTGTAAGTCGCCGGAGAGAGAGATGAAGATAATTGAGAAAATTAAGGAAGTTTGTTAGTTGCTAAAATTATGGATATTCCTAAAATTATGAATTTGGAGAAAAAGACCCAAATACCCTTGGTTTCATTGTTTACATAAAATAGAATGTTTACATTTGAAGGAGCCTATATATATATATATATATATATATATAATGATTATAAATCATTTTTTGTCAAATTTGTCTAACGAAAGCCTCTAAACATGAGAATCAATCCTTTTATTTTATTTTTCTCAGTTTATGGTATTTTCTTTTTATTATTTCCTTAGCTATTTGCCAATATCTATTTATAACCCAATATGTCCTTTTAAATGTCAACTTCCTTTGGGTTTACATTCTCTTTTACTCTTTTGATAATAATGCAATTATACGAAGAGAAAAATTGAAGAAGTTCAAAGGTCTTCGGTAAAATTTCAAGGTATAACTTGAATGTTTCCTCTCTCCATCTTGCATATAAAACAAATTCATGATTATTGACGTCAATTGAAGCATGTTAATAATTCTTGAGATATAAGATGTTTGCAATTCTCATCCCACCAAGTTATTGTCCAACTTTCTAAGGTTATAGTACAGGTATCTTTCGAGTTTTCTTTACTTGCTCCGTGTGTGTTAAGACAATATATATCAGTTTATTTTTTTTCCAATATTTTTGGTAGTTTTTGTGTTTGTTTATGTATGGAATTTTATGGGTTATCTTAGGTTGCTCAATGGTTTCCTGTTGATTTTATTGTCAACTCAAACGACTCCTTAGATTCCTTTTTTTCGATTGGTTTTCTTAAATCAGTGTAAGTTGAAGTTTCTGGAGGAGACAATATGAAGACTGGAGTATTTTGATTCTTGAGTTTTGTCAATACTCAATATGATGTTTATTGTGTGAAACTTTTGGTTTCCAAATTGTAATTTTAAGATGTGATGTTTCATAATTTATGTAAGCTGGAAAACCAAGTAGAATATATTTTGTAATGGTTGTTGAAAAATTGATGTATGAAGAATTATATAACCTCTTTTATGTAATAAAAGATCAACAAATTGTATTGCGTTGTGATATAAACAATCTTATTTTTTGTTTTCCTAAATACTTTTTATTGAAATGAAGATAGAATATTCAACCAATAACTTTCAATAATATTCAAGGCTAAGTGTGCATTGCAGAAAAAGAAATTCTAATGTCATTTTAAAAAATGGAATTATATATTGAATTTACATGAATGGAAAATCTATCTATTTGATGTTTCTAAAAAATAAGTAATTTTTATTGGATAGATGAATCTTATTTGAAAAAATGGCCGATGGTAACATTACTAGGAGAATCAATTAAAAATTACGTTTTATTTATTTATTGGATCCACCTTTGAAAATATTATCAATTTCTTGGCATATATTTTGTAATAGGAAATGAATGTGAACAATAAAGACAATAAAATAAGTTTTGAACATTTTTCGAGGCTAAGTATTATATATTAGCTTTACATGAATTAGAAACATTTATCTATTGAATATTTAAGAAAAACAAGTAATTTTTATTTTATAGACAAATCCTATTTGATTGGCCGATGGTAAATCTTTAGGAGGATGAATTAAAAAATTACGTTTTAAATTTAACTAGGTTACATATTAACTAAGTTACGTTTTAAATTCTATCACCGCGCAACGCGCGGTGCCACACACTAGTTATTTTAGTAATAGTTTTCATATAAAAAACGTTACTAGTACGAAAAATTAGAAACATAAAACAACGTTTTAGATACAAACGTTAACAAACGGTCCCATAAGGTAATGATTTAGGACGGTTTTCAAAAACCATTTCTTTATATTGTGACAGTTTTTAAAAACCGTTGCCGTATAAGACCATTTAGTAACGGTTTTAGTGTAATAATCGGGTTCGTTTTGTAATTAAATAATAAGTTTGTGTGTGAAGTGTGAAAATTTGAAAAGCTTGGTGGCTGTAGTGAAAAGTTGGAAGATAGGGTTAAAACCCAAAAACCCTCATTTCTCTCTTCATTCTTAGAAAGCGACCGAGTGCGTGTAACTGTGTGTGGAGCAACATTGCGACATTGGAGGAAGGGCTTGGGAGCTGAGGTTTGGGAAATCATCATTCTCTTCAAGGTAATCTCCTACTCTGTCATCTCTTCAATTGTTCAAGGATGTTGGGAGTTGTGGGGATTTTATAGCTTTTGTATTTCACTCATAAGAGGAATATTGTGGTCTGTGTGTTCCCCTAACTTAATCAGTGAGGGAAATCGGAAGAAGTAGTTGGCTGAATAGTTTAGAATAATGTTGCTTTTGCTTGTTGTGGCTTAACGCCAAGTCTTGTGTTGATTTGAGGAATTGATTGTTGGTTTCGGAAAGAATTGGTTCGATAAAACCCTGCAGTCCGAAAATCGCTCTATCCGGAAAACCCTTGGAAGTCCGGATGAGATTTCCGGAAAGGTACCGGAATCCGGAAGGAGTCCGGAATGTACCGGAATCCGGAAAGAGTCCGGAAGAGTCTGGATACCGGAAGGGGAGGCCGGGAAAGACTGTGGAATCCGGATATGTCCGGATATTGTGTACGGAAGTGAATCTTAGTCCAATATATATATCCTGGAAGTGAGTAGTAGTCCGATTGTGACAGAGTGTTTTGGAAGGGAGGTGTCTCGTGAATAGTTGGGTGACTTATTTACCCCGTGTGATTTGGGTGAAATGTAGGTACGGGTGAGGCATAGCTATTTCAAGTAACAACACTAAATGTGGACTTCAGGTTAGTCTTTCTAAACCAAAGCCTGATGGTACTTGATTTGATTTCTTGTACATTTATACTTGGAATTGTGTGTTTGTACGTGGTTTAATTATGCATACTAAAGAAGTGATATTATGATGTTTAAGGGAAGTGTGTCCCATACGGAATAACTGAATGGATTTCATCCAGTTTCTTAGGGCGGGTGTGTGCCCAGGTGTGAGCGTGACCAAGCGTGGATCATCGATATGCGTATGTTTATCTTAACTGTCAAGTGTATTGTGGTTACTAATTCCTGTGAACTCTTTAAAATGTTATGCGTGTTGTGAACGTTATTTTGAGGGATCTCACTAGAATTTGTGGTCTAACCCTCGCTTTTCAAAACTAAAACCCTTTTCAGGTAAGCTGGCTTTAGAGGGATCGGCTAAGGGAAAAGGGAAGATGTGAGCTGGAGCTTGCGTCTTGTGGAACTAAAAGACTATCCCTTTAATTTCTTGAATAGAATACTCAGTTGTAATTAGGGTTTATTCCGCGAACCCAAGTTTTGAAATTTTGATATTGCGATGTGTGGGCCATGTTTGGCAAATTTTGCATTAATTTGATGGACCTATGTTTTGGCTAGTTCTGTGTAGGTTGTTACATTTAGTCTAAAGCATTGCTTCATGTCATAACGGTTTTTAAAAATCGTTACCGAAACCAATATATATATATATATATATATATGTGTGTGTGTGTGTGTATATCAACGCTTATTTGAAAATTGTTTCCAAAGGTCACCAGTATCTATGGCAACTGTTGGGTCATCAAAGATTTGAAATTGACTCACCGATGTTTTCCCTATATTCCTACTTAGAATATTTTGACAAGGTTCTTTAAATAACTTGTACAAGATAGCAACTGTTCGGTGAAGTCGAAGATCAACCGAAACCAAGCTTGAAGAGATTCTCTGTGCGGAATCAAGAATACTCTTCTAAAGATATATACAAGTTATTGTCCATCGATCACACATCGGTGGACTTCCTCACCACCGATGGTATCGTCAAGAATCGGTGGATATAATCCCACCGATGATGTCTTCAAGAATCGGTGGATATAATCCCACCGATGTTGTCCTCAGGAATCGGTGGACATCATCCTACCGATGAAGATACTCAAAATCGGTGGACTTCTTCCCACCGATGAGGATACTCAAATCGGTGGGATCTTCGTGTAATTAGAATTTCTTGCAAATGATTTTTAAAGGCCAATGACAGTTTATATCGGTAGAACTTCATCGATAAAATTGTCTTGGAAAACACATCAAGAAGATCCTCCAGGTTTGGCTATAATCCAGTGGTTGGTAAAAATGTCAACCTAGTACTCTCCACTTTTAGATGACGTCTAAATCAACATGGACACTCTTCCTGGTTCCAAGGAAAAAGGTGATTTGGAAATATCTACTTTTCAGAGTACTATACCTTCTATCCAATCTCATTATGACAAGTGTTATGAGCATTTAATGCACAGTACTTGTATCTTCACTATAAAAGGAAATAGAAGGCTCCATGCAAACTACGCTTTGTGGACTTCTCTCTTAGTGCAAGAAATCTCCATATTGCTTAAAAGCTTTATAGCTTTGTTCTAAGTGTTCTTAGTTGTTTTGTTAGTATACTTTGTGTTAGATTGTTAGAATAGTTTATTTGTTCTTTTCCGCAACAGTCTTAAGTTTTCTATGTGTAATTCTTGTTGAAAGATTTTCAATAATAGAATTAAAATTGTGAAAATTTTGAGTATTTTATTCAACCCCCCCTTCTACAATACTTGTTATAGCCATCTGGGACTAACAAGTGGTATCAGAGCAGAAAAGTTTAACTCATAAACTTGATCTGCGATGGCTGCCTCATCATCTTCAACTGTTGAAAACTCTTCTCAAAACAACTTTGCTGAAAATGGTTCCATCACCAAACCTCCTAAGTTTAACCCTAACAACTTTTCTCTTTGGAAAAGCCGTATGATGCTATTCATGAAAGGAGTGGATACTAGATATCCAACCATTCTCAAAGAGGGACCCATTATCCCTAGAGTCTGGGCTCGCTATGAAACGCAGAGGTCTGGTAAGGAAACCGCTGAAAAGGAAGTCTCTAGTGACTCCGATGATTCTGAGCCTTCCGACAAAGAGAAAGCTAAAGGTACTGGACGTTATATTCTAAAAAATCCAAAGAAATATACTGATGAAGAAAAACGTCTTGTTACTCTTGATTCAAAGCTTAGAGCAATCATTGCCCTCTCACTTCCTGATGAAGTCTATCATTCTCTAGTTAACTTTGAAACTGCTAAAGAGATATGGACCACACTATGTGTCCTGTACGAAGGTACAGAGGAAGTGAAGAAATGCAAAAAGATTTCCCTCATAAGAAAGTATGAACTTTTCACTCATGAAAAAGGTGAATCTCTTCCTAGCTATTTTAATCGTTTTAACTCTCTTCTGAATGATCTGAAGTTACTAGGCAGAATCTATGATAATGAGGAAGTTTTAAACAAGTTCATGGATTGTCTCCCAGACTTTTGGGAAAACATGTGTACTTGTATCAAAACTTCCAAGGACCTTGAGTACATGCCTTTAACTGTTTTATATGGAACTCTCTTCAACTTTGAACAAACCAAGTTACAAAGGAAATCTTTCTTCAAAGATATAAAGGGTACTTCTATTGCTCTTGTTAGTGAAGATTCCAAGAAATCGCAAAGTATTCCGCGCATCTGACACGGGGTTCTCACACCCCGCGAACCTTACCGCAAGTGTACGGGTCGAAGTCAAGTAATAGTACTTTAGAAGTACGAGTATCGAATCACGGGGAACTAGGAACTAAGTATCACAATTACTATAAGCTTTATTAACTAGACTGCCGAATTTGGAAGATGGGTTTTAAACTAAATTCTAGCAAATCACAACTTAAACGAAAACAAAGCAAAGAACAATTTAGGAACTTCGATAGAGAGAAAAGTTGAGGGTTGGAAATCCTCCAGTTTTACACATGCAACCAATCAACTCAAAACATTTACCAGTTAATCCCCTTAATGATTCCCAAATCTTTTAAAGTCACCGTTGTTCTCTTTCAAGCCACAACGGGTTTTATTTTGAAAAGGATAAATTTAATCTCTCGATCTCACCTATGGATTCCAAAACACATTAAGTACTCGATTTATGTTAAATTGGCTAGATTTTATCTCTCGATAATAACCTAACGGTTTAAATGGGGCTAAAGCTTACTTGGTATATCTCTATCACCTTTTTGGGCTTTAGGCATGCAATTCCTAAGTCTATATAGCAGTTAATTCTCTCGAACTTAATTGCTAATCAACAAATCAATTGTAAACTGGCCAAATTCACAAAAGCGTTAAGAACAAAATCACATGCTTCATTAATCAAGGAAAAACCAATAAAAGTTCAAATCATTTGGTTACATGCTTTATAAACCGAATTCATTCCAACCCCCAACACGAACCGGTTAGTTCATGTCGGTGGTGGATTCAAACACAAGAGAGAAAGGTGCGATAGTGTATGCAAACATGATTAAGAATGAAAAGATGAAATTGTGGTAACAAATGATGAAAACTCCCTCTTCTCGTGTCCGTATCTACGTTCCGTCTTGAATGCACTCGTGATCGGCTCTGTATCGTGACCTCGAGGACTCCGAAAAGTTGCCCAAAATCGCCCCGGAACTGCTCTGGATCGTCTGCCGAAAGTTGGATGCCGAACGAATGACCTAAACATCGGAATAAAATACTGAAATTCGCACCTCAGAGGGTTACGCGACTTCTGGCGCGACTTGCAAGTCGCGCAGAAGGTCGCGCGTGGTTTTGAGGCCCTTCTGGGTCGGATCTGGTTCGCGGGTCGGGTCCTGGCTTTTGGGCTCCCGTTAGGCTTCGTTTTGACTCGTTTTGGGCTCTTTTTAACTTCTTTTCTCGAGGAATGCCGCCTTTTATATAACCTGCGTAAATCACTTAATAAACCGTAAAATACCCGCCTTTTTACTTGAGTACAAGCCAATCTCGTTGGTTTGAGAACCGAAAATAACGCCAAAAAGTGGCGTTATCAACAACCCCAAACCGAGCGTTGCTTGTCCCCAAGCAAATTAGCGATAAAAATAGAATCAAAGCACATAGTGAATTTAGTAATGACTGCACAATTCCAATCGGTACCAAGTGATGCATCGGTGATTTCCCATACCCGTGAATATCTATCTCACTCTCGCCTCATTCTTTAATTTGTCCGATCTATGACCTTCTATTGGGAGTTGAACTCGTGACAGTTCCGATTACATTAGGATTAAACTAAGTCCAGACATGCTAGGGAAAATATTTCGCCTCGACCCTACCTCACAGGATACTCTCTTTGCACTCGAACCTAGGTTATCGCTCGTGTTGTCATGTTTAAGGAGGTTATGTGCAAGAATACACAAATGTCATGACAAATCTAAAGAAAGACGCACAAATGTCCAAAATTTTGATCTCAGAAGGAATCAAATAACAAGACAGGGACTATCGGTAAAGGTGGTCCTAGACTCTAATCACGTTTTCCAGAAGATCATCCAGGTCTTTATAACGGTTGTAACGGGGCTAAGGTTAAGGCTAAGAAACGACGGGTAAAAAGGATCAACAATCCTCGGTGTGTCAATCATTGGCAATTCCTGAACTCTCATTGCTTTACATTCGCTTACTTGGTCCTTTTCGTCACTATTGGAGTCGCTTTGACTCTCTTATTTTGCAGCTCTAACTATTATCTAAATATATTTTATTTTTTTGGGACTTCATTGGTCCTCTTTTCTACTTCTCGGGTTACATTGACCCGTTTTATACTCATGACTGGCCGGAATTCTTTATTTTTTGCTTTATCTCTAGTAGTTCATTACTGCTTCCGATTGACACACTTTCGGATAAGGGTTGGCTAAGGCTTTTGGCTAAAGGGTAAATGATGGGTTTAGAAACGAAAAGGTGAGTGTTTGGCTGCAAAGGGGCTAAGGGTACACGCAGAAAGGTAAAAGGTACGATAGCTAAAAACAGGTTAAATAAAACACACAATGCCTGGAATCATATCTTAAGGTCCACACGATATGGTCTACTATACCCTTACCTACTATCCCGATGTTCGTCTTTGCTACTCAATGCAATAATGTAGCGAGATCATTCTACATTCACGACAAGGAATTCGAAAAGTGTATAAGAATTACGTGTATGAATCCCTCGAAATGAAAAACGTCTTATTAGGCTCAACATCTCACTATCGGGTGGTCTCCACTAATGTCCCTAGTCATGTCCTTTCCCGGTCTTTCCCTAACGGTCACATCACTATCACAAGATTCTTCCCACAATGGTTGGTCTCAATCATTCAAAACAAAAAATTTAGCTACTTTGATCTCGACACTCAGAAGTGTAGGAATTCTACGTGCATAACTTGGGCCCGACTGGGCAACCCCAAACCTTACCCACACATTGTCCCCAATGTGCAAGTAAAGTCTTAGGTGATGTGACGCAGTCATTGTGCAGTTATTAAAAGAACATGCAAGGCATTACGTATATAGCATAAAAAGACTACCCAAATTTTCTACAACTAGGCACCCCAAACCTAGGCCGTGGCCTAGGTTTGCCAAATAAAAGCCAACCCCAAAACTCGGTGAAACCGAGGTTTGCACAGGGTCTAATGTGAGTGTGTAGATGGTTCAAAAATGAGGCACCCCAAACCTAAGTGAAACTTAGGTTTGTTGCATCTCGTGCAATTAAAATAGAACAACACATCAAACACCACTCTTTTAGCAGAGAAATGATTAGAACATACCTGTTTTGCCCGGCCAGAGGAGATTCTTGAAAGATTAAGCATTTGGAGAAGGAGGGGAGCGCACGCACACACAAAAGAAACAACAAACGACGAAAGAAAAACAAGAAAACAGAAACACACAAAGCAAGAAAGGAATAAAAACTGCACGAAACATGAAAAATGAGGCAAATGGGACTCCCGCGGTTTAGCCCACGACTTGCAAGTTGCGTGGCAGACCGCGTAACTCTCTGTTTCAGAAAACCAACAGAGGGCCCCGCGACTTGCTGCGCGGTATGCAAACCGCGTGACAAGTCGCGTATGTCCCTGTTTCAGCTATTTTTTACTTTTTCGATTTTTATGGCTTTTTCATTATTTAAACACACGCGTAAAACTAAAAATAAAGAACGGAAACTAACCTTGGTGGGTTGCCTCCCACCCAGCGCCGTATTTAAAGTCGTGGCACGACTGTGCGGTTTCAACTCGGCTCAGTATCCACGGAGTTGGATCGCCCACACCTGCGATTCTTCGCGGATTTCTCTTCTCCTTCTTCTCTTGCACCACTTCCTCTTTCCAGCAACTTGAATCTCACGTTCTCACCGCCAACTCGGAACGTGATCTCACCCTCTTCCATATCAATCAGAGCCCGGCTCGTGGCCAAAAATGATCGTCCCAATATCATCGGGACCTCTTCATCTTCATCGATGTCGATCACCACGAAGTCTACTGGAAAGTCGAACTTCCCAACTTTAATCAGCACATCTTCAATCACCCCGTATGGATACCTTATCGATCGATCAGCCAGCTTAAGTGTCATGAATGTGGGACTCACCTCGCCCAATCCAAGTTTCCTGAAAATAGAAAGGGGCATCAGATTAATACTTGCCCCTAAATCACATAGAGCCTTATTAAAATTTAAACTGCCAATTTGAATAGGAATCGAGAAACTCCCTGGATCTTTAAGCTTTTGGGGCAGCTTATTCTGGAAAATCGCGCTGCACTCTTCAGTGAGTGCAACGGTGGCCTGGTGATCAAGTGCCCTATTTTTGGAAAGGATCTCTTTCATGAATTTCATGTAAGAGGGCATTTGGGTGAGAGCATCTGCGAAAGGAATATTAATCGTTAGCTTTTTAAACACCTCTATAAATTTAGAAAAATTAACCTGATCCTTTTTTGCTTTCAGCCTGCTTGGGTAAGGCACTGTAGGTACCACCGGCTTGACAAGTGGTTGCTCTTGCTCCTTCACTTTGCTCTCGATCTCTTTCTCTCTCCTCGTACGCTCTTCATCAGCTTCACTCTCTTTATCAACTTCTAACTCACCCACATCTACCATCTCGGAATCTTCCTCGGCTCTCTTTGGGGAGGACTTGCTTACCGGGTTTCCAATCAACTCTTTGCCACTTCTCAGATGAATGGCATTGCAATGTTCTTGATTTCTCTTTTCAGCCATACTCGGGAAAGTACCAGCAGGTCGGGTTTTTAGGGCTTCAGAAATCTGCCCCACTTGCCTCTCGAGAATCTTTATTGCCGCGGTATTTTGCTCGGTAGCCGCTTTGACAGTATTGATTGTGCTTGCTAATCCCTCGACTGTGCTGTCCATTTTCGACATGAACTTCATCATCATGTCCTCGAGTCCCGGCTTCTTCTCCCCGGATGGTCCTTCGTTTCTTTGCTGAAAACCTGGAGGACGATAAGCACTGTTAGTATTAGAGAAATTAGAAGAGTTAGGGAAATTACCTGACTGTGGTTGACCCGGCTGATTCCACGAAAGATTGGGATGCCTTTTCCACCCCTCGTTATACGTATTCGAGAACGGATCGTTTCTCGGTTGGTTCCGGTTTGCCACAAAATGGACCTGATCAGGTTCTTGAAGATTTCCACCATTCAGCCTATTTGTGATAAAGGCTAGTTGAGCCTTCAGTTCCTTCATCTCTTCTGACTCTTGAATACTTGCCACTCTTCTAACGGCTGATCTCGGTGTAGAAAAAATATGCTCGGCCAAGTTTTCAATCAGCTTGCATGCTTCCTCGTATGATCTATCCATCAATGCTCCACCCGCGGCAGCAGTGATATCATTTTTGAATTGTGGGTGGAGCCCACTAAAGAAGGTTTGGATGATGACCCAGTCTTGTAGCCCATGGTGCGGACATTTCTTGATCATGTCCTTGTAACGTTCCCACGCCTCATATAGCGTTTCTTGCTCCCATTGAGAAAAATGGGTGATCTCCGCCATTAGTTGGGCGGTCCGACTCGGTGGGAAGAACTTCTGAAGGAAGGCTGCTTTCAACTGTGCCCAAGTAGTGATTGAATCTGGTTGGATGCTCTCGGTCCATGTCTCGGCTCGGCCTTTAAGTGAGAATCCGAATAGTCGCAGTTTGATGGCGTCTTCACTCATGCCATTGATCTTAAACGTGTTGCAGATCCTCTCGAATGCACGAAGATGTGCGTGAGGATCCTCGGTTAGCGTCCCTTCGTATTGGTTCTGTTGCACCATCACGATGGTGCTCGGTTTAAGCTCAAAATAGTTCGCCCCGGTAGTGGGCGCTTAGATGCCTATCCGTGCGGCCGCCACATTCGGATCGGCGAATGACCGCATCGGAACTCTTTCCGGAGGTGGTGGTGGATTGTTGCGGCGAGGTGGTCTCTCGTCGTCGGACATCTCGAATTTCAGATTCTTCTTAGCTATAGCTTCCTTGCGCAGCCGACGAGCGGTTCTTTCGATCTCCGGATCAAATTGTTCGATTCCCTTCCCTCGGGCTGTCCTTGGCATAAACCAATTAGTGCCTGAAAAAAAAGTAAGCAAGATTAGTGATCCAGAAACTGGAAGTGACAGAATGAAACAAAATACGAAATAAAAAAATGTCCAATCTAATAGCTCTTATAGATGGTAGTGCTATTAATTACAACTAGTTCCCCGGCAACGGCGCCAAAAACTTGACACGGGGTTCTCACACCCCTCGAACCTTACCGCAAGTGTACGGGTCGAAGTCAAGTAATAGTACTTTAGAAGTACGAGTATCGAATCACGGGGAACTAGGAACTAAGTATCACAATTACTATAAGCTTTATTAACTAGACTGCCGAATTTGGAAGATGGGTTTTAAACTAAATTCTAGCAAATCACAACTTAAACGCAAACAAAGCAAAGAACAATTTAGGAACTTCGATAGAGAGAAAAGTTGAGGGTTGGAAATCCTCCAGTTTTACACATGCAACCAATCAACTCAAAACATTTACCAGTTAATCCCCTTAATGATTCCCAAATCTTTTAAAGTCACCGTTGTTCTCTTTCAAGCCACAACGGGTTTTATTTTGAAAAGGATAAATTTAATCTCTCGATCTCACCTATGGATTCCAAAACACATTAAGTACTCGATTTATGTTAAATTGGCTAGATTTTATCTCTCGATAATAACCTAACGGTTTAAATGGGGCTAAAGCTTACTTGGTATATCTCTATCACCTTTTTGGGCTTTAGGCATGCAATTCCTAAGTCTATATAGCAGTTAATTCTCTCGAACTTAATTGCTAATCAACAAATCAATTGTAAACTGGCCAAATTCACAAAAGCGTTAAGAACAAAATCACATGCTTCATTAATCAAGGAAAAACCAATAAAAGTTCAAATCATTTGGTTACATGCTTTATAAACCGAATTCATTCCAACCCCCAACACGAACCGGTTAGTTCATGTCGGTGGTGGATTCAAACACAAGAGAGAAAGATGCGAAAGTGTATGCAAACATGATTAAGAATGAAAAGATGAAATTGTGGTAACAAATGATGAAAACTCCCTCTTCTCGTGTCCGTCTCTACGTTCCGTCTTGAATGCACTCGTGATCGGCTCTGTATCGTGACCTCGAGGACTCCGAAAAGTCGCCCAAAATCGCCCCGGAACTGCTCTGGATCGTCTGCCGAAAGTTGGATGCTGAACGAATGACCTAAACATCGGAATAAAATACTGAAATTCGCACCTCAGAGGGTTACGCGACTTCTGGCGTGACTTGCAAGTCGCGCAGAAGGTCGCGCGTGGTTTTGAGGCCCTTCTGGGTCGGATCTGGTTCGCGGCTTGGGTCCTGGGTTTTGGGCTCCCGTTAGGCTTCGTTTTGACTCGTTTTGGGCTCTTTTTAGCTTCTTTTCTCGAGGAATGCCGCCTTTTATATAACCTGCGTAAATCACTTAATAAACCGTAAAATACCCGCCTTTTTACTTGAGTACAAGCCAATCTCGTTGGTTTGAGACCGAAAATAACGCCAAAAAGTGGCGTTATCAGCATCACCTATCCGTCATCAGATTCAGAAAATGAAAGCCAAAGCAACTCTTCTCACCAATCGGAGGCATATCTAAGTGATGCCGATGATGAAGGTGAAGAAATGTCTATCAAAAGGTTGTCTGATGAATTAGCCATGTTAGCTGGTTTCAAAAACAAATATCGTTTTTCGAACAAATCCAAATCTTTCAGAAAACCCTTCTCCTCTACAAAAGCTTCCTCAACTGATAAAACAAATGAGGAATGTTTTAATTGTGGAAAGAAAGGACATTTTGCAGCTGAGTGTAGAAGTAAGCGTGTGATGAACTCTAGAAATTCATCGACAGACAAGTTCTCTTCCAAGTATGAAAAATCCAAAAATAACTATTTCAAATCAAATCTTGCCAAGAAAGATAACCAATCCTCTTCCCAAGATCTTCAAGAAAGAGCTGAGAAGTACAAAGCCAAATACAAGAAAGAAAAGGAAAGAAATGAAGGTCTCCTTAAGAAAGGAAAGGGTCTCATGGCCGAAATACATGATTGGGAAGAAGAGACTTCTGACAGTGACAACAACTCTCCCAACAAGTGCTTCATGACCATCTCAGAAGATGTGGAAGATTCTGAAAAAGCAACCTTTCCAATGGCTTTGGTGTCAACTGGGTGCTCGACATCATACTCTCAGGTACATCCCTTTAATGATATGTCTGACATTGAAAAGATTAATGCTTATGAATCCTTAACTAAAGATTTTTACTCCATGAAGAATGGCAAGAAAAGAAAATCTGAACTAGTCAAAAATCTCACATCTCAACTTGAAATATGCTTGTCTAAACTTGAAAAGTTTGAAGAAATCAAAGCTGAGCTTGAAGACTTGAAAACCATAAATCATGTAATTTCAAAAGAGAAAAACAAACTTTTTAAGAAACTAAAAAGAGAACAAGAGACGATTGAGAAATGTACAAGTTCTTCAAAGAATCTTGAGCAAATCTTTAAAGATCAAATTTCTGGTAACAATAAATTTGGCTTAGGCTATGAAAAGATCATCTCTGGCGCCTCTTCTCAAACTCTGGAGCCTACCTCTAGTGTATGGGATGATGCTTCAGACTCAAGTTCTTTCGACTCTATTTCTTTAAACTCTTTAGATCTAGGTGAAGCTTTAAAGTTTGGAATGTTCATAAAAGCTAAAGAATCTTCGTCTGTTCAAAACATGGAAAAAGAGGACTCCAAGGATTTTTCAAAACCCATCCATGATCTTTTAAAAGATTTAGCGATTGATGAATATGTCCCTCCGTCTGATCTTTCAAAATCAACGTCTGTCAAAAGAGTTAAATCCAATTCCACCGAAGTGAATTCACCACCGATATGTAACTCTCCCACCGATTTTCTTCCCAGATCTGTGAGACTTACAAACTCAAAAAGGAAATCGGTGGAGCTTAGGAAAAATCATTTCAAAAATTCTTCAAGAGATCTTTCCAAGTTTGCCTCCACCTCAAGTAATGGGACTTTAAGATTTCCTTCTCACTCCTCATCCTTTGGTCCTAAAAACGTTCAAGTTAATGTCATGAGAAAAGGAAAAGAAGAATTGCAAAAACCCAAAAAGATGTTTGTTTACAGAAAATGTTATAACTGTGGTGACACTTTTCATCTTGCAAAGGATTGTCCTAAGGAAAGAATTGAAAGAATCAAACCTAAGGACTCTTCCTCTTCTAACCCAAAAGGACCCACCACCAAATGGGTACCTAAGAACTAATCTGTGTGTGCACGCAGGCTTTTGAGCACCATCAAATTTGGTATCTGGATAGTGGGTGCTCACGCCACATGACAGGGAATAAATCTCTTCTCATCAACTATGTGTCTGGAAAAGGTCCATCTGTAACTTTTGGTGACAACTCTAAAGGTTACACCAAAGGATATGGAACTCTCACTAATGGATCTGTCACTTTCAACAAAGTGGCACTTGTTGAAGGTCTCATGCATAATCTTCTCAGCATTTTGCCAACTGTGTGATCTTGGATATAAAGTTATCTTTGAACTTTGTATCTGTATTGTTGTGGACAAGAACTTCAATGTGGTGTTATCTGGAAAAAAGGATGGAAAATGTCTATATCATTGATATGGGACTAAGTAACAATTCATCCAATGTCTGCTTTGTGTCAGATGACACAGCCAAAAGAAACTGGTTGTGGCATAAACGTCTATCTCATCTGAACTTCAAAACACTCCATAAAATCTCAAACAAAGAACTGGTGACTGGCATGCCAAAGTTAAATTTTGTCAAAGAAAAGCTGTGTGATGCATGTGAAAAAGGGAAGCTCACCAAAACATCCTTCAAGACCAAGCAATGCTCCTCCATCACTCTTCCTCTTCAGATTTTACACATGGATCTATGTGGACCAGTCAGCACTCCTAGTCTTGGTGGCAAAAGGTACATTCTTGTTATTGTTGATGAATTTACTAGATACACTTGGGTATTTTTTTCTCAGGTATAAAAGTGATGCAACTGAAGATATCATCAACTTTGTCAAGAAAAATGAAGTTCTAAATGGGCAGCTCGTAAGATCCGTGAGAAGTGACAATGGTACTGAATTCAGAAACAGTGCTCTTGAAGACTTATTTAATGAGAAAGGAATTTCTCAAAATTTCTCTGCTGTCAGAACTCCTCAACAAAATGGTGTTGTGGAAAGGAAAAACAGAACTCTATGTGAGGCTGCTAGATCTATGCTAAGTGAATCAAATCTTCCCACCTATTTTTGGGCTGAAGCTGTTAATACTGCTTGCTTTACCCAAAATAGGTCTGTGATTTCCAAAAGACATGATAAGACCCCATATGAAGTTTTCCATGGCAGAAAACCAAATATTGGCTTTCTTCATGTTTTTGGCTGTGTATGCTTTATTCTAAATGATCGTGACAATCTTGGGAAGTTTGATCCCAAAGCTGATGAAGGTATTTTTGTTGGATACTCTTTATCCTCCAAAGCATATCGTGTGTTCAATCTAAGGAGAAAATGCATTGATGAGTCTATCCATGTCAAATTTGATGACCTAAGATCATCATCTCTTTCAAATGATGATGATGAATTGCACAGGTGGATTTCCTCATGCATAGGTGATGCTCCCATAGTTAACTCCACCGACACTTCTTTCATTCCTTTGAACCCATCAAATAACCAAGTTGGGTCATCTTCCATAGTGCATCCTTCCACCAATAGTCTTTCTCCCACCGACTTAAATCCTACTGCCACTATGCACTTTTCCACCGATCCCATATCCTCCACCGATCCTATGCCCTATACCGATAATACTGTTTTCCACCGATCCTCTAATCCCACTCCACCGATTTCTTCCACGCAAAATGTTCCACTACCTCTACCTCCTGCCACAAAATGGACCAAAGATCACCCCATAGATCAAATCATTAGTGATCAACAAGTAGGTGTCCAAACTCGCAGAGGAGTTGGAAATATTTGTCTCTATGTGAACTTTCTTTCTCTTATTGAACCCAAGAAGATTGATGAAGCTCTTGCAGATCCTTGTTGGATCACTGCCATGCAAGAAGAGCTTTCTCAATTTGAGAGAAACAAAGTTTGGAGATTGGTTCCTAGACCCCGAAAGAAAACAATCATTGGAACCAAATGGATCTTCAGGAACAAGATGGATGAAGATGGTACAGTTATCAGAAATAAGGCCAGATTGGTTGCTCAAGGATACCGACAGGAAGAAGGCATTGATTATGATGAAACTTTTACCCCTGTTGCAAGACTTGAAGCCATAAGAATTTTCTTAGCTCATGCTGCCCACCGAAATTTTAGGGTCTTTCAGATGGATGTCAAAAGTGCTTTCCTCAATGGGGACCTTGCAGAGGAAGTCTATGTGAATCAGCCACCTGGATTTGAAGACCCAGCTCATCCAGACTATGTGTACAGACTTGATAAAGCTCTATATGGGCTCAAGCAAGCTCCATGTGCTTGGTATGACACACTTGCTGTCTTTCTCTTGAAAAATGGATACTCTAGAGGTACTATTGACAACACTCTTTTTCTCAAGCACACCTCAGGTAATCTTATTCTTGTTCAAATCTATGTGGATGATATCATCTTTGGTTCCACTGATGAATCACTTTGTGATGAGTTTGCATCTCTCATGATGAGTGAATATGAGATGAGCATGATGGGAGAGCTTACATTCTTTTTGGGCCTTCAGGTCAAACAATCTTCAGAAGGAATTTTTATAAATCAAAGTAAATATATTCGTGACCTTCTGAAGAAATTCAATTTTTTAGACAGCTCTCCTATGAAAACTCCCATGGCACCACCTTTGAAACTTGATGCGGATTTAAATGGTGAATCTGTGGATGTTACCCATTATCGGGGTATGATTGGTTCTCTCCTTTACTTAACTACTAGCAGACTGGATATTATGTTTGTTACCTGTCTTTGTGCCCGTTATCAAGCCAATCCAAAGAAATCTCATTTGGATGCGGTTAAACGGATTTTCAGGTATCTAAAAGGTACCATGCACCTGGGTCTTTGGTATCCCAAAGACTCAGGCTTTGAACTAATTGGGTATTCAGATTCAGATTATGCAGGTTCCAAGATTGATAGAAAAAGTACCACAGGTAGCTGCCAACTTCTTGGTGGCAAAATAGTAAGTTGGTCCAGCAAGAAACAAAACTCTGTGTCAACCTCTACTGCTGAGGCTGAATATGTAGCTGCTGGAAGTTGTTGTGCTCAGATCCTGTGGATGAAAAATCAGTTGAAGGACTACAATCAAAACTACTCCAAAGTTCCCATTCTATGTGATAACTCTAGTGCAATTTGTTGGTCCCGAAGGGCTATACAAGTTTGTAGAAGGGGGGGGGGGTTGAATACAAACACTAAGATTTTACTTTTCTAAATTGTTTATTGATAAATCATTAACAATTACATCTTGTTGCGGAAACAAGATTAAGGATAAACCTAAATCTAAACAAGTTGGAACACTAAGTTTCTTGCACTAAGAAAGAGAAGGAAATTACTAATAATAACCTATCTCAAGATAAGAAGGATGAACTTGTCCAGAGTTAGCAAGTTACTTCAAAAATGAAGTGAGTTCTTCTTCTTATATACTGCATGCATTTAATGCATGGCAGTTTACACTTTACACGTGGCAGCAGCTCATTGGTTGTACGTTATTGACCTTTGTTGACAACCTTAGTAGCCGCATGTTTGAACAGTGTAGTATCAGAGTGGTTGTACGATTTCAGACAATAAGGAGGTTCTTTTTCTTACATATCGTACGGAGACGTGCAAGGGTGGTTAATACAAAAGTACTTTGTACGGAGGACTTCATGATCAGCTTTTCGTTGATTCCGCGATCTATCATTCTATATCAGCGAATGATAGAGTTCAGCGATAGCTAAAGTCTTGTACTTGATACTTCACGTTGAGTGGACAAATCTGAGTCTTCGCTGATCCGCATCAGTTCATTAGGAGACTTGTCGCTGGTTCTTGAGCTTGATCTTCGACTTCAGCGTAGAACCTATGTTGACGTGAAACTTGTCTTCAGGGATCATAAGTAAACAACTAACTTATCATCGATCACCATAAGGACAGAACAGACTCAGAGTATTATGGTGAACAGTGTTCGCTGAATGTTTAATCTAAAGAGCGAGAGTTCCTATCAGCGGTACTGTAAGATCTTAGTACTTATCAGCGATAGTGAAACACTGATACATATTGTTTACTTACAATTTTCACTAAGTATATATAAGAGAGGGTCATTATCAAATCACTGAGGGTTTGGATCAACAATCTCCCCCTATTTGATTATGACATAGCAACAGAGAAAATTGCTATTTAATGAAAACATAAGGATAAAAAGAACTCATAAAATATTTGTCCCTTTTACTGTTTTCTGGGATCTTTTCTGTACCGATGGAGTAAAGTACGTTCGCTGAAATTTTTCTTTAAACTTCGTAAAGATTACAGATGGAAGTGGAAAAATTACAAGTACAGCGAATACAAATTACAAGAACAAAAGAATAACTGATACAATAGAAGAATAAGGCGATCCTATCAGTTTATAAGGGTTCTTCCTTAATGAGAAGTTCATCAAGGGTCTTTGATGTGGGAATCATCCAGTCAGGGACACTTACTCCTTGATTTCTTTTGTTCAGCGCTTCTTCAAAAATCAAGGGCTTAAGATGCCGTGCCTAAATGTTGTTCTAGAAATCACACCAGTAGATGAGATCTTTCAGCTGTTCGATGGGAGTGATGGGAAGTTCAGAGATACGTTGAAAACGCTTTCGTCCATCCCAGTCATTGAAGAATATCCCGTGGGGTTTGCTTAAGACTTTCCCAGGGATGAAAGTCTCATCAGGAGGAAGAGATGTGTCAAGTGCAGAAAGGTTAGGTTCTGGACCAAGGACTTCAGCTAGAGAGAAACCAATACCTGTTTCGTTTCGTATCTGAGGACCATCTTCTGAAGATTTAGACTTTTTCTTTGTAGAGGCCTTTCTTTTCTGACTTTCGAGAGGAGGAGGAGGAGGAATATCCACACAAGAATAGACTAAGTCGATCTGCTTGTCTATCAGCTTTTCAAAATGATCCTTGTACTTAAACTGAGACTTCTGGATGGCTAATCTGATCTCCAACCATTCAGAGAGACCGTACTTCGTGATGGCTTCAGCATAGAATTTTTCGTACTAATCATTCTCTCTGAATATCTCGATTTCAGCGATAGAAACTTTGAGGATTGATCTTCCAGTGATGAGTACCTTGATTATTCTGGAAGGTCGATGTCTGAAGTGTACCTTTTCTTTGCACCAGGCTAAAGTAGATTGAGACACATTTCTCTTTTCTTCAATGATCTTCTTGGCTTCTTCCCATAGCTGACGTTGAACTTCGATTGGAGCTCTTTTTAGCTTGGGGTCTTTTACTGATCGTTGAGTAAGCTGGATGGCGTATTCTCTGTCTTTTTCTTCAGCTTCCCTTCTTTCAGCGATTAGACGTTCAGCTCTGAGGTGATCCTTGTATTCCCTTTTTGAAAGTTTGAACTTTGTAGGAATAGAAGGAAGTTGATCACGCTTCAGAATGATTCGCTGATCCTCGAACTTCTTTATCATCTCATCTCTTCTTCTCTGATCTTCTTCACTTAGCTTTTGAGGAGCCAAGGAAGGTCTGTTTTTGTGAGAGAGCATATGTTCTTCGGCTTCATCAGTCTCAGAGATCAAATCCAAGACCGAGATTATTTCTTCAGCTTTGCGAGCTGGGATTATTGTTGGTGAAGTCGCAGTTGTAGGAACTTCAGCGATATCCTCAAACAGGGGAGAGGACTAGCTGAAACACAGCGATCGTTCGAGTAAGAACTTGGGTAGAATAGAGAGAGAAAGAATGTGGTTGTGTATAGAGGTTTTGGTGGAGAGTTGAACTGATAATGTGTATAGAGATAGAGAGGAGGGATGCAGTGAAAGTAGAGGTTAGTGTACCTGACGAACCGGCTTTTTAAGTAAGATCGTCAGATTTTCCTTGTATTCAGCGACACTTTTTCCTTTGCCCTTGTCAGCTTCAGATGCTGATGGCTTTGTCTTTGTCCGCTCCCCTGTAGGTTCATTTATCAGAATCCCTCTAAGAGTTGTGGTCCTCTGAGCAGGCTTGACGATAAAAGAGTCATCATCATCATCTTCTTCATCATCATCATTCTTTAGAGAAGAGGATGGTTCATCATCAGATAAGTCGATGGCTTCTTCATCCTCAGCTTCAGACTCATATTCTTCAGCTTCTTCTTCGAGTTGCTCCCTCTTAGATATAGAGGTAAGCTTCTCGGTTCCCTCAGGGTTTTCATCTCCCTGAGGTCCAGCGGCTGCTTCTTCAATTGTCTTCTCACCCTCTTCAGTAAAGGTGAGGTCTTCAGTCTTCTCTCCCCTGATAGATTCATCATGGGAAAGGTCTTCAGTGCTCTTCTCCCCCCCCCCCCTTTTCATGATGAGTGGGGGAGGAATGCGTTGACTCAGCAGCTGGTTTCGGTTCCCTGTCTTCTTGGCCAGGGATCCCCACACAAATTTCAATCGCTGATAATCTGTTTTCTAGACCAGAAATACCAGGATTGATCTTCACGAGTTCAGCACGATCCGCCGGAGTAAAAGATGAAGGTGCAGTGGCAGGGGCGGTCGTGTTGGTCAGGATCTGCTGCATCATTGTCTTCATAGAAGTGATGTCATTCTTCATCGAATTGACGTCGGTCTTCACAGAATGCATGTCAGTCTTTACTGAACCGACTTCACTCTTTACAGCAGACATCTCTCCTTCGAGTTTTCCAACCGATGTCTTCAGCGTTGTGACCTCGTTGGACATGGTGTTAACTGAAGTTTTGATGGCGACATAGTCTGTGTAGATGTCAGCGAGAACTTTGGCAAAGTCGCTGAGCGATTTATCAACCTTCTCCAAGTCAGCTTTGGAGGCATTCTTGTCGACCACGGTTGTCAGCTTTGTAATATTCTCTCCAGCGTTTGTTACAGCTGAAGAGTTGTCGGAAAGAGTAGTGGTGAGACCTGTCAGCTTCGTCTCTATTGTCTTCAGAGAGGCATTGATGTCTCCCAAATTAGGACCTGTAACATATAAGAACTTGTGAACAGAGGAAAGCTCAGAAGTTTGGGGTTCAGTTACAGTGTATAGGGGTTGGTGTATACCTGCAGGAGGATTGGTGAATGCATCAAAATCTCGGTGTCCTCAGAAAAGTTCCATGTCGTCAGCTAAAGTGCGTGGACGCATGGTCATCGCTGCAGGTCCTACGCCCATCACTCCTTGAGTGTCAGCTTTTGCTTCTGGAGGAATGACAGGTGCTTCAGTGACAACTGGAGTAGAGTCCAATTAAGTAGAGGGAGAAGCGAAGGTTAAGAATAGAGGTTGGGTGCGGAGTTCAGCGTTGGATTCGCTGAGAATCGCTTCGTCAGTCTTTTGAGAGACTGAAGGAGGTTGGGTAGATTCCAAGTTTGTAACCTCAGCGTTTAGAGACGCTGAAGTTGGGATAGAATGGGTGGCTTGTTCAGCTGTGGCAGAGCGTACCACTGAATGTTTCTTCAGCTCTTTGAGATGAGCTGATGTAACACCCCAAAACAGGGGTTAACAAAAACTTCCATAAAACGGAAGAGTGGTACTCATTACTAAAGTAAAAGTATACATAATTATCATTACATAACCATTATTACAAAGATTCAGTTAATTATAACTACTAATGGACCACTAGCTTATTTGATCACTACTATAGCAATCAAATATCAAAAGGATGTCGGAAAGTTCTATCATCAATCTTCCAATCCTTAACTCTCCAACAATGATCCCATGCTCACAACCTCGTTCTAGACCTTCTTGTGTCTGGAACCACTAATATCTGTAACACATAAAACACATAACAAGTGTTAGGCTTTTAAAGCCTAAGTGAGGTTTACACATAGCACATAGAGCATAATCATAGCATGTAGGAATAACAATTCGATACATTCACAAATTGGATTCCATGGAGAAGGTCCATATCGCTACCCAGTTACATCATAATCGAAGATATACCTTGATCGGTACCCCACGGTATTGTCACAAGGCATAACACAGCGGAAAACCCCACGGTATCCGAGGTATGAATCAATTACACTTACCCCACGGTGTGTAAGAATATATCCTCCAATGCCTACTAGGTGCTCCTCCAATTATGTGAATACCAAATATGTTAATCCAAATAATATTCCAAGCATATTTAGCACTTAACAATGGTCCAACCATTTAACATTATCAATACTACTTCCATGTAGTTCATATACATCCATATGTATCAATTCACATTCTATATAATATCAATAATAAACATCCATGTTTACAATTCAATTATAAGTCCATATTGACCATTAAGCCATCTTTGCTTCATTAAGTCATATTAAGCCATCATCATAATCATATACCAATGATGTAAAATCAAACCCAAACCTTTAACACTAACATTTACCATGGCATTCTAAGAAATAAAACACAATTAATCCACCATAACTTACTTGAACTCTTCTTGTTCCCTCTTAACCATTAAGAGCTTATAAATCAAGATTTCTCATTAACAATACCAAAATCGAGATAAAGAATGGTAGATAAGTATAATACAATCAATTAGATACAAGTTACTCACCTCAAATCTTCAATTGATATAACCCTAACTTGAAGACTTGAACCCAATCACTCCAACAAGAAGAATGAAGATGTAATGCCCTAATTCAAGCTTAATTGGTAAGATTCCTCTAAATGGTTGTTTGAATTGAACTAGGATTAAGAGATGTGAGTTTACCTTTCAATTTGATAGAAATTCGTCTGAGAAGAAAGAGCAGGAGCAAAGTTGTAATCTGCGAGTTCTAAAGTGAAAGAATGAATGACTAAGGATAAAGAGGTGGATTTAATCCCCTTTTAGCACGTCAGGTGCTCGGCGCCGATCACCCGCGCCGATGCATCGGCGCCAAACCATCGGCGCCGGCTTCTGTTTGCTAACCTTCTCAACTTCCACTAATTTAGCCGTAACTTCTTCGTTAGAACTCCGTTTTTACCCCGGAAAGTACCGTTGGACTCGTATTCAAATTACCCATCCAACTAATCCATAAAATCTAATATTTAACTTTATCATCTATTTTTCATTAATTTCCTTAAGGAATAAACTTACAGATTTCTATCGGAAGTTATCAAATAACAAGTAACAATCACGGAAATTACTTAGGAATTCAATTATAATCTAAGAAGTCAAAATATAAAGGAATATTAGGACTATTATTACTTACAAGGATTTTTCGGGTGTTACAGCTGAGGAGTCTTCAGCAAGAGATTGTTGGGGTTGATCCTTGGTTTTCTTAGTTCTTTTGGAACTAAGTTGGGTGGAGGAGTGTTTCCTTTTAAGAGAAGGAATGGAGGTTGCCGCCTGGGTATCAGCGGTGGGTTTGTCCGCTGAAGGAGCTGTAGAAGTCGAAGAAGTAGGGTTGAGAAGAGTTAAAAGTGTAGAAAGACGTACCTCATTTGCCACTGGCTTGAAGTCGAGAACCTTAGGGCCAACCTGAGAGAGTTTCAGGTCACCCTCTTTTGGGTAGCTGTCCTTCAGGCCTGTTTGGAATACGGCGCTGATGAATCGAGGATAAGGAACCCATGAAGATCTGTCAGCGGCGGAGTCTACTCTGAGTACCAGATCATCGTAGATTATCGATGCCCAGTCTATATGTAGACCTTTCAACAAGGCATATCCCATTGCTTGCTGAGGCTGAGCGGCTTGATCAGAGGAGCCGGTCTTTGCAGTCATGCAGCTGATTAAGTGAGCGAAGATGAAATTCATCTCGCTGGGCATTTTAGACTTCTTGATGAGGGTCAGCTTCTTCTCGGGCTTCATGTCCCTCCCAGTTTCCCATACATAGCCCATTGCATCAAAGAATGCAGTGATGGCTTCCCTATCTGAGTGTTTCTTAAGGGTTTTTCTTTGGTGGCCAAGGGAAGGTTCAGGGCTTTGCGGATAATAGCAGGGGTGATCTTCATAGTGCCATAGTCAGTATCGCAGAGGATACAGTTGATTGTTTTTTAGGAATCTTTGGTTGATGGTAGCTGAGAGTGTCTGGCAGAGTACCAGAATTGGGATAGGAGTAGCTGATGTGCAGGAGGTGTTATGGTCAGGGCTGTGGAAAGACAACAATTCTTCAGGAAGTTCACAGCATCATCTAGATGTGTGACTTGCTTTCGAGGAGGAAACTCGAGAAGCGCATAGAGGTTATTTGGCTTGGTCCAATCCAGTTTGTCAAGAGAGAACTTGACCTGAGGAGCCTTGATTATATCCAATTCCTCAGTAGTATTATCAGCAGCAGTGTTCTCAGCGATGGTGTTCTTGGAAGTGGAAATGTCAGTAGATGCCATTTTCTGTATATCAGTTCAACCAAAGATTAACAAATAAGAATAATCTTAATGTGGAAAAATTTTCCAATAAGATGGTTCGAATTTTGTCCATTTCATTCAGACAGAGATGTCTTAATGAAGATTAGGGTTTTTCTTGTTTTAAAAACGAAATGCAAACCCAGAGAAAATCTTGTTTTCCAGTTTCTTTTGAGAATAAGGATTCTGGAAAAACGAATGAAGAACAAGTTTAAGATTTTGCGTTTAAACTTGAAGAACAACCATGAAAGGTTGTGTTCATAAAACCATGAAAGAAATGATTTTATTTTTAAAAAGTTCTTTTGTTTGATCTTTTAAAAACAAAGAGAAGATCATTAACAAGTTTGAAGAAACAGGTAAAATAAAAGAATTATTAACCTGGTTCGTTGAAGAAGATGAAGTTCTTAAGTTCTTGAAAAACTTGAGAGCACAAATGCAACAGTAATTTTTCTTTTTCTTGCTTGGAGGAGAAGTTCGCGTAAAAGAAAAATATAAACCCAGAATGAGTTTATATAGTGAGATTAGAGAGAGAGAAAATCTTGAGTGGGAAAAGATTTTCATCATGACACGGACACGTGTTTGCATTTGATTGGAAGGTAAACGAAACGGGCAAACGTGTGTCAGAAAAAAAAGAACGTGCCAGGGCTTATCCGTTGCAATGACGTCACATCTGTCCTTTCATATTCTTGGATGTCTCTGAGGTTTTGAAAACTCAGGGACACTTTGAAAACAAGAAGCACTGAATGGAAATATCAGTGTTGGTTTTAGAAATTTCAAAGTATCGCTGATTAAGGAAGAGATATTCAGCGATGCAATTTATTTTGAAATCTTGCATTTACATGCGATGATCAGAGAGAGAAAAATATACCTTGATATCAGCGAATCAAGTTTATTCAGAGAGAAGATGATAGAATGCTTTATACAAGTCGATTTTATCCTATCGCTGATAAAATTTGAATCACTGAAGATTTTACTCTTCAAAGTTCAGCATTCCAAGCTCGCTGATGAGAAAGTTGAATCTTGTCTCATCAAGAGGTTTGGTGAATAGATCAGCTAACTGATAATCAGTTGGGATAAAGTGAAGTTCTATATCACCATTCATCACATGATCTCTGATAAAATGATACCTGATTTCGATGTGTTTTGTCTTTGAGTGTAGCACTGGATTATTGGCTATAGCGATGGCACTTGTGCTGTCGCAATAGATTGGAATATTTGAGAGCTGAAGGTCATAGTCCAGTAGTTGATTTCTCATCCACAAGACCTGAGAACAACAGCTTCCAGCGGCTACATACTCAGCTTCAGCTGTGGAGGTGGACACTGAGTTTTGCTTTTTGCTTGTCCAACTCACCAGCTTTCCACCCAGGAGCTGACAGCCTCCTGTGGTGCTTTTCCTATCCAATTTGCAACCTGCAAAATCACTATCTGAATAGGCGATTAGATCGAACCCTAAGTCTTTGGGATACCAAAGACCTAGATTCGCAGTACCCTTAAGGTATCGAAAAATTCTCTTTACAACGGTCATATGAGATATCTTGGGTTCAGCTTGATATCGTGCACACAAATAGGTTGCGTACATAATATCGGGTCGGCTAGCTGTAAGATACAAGAGAGAGCCGATCATCCCACGGTACAGCGTGACATTAACAGGAATACCCTTAGTATCCTTATCTAGTGTCAGCGGTGGTGCCATAGGGGTTTTCATAGCTGAACTTTGAGTTAAGTCGAATTTCTCCAGCATATCTTTAACATACTTTCCCTGATTAATGAAAGTTCCTTTTTCATTTTTCTTTATCTGAAGACCAAGGAAATATGTTAGTTCACCCATCATGCTCATTTTATACTCATCTTTCATTCTATCAGCGAAACGAGTACAAAGATCAGGGTTAGTAGAGCCAAATATAATGTCATCAACATATATCTGAACAAGAATGATATGACCTTTTACTTTCCTGAAAAATAGAGTTTTGTCAATTTTACCTCGCTCAAATTGTTCAATATGGAGATAAGTGGATAGAGTGTCATACCATGCACGTGGAGCTTGCTTCAAGCCATAAAGTGCCTTATCCAGTTTATAAACATAACCTGGACGCTTAGGATCTGAGAATCCTGGAGGTTGTTCCATATAGACTTCTTCATTCAGCTTTCCATTTAGAAACGCTGACTTAACATCCATCTGATATACTTTGAAGTCTTTGTGTACAGCGTATGCTAAGAATAGACGAATAGATTCTTGTCTTTCTACTGGAGCAAATGTTTCGTCGTAATCTATGCCTTCCTCTTGTCTGTATCCCTGAGCAACAAGACGAGCCTTGTTGCGGGTTACAGTTCCATGTTCGTCCAACTTGTTTCGATAGACCCATTTAGTGCCTATCACTGTTTTGTCAGTTGGTCTTCGAACAAGTTTCCAAACTTTGTTTCTTTCAAATTCAGTCAGCTCTTCTTGCATGGCGCTGACCCAGTTTGGATCTTTGAGGGCATCATCTACTTTCTTTGGTTCAGTCAGAGAAATAAAGTTAACAAATAAACAAATATTACCTGCACTTCGTCGAGTCTGAATACCAGCGTTTGGATCACCAAGAATTTGATCAATTGGGTGATTTACAGTCCATCGCTGAGCCGGAGCGTGAGACGTTGACTCAACCTGAACTGGAGTAGCTGAATATGAGGCTTCAGCAACTTCTGGAGTATCAGCTAAGAGAGGAATGGGTGCAGTTGTCATTATATTCACTGATTGCTGAGAAGTAGATGGAATGTCTGAGATATTTGGTTCAGAAGCAGGTATAGTGTTTAGAGGAACAGCTGAGACCCAGGATGTTTCAGCTTCACTATTCTGCATATTTGGGATGATAGTAGGACTATCATCTTCAACTGTATGAGTATGAGGAGGGGGAATATCTTCTGAATCACCAAGATGAGAAAACATCCATTGATTCAGTTCTTCAGTATCAGCGGACGGTTTAGAGTTCGTTGAACGGGATTCGTCAAACATGACGTGAATTGTTTCTTCTACAGTTTGTCTTCTTCGATTGAAGACTCTGAAGGCTTTGGAGACTGAGGAGTATCCAAGAAAGATTCCATCATCAGCCTTAGGATCAAACTTTCCAAGGGCATCTCTTTTGTTCAGTATGAAACACTGACATACAAAGATGTGAAGAAAGCTGATTGAAGGCTTTCTCCCATGAAAAAGTTCATAGGCTGTTTTATTGAATCTTTTGACTATCAGCGACCTGTTTTGCGTAAAACAAGCAGTGTTGACAGCTTCTGCCCAAAACTGAGTAGGCAGGTGAGAATCGCTGAGCATTGAACGTGCAGCTTCAATAATTGTTCTATTTCTTCTTTCAGCGACTCCATTTTGTGGCGGTGTTCTCACTGAAGAAAAGTTGTGAGAAATACCCTTACTCTCAAAGAAGGAATCAAGAGAACTATGTCAGGATCGATTCCAAACAAGAATAACTATACTTAGAAATCAGAATTAAAGAATCTTGCGGAATAGAACTTTAATTCAACACACTCGATGAACAACTAATTAGAAAACACAAACTGTTTGTATTCAATGTTTCAACTCACAAGTTTACAACCAAACCTCAATCTTGTTGAACAGGCTCAACAAGACGACTTCTACTTCTCTAGAAATAGGGTTCTAAACCTTGAGGTTAATTCTCTCTAAAACAAAAACGAATTCTGATTCTCTCATACCGAATAGCTATCTATCAACATCTATTTATACAAAATAATTACAAGATAACTATCAAAACAAAATTGATCTTCAGAATATTCTTTCATGCTTATCTTCAATCATTCCATCTTTATCTCCAACATTCTCGCATTCCATAAACATGATCACAAGCAGCATTAACATCTTTATGCACGAGCAGTATTAACCTTGTTCCAGCAGCATTAAATTTCACTAGAAGTACTAACCTTGTTCCAGCAGCATTAACTTTTACTTGCAGTAGTAACTATGCATAAGCAGTACTAACATTATTCCAGCAGCATTAACTTTTTCTTGCAGTACTAACCTTGCTCTGGCAGTAGTATTGTTGTTCTGGCAGTAGTATTGTTGTTCTGGCAGTAGTATTGTTGTTCTGGCAGTACTAACCATACTTAGCAAATCTTCAGTTCCCAACAATCTCCCCCTAACTTGACTTTTTAGGTTGAGAAGTCAAGTTCTTCAGATGATGCTTCCAAAACCTAATCATGAACGCATAAATCAGGATTCAAACCCAGACTTTGATTGATAATCCTTCTCACCAAGTATCTTCCCATTTCAGAATCCTTGTTGCAAGCCAACTTAGCATGTAGCATTCCATTCAACCTTTTCATGATGTGCTTGTATGCAACATCCACCAAATAATACTCATGATACGTATGGTCAAGTGTGATGACATACACTCCACATTTTTCAATGAGCATCCAGTTGAGTAATGGCTTGAAAATTTCTTTCTATCATATACTGAACTGCTTCTGGTTTGAACATTAAGCACAAGTATTCAAGAACCATTTTGGTGATAGACATCCCTTTCTCATTCAGCATATTTCCATACAGCTTCATTCCAACCTTGTACATCTCCTCTATGTCAGATCTAGAGCACATTCTGATAAGTTTTCCCCATGTAGAACAGACCTCAAACTTCCCATCTGCTCTTTTGACTCTAATGTACTCCTTTATCTGATCTACCAAGGTATCCCAGAAGATGATCTCAGGAGGCATGGAAGATAATGGGTCAACTTTGATTGGATCAGTATTAACCACAGTGATATACATATCACATTGAGCATTTGGTTGACCTGATGGAGTTGCTACTTCTTCTTCAGCAACCTTTGTATCATCTTTCTTTTCTGAAACATCCTCTTCTTTTTCTTCTTCTACCACTGTTTCTGGAATGGTTTCTGCTGCTTCTTTTGTTTCTGTTGTTTCTGGAATTTCAGCAGCATTAACCGTTTCTGCTGCATGATCAGTTTCTGCTTCCTTTTGAATTTCAGTAGCATTAACCGTTTCTGCTGTATGATCAGTTTCTGCTTCCTTTTGAATTTCAGCAGCATTAACCTTTTCTGCTGCTGATTCAGTTTCTGCTTCTTTCTCAATTTCTTCAACACACTCTTTCTCCCCCTTTTCCTGTGCTCTCTCCATGTGGAATTCAGCTTCTGACTCCCCCTTTTTGGGAGCATCATTGTTGAGGCTTCTTCTTTTGAGAACATACTAAGCTTTCTTCTTCATGTGCAACAACTTTGTAATCAGCTTCTTATGCTTCTCAAGCTGTGTTTGTTGATATAGGACCACTTTCTTGAGTCCATCTATCTCTTTTTGCTGACTTACAACATCTGTGTTGATATTGGCAATGGTTTCCATCAATTCCTCATAAGTATATCTATCCTCACCTTGTTTAGGAGTTTTTACTTCCTTTAAAGGATCACTGGAAATTTTAGTAGGAGTCTTTTGCCTAGCAAAAGCACTGCCTACCCCCTTGGTTTCTTGGCACCTGGGACCTCTGAATGATTTCTCATTCTGAGTTGCCGTGAGGAAGGTCTTAGGTATGTTACCACTGTCCTTCTCTGTGCTAGCAGAAGTAGTGGCAGCCTTGCTACTCACATGCTCAACCTTCTCCTTAGTGAGCACCTTCTTGGGGTTGGGAGACACCCCTGTGGTTTCCCTTTCGATATTCTCTTTTGGAGAATGCTCCAATAGAGGGCTTAAAAACTTTGGGCTTGTAGGAGGTACATCAAGGGAAGGAGCCTTGTGTACCTTTCTTCTTGTAAACTTTTTGGTTACTTTTGGAGTGGGTCTTTGAAGAATGGACTGAGGGATTTCTTTGGTGATTGAAGGTGGGGTTTGGCTATGAGTGGGTTGGTCTAATGAGGGCCTTGACCCTGATGCCATACCTTCTTGTGTGTGGGACACACCCATCATTGTAGAGAACAATGGAGTGTCAACTCCTTCCGAGTCCCTGGAAGTTCTCATATTTGAGAAGACCTTTCCTTTAGGGGGTTTAGGTACATATACCTCAGTAAATTGAGGCAAATTCGTCAATTCCTGAGTAATCACTGCTTGGACAAACCTTGGGTACATATAAAAACTCTTTTTGGATTCCAGATTTGACACAAGATCATTGAAAATCATTTGGGAAAAATTAAACTTCCTGGCAGTGGCCAAGCAGACCAGGGCATAAGCAATGGTACTGCTAAACTCACTCCATCCAGTAGTTTTCTTTGACATGCAGTGCATTAAGGTATGAACAAAGAATCGCCATTGTGTAGAAAATTTAGACTTGAAAAACTTAAAGATTCCAATGGGACCTTCATACCCCATTCTCGTTAAAGTTGAGTATAGTTCGTCATTGGGAATAGACGTCATACCTGAGGCATCATTCAATCGAAGAGTGATGCGAATAAGCTCCTCTGAAACATTCAAGGGTTTGTCACACACCCTTGTTTTGATGATTTTCTGCCCATCTTCAGACATCACGGTGGCATTTTCCCATAACTGCTTCTGATGCTCAATGTAGATTGTCGGGGTCACCGTTAGGGCATATGATATATGCGTGGATTTGAGGAAATCCACAATGTCGTGAAAACCTGCGGACTGTTTTGGCTTCTGGAGCATGGCAATCTCGTTGTGTTCGTCGATAAACTCCATTGTACCTGAGGATTCTTGACAGAAAAACAGAGATTCTTGGGAGAGAATAGTTAGAAAGAGAGAGAGATGAATAGAATTCAAAGAGACGTTATGAACTTTGGCGGGCTGAAAGAGGTATTTATAGCAGTAGTAGCCCTAATTTTTCTTTTAAAGCAGTATTAACGACACATGCAGTATTAAGTACGAAGCAGTATTAACTGGCACTGGCAGTAGTAACTATCCATTGGCAGTAGTAACTATGCACTGGCAGTAGTAACTATGCACTGGCAGTAGTAACTATGCACTGGCAGTAGTAACTATCCACTTGTCTCATCTTTAGTTCTCAGAAAATATACCCAAGTAAATCTAGAGTAATCATCAACAATAACCAAACAGTATGACTTCTTGCCAATGCTCATAACATTTGTAGGGCCAAACAGATCCATATTCAACAACCGAAGAGGATTTGAGATAGTGTTTATCTATTTGGACTTATGAGAAGTTTTGTGTTGTTTGCCTTTGAGACAAGCAACACAATGATCATCACATGAATAAACTTTTGATGGTAAACCCCTAACAAGATTATGTTTAACAAGTTTATTTATTGTTTTAAAATTCATGTGACACATCCTTCTGTGCCAAAGTGATGATTCATCCATTGAAGCTTTTGATACCAAACAGTTTAGGGATGAATCAGATGAAACACTTTCTAAATCTAAACAATATACATTATCCTTTCTAGGAGTTCTCAATAGTATCATGTTTTCATCAACTACTTTGAATCCAGGAGCAAGAATAATGCATTCAGAATCAGTAAATAATATACTATGGGGCTGTTTGTTTTTGAGAATTCAGTACTTATTTGGTACTTTTCACTTTTTCGGTCAGACCTACAGGATATAAGAGTGTTTGTTTTTTCCCCTAGTTTTCATCCACTTATCACTTAATAACCACTGACCGAAAAAGTCACTAGGGTATCACTTTTTTTCACTTATTTCTCAGCTACATCTCTCTCGATCCCTCTCTAACGTACGAAAGTTCACTCCACTCCGGCGTTCCTCAATCGATTTGTTAAAATATCATCCATCGATCTCCATCTGGTTGGTTCGTTCTCCATCTTCAAATCCTCCATCGATCTCCATCTGGTTGGTTCGTTCTCCATCTTCAAATCCTCCATCGATCTCCATCTGCACAATCGGGTCTACTTGTAAACTTGAGGTTCGATTTCATTACTATTTCTTGAGTTGATTTCAATTTTCTGTGCGATTTTGTGCCATTTTTCTGCAACAGGTTCTCTTCCATTTTGTTTTTGATTTTTTCTGCAACTGGTTCTTTTCTGTTTGTTTTTGTTTAGCAAACAGGTTTGTGATTATGTAGGATTAATTTGTTTTCTTTTGAAATTTATGTGTTGTGGGACTGATGTAATTGCTATGGAATATTCAAGAAATTCGATTTTGCAACTTCGTGTGTGCCTTGGTAGTAGTATGATGTACTTTGATTTTTTGTTTTTGGTTATTTTCCCATTACAAACAGCCCCTAATTTTCCATTCAAATGATTATATATATATATACAGTTAATAGTTAAAATTAGAAATGGTTTTTGTTAATGCATTTGATAAATGGTACATTTCTCTAGAAACTTGCTTGTAAATTCCTCCTAAAGTGTAAATTTAAGTCCTCTTTTGGGTGTTGAGCAGTTTCTTTTCTAATGTTCATATGATGTAATGTCTTTTTCTATATGAGATCATGCAGAGAAGGAATATGTGGGTCTTGTGCCATGAATATCGATGGGACTAACACAGTGGCATGCCTTAAGCCACATATATATAGTGATGGCATTTTGATCTCATATATATTTTTGGTTTTCTTTCTTTGTTTGACAATTGACAGCCGCGATGACTACACCGAGGAGAGATTGGAGGCATTAACGGAGAATTACAAACGTTTCTACCAATGTAGAATTATAAAGAATTGTACAACCACTTGCCCTAAAAGCCTAAATCCTGCTCTAGCTATTCATCAAATGGAAGCCATGAAGTCTAGGATTAATTTCTATCCATGTGGGGACGGTTTTTATCATCCTTTGGGCATTTTGAATACCAGATTGGCGACATCTAAGAACAAAATATATGAGTGTGTTTTGATCCAAAGGTCGATTTAATGTATTGATAGCAAGAGTGTTTTTGAGGGATTTGCAACATAAGTATTATGAACTTATTTGCATATTTGATTCCTATGTATTGGCATTATTATCCTATGTGCTTCCAATTACTTTGTTTCGATCTCGTAGAATCTCTATATATATGCTCTATAATTTTAGTAGTGGAATTTAATTTAATTCAACGGTATCACATTTTTAAAGATAAAATAATCAATAGTACATATTCAGATGTTTTCAGATTTCAGCTTACAAAAGCAAACAATCTTTCTGATTCAGATTTCAGACTTTAGCGCCACCACTTAAAAATCAGAAGTGAAATCAGTGTTCAGACTTCAGCACCACTTAAAAAACAAACGCCACCTATGTTTCTTGTCACAGACCTGTGATACACTTAACAGGTTGTATCTCAATTGCTCAACATAGTAAACATTCTCAAATGTCATCTTACCTTTTGATACATCACCTTTACCACTTATCTTACCTCCTGCAGGATTATTCCTAAAAGCAACATGTCCTCCATCAATTCTTTTGAAATTCTTGAGGCAGGCCATGTTACCTGTCATGTGCCTGGAGCAACCACTATCAACATGCCAGATGCTCTTCCCCTTGAGCTGTTGGTTGCCCTGCACATAAAATAAATCAATTAGTTTTTATTGGGAACCCAAGCCAAAGTGGTCTTGGGTCTCCCTTGCTCATCAAAGTACTTACATTCAGTTTGGATAAGTTTTTCTACCTGAGGAACTTCAGTACTGGAGTACTTTGTCAAAATGATTGGTCTAGCAGTACAAACACTAGAAGCAGTATTATCTTTAGAAGAAGTACTAATAGTGTTAGCAGTACTAACACTGCTAGCAGCAGTATTGTTTCTAGAAGAAGTACTATCAGTGTTAATACTGCTAGCAGAAGTACTAACAGTGTTAATACTGCTAGCAGAAGTACTAACAGTGTTAATACTGCTAGCAGCAGTACTATCAGAGGCAGCAGTACTAACACTAGTGCTTTTAGGAACCCACATTGTGACACATTCTTTTTCAGTCTTTTTCCTCATGTGGCTTTTGGATTTAGCTTGTTTCTTAGCCACATGGTTCCTTACAGGCTTCCTATAACCATTTGATTTTTGAAAAGTTCTTTGAAAATTTATCCTTTGGTTAATAGGATTGAAATAACAGTGTTTGGCAAGGTGATTCAGTTTGCCACAGATAAAACAAGGTTTTGGTCTGTTAATCCTTTGTAGATCAACTCCTTGTTTTTGAGCCCACTGATTATTCCAGTTTCTTTGATTTCCCCTCCTTTTATCATGTTTTTGGGGTTCATTCTTTTGAGAAATCTTGCAAGAACAATGTTCACAAGTATTGGAATTCACAACAGTGGTCTGTGTATAATGAACTCCCTTTCCTTTTTCAGATCTTTTCATCTCATTGTTCTTATCCCAGGGACTTCCACCTTCCTCATTAGTCTTGATGTATTTTTCTAAGGGGATCTCACCACTGACATTCTTGTTCCTTTTCTTAGACTCTTCTTTTTCAGTTTTGTCCTCAACAACAACTTCATCTAATGGATCTACTTTAGTAGCTCCTTCAGGTAAGTCCTTCCTATCCATGGTTTCTAACAGGTCTGACCTAGGAGGGATGTATGTGTTGTTGTAGGGTGGGGGTGTGGCATTGTACCCTATGCCTGGTTTCATCTTACTGTGGATTTGAGCATTTATTATGGTGTCCATGACTTTAGAAGCACATGAAAACTTTTCAACATCAAGTTTTACTTTCTCAAGTTCTCCTTTTAATTTCTCACATTCCTCCCTGGACTCTTTTAGTTGGAACTCCAGACCATTCTTTTCCCACTTCCAGTAGTTTGTATCATATGAGTGTTGAAGTTCATTGGCTTGAAAAGCCTTAATTTGTTCTTCAAACCTCTCAACAATCACAACATAATCTCTTCTATCCTTTTCTAATCTCTTAAGGTCATCACACATTCCCTGGTTGTGATCTCTATACCTTTTCACAGTGTCTATACAAGCTTGAGAACAGAGATTAGATTTTACCTCAGTAGGAAGATCTGAGACTTCTGCCATGAGTGCATGATTCTGAATTGCCTCTTCTGCTTGATCACTCCAATCAAATCCCATTCCTTGTTGAGAAACAAGGGCTTGAACAGAGTTTCTGTTCTGGTTGAAGCTTCCAGTCTGAGCTTGTTGATGATTGTTTTGAGATACTCCACCTCTACATTCTCTGGCAAAGTGTCCTATTTTATGACACTTGTAGCATTCTACCTTAGATTTGTCAAACCCAGCACCATCTTCTCTTCTTTGGGAAAAGTTGTTTCTCCCAGTCCTCTTTATAAACTTCTTCACCCTCATAGAAAGCATAGCCATCTGCCACTTGATATCCATCTCCTCAAGATCATCAGCATTAATCTGTTCTAAGTCATCATTAATTAATGAGGAGTTAACATGACTAGAAAAGAAAGCTTCTAGTACAGAATCATTGGCCTTCTCCTGATTGACTCCACCAGCAGTACTAACTGATTCAGGGTTAGCAGTAGACTCAGTTGATGCTGATAGGAGTGCAGCATTATACACATATCCTGAGGGCTTCTTCTTGGCTTCAACCTCTGCTTCAAATACCCTAAGATCATTGTAAAGATCATCAAGCTCTTTATCTTCTAACTGGTCATTCTGTCTGAAAGACACAGTATACATTGTCCATTCCTCACCTAATGATCTTAGAAACTTCCTGTTGACATCATCAACCTCCATATGAACTCCAACTGTAGCCAATTCTCCAATCAACTTATTAAATCTATCAAAAGTTTGAGTCATAGACTCATTCTTTGTAGAAGTAAAATTTTCATATTGTTGCTTAAGAATTGCCTTCTGATTCCTCTTGGTGCTCTTGGTACCAGTGAATCTCTTTTCCAATGCATTCCATAAAATCTGAGCATCAGTGCAGTGATGAAATTGGTGCTGATACTCATTGGGAATAGCCAAAAGCAGAGTGCTTAAGGCTTTCATCTCTGTTTGTCTAACCTTTCTTTCTGCATCAGTCTTTGGAGGGGGTCGTTTGCCATCTGGTCCAACTTTTCCTTCAGCACATGGACCATTCTCTATAATATCCCAAATGGAATAATCAGTAAGCAAAATATACTGCTTGATTCTAATTTTCCACATGTCAAACTCATTAGGCCTGAGCATGGGAACCTTTGAAACAAGAGTACTGTTTGATTCAACTGAGTTGTCCATAATGATTGTAGATTTCTAAGAAACCAAGCTCTGATACCACTTGTCAGGATCGATTCCAAACAAGAATAACTATACTTAGAAATCAGAATTAAAGAATCTTGCGGAATAGAACTTTAATTCAACACACTCGATGAACAACTAATTAGAAAACACAAACTGTTTGTATTCAATGTTTCAACTCACAAGTTTACAACCAAACCTCAATCTTGTTGAACAGGCTCAACAAGACGACTTCTACTTCTCTAGAAATAGGGTTCTAAACCTTGAGGTTAATTCTCTCTAAAACAAAAACGAATTCTGATTCTCTCATACCGAATAGCTATCTATCAACATCTATTTATACAAAAGAATTACAAGATAACTATCAAAACAAAATTGATCTTCAGAATATTCTTTCATGCTTATCTTCAATCATTCCATCTTTATCTCCAACATTCTCGCATTCCATAAACATGATCACAAGCAGCATTAACATCTTTATGCACGAGCAGTATTAACCTTGTTCCAGCAGCATTAAATTTCACTAGCAGTACTAACCTTGTTCCAGCAGCATTAACTTTTACTTGCAGTAGTAACTATGCATAAGCAGTACTAACATTATTCCAGCAGCATTAACTTTTTCTTGCAGTACTAACCTTGCTCTGGCAGTAGTATTGTTGTTCTGGCAGTAGTATTGTTGTTCTGGCAGTAGTATTGTTGTTCTGGCAGTACTAACCATACTTAGCAAATCTTCAGTTCCCAACAAACTATTTTTGAATTCAGTCCCATGATCACTCCTTATTGAGCGAACGGTCAAATTGTTCAGGGTTTCCATCTTCCGAACAAAGGTGATGAGTTCTTCAGGGGTGTCACTCTTGAAACGGAGAAACATAACCCATGTATAACGAGAGAATTCATCAACTATGACCAGTGTATATTTCTTTCCAGCGATGGATTGTTTGTTAACAGGTCCAAACAAATCCATATGGAGAAGTTGCAGAGGAGATGACACTGAGGAGACTTGCTTTGACTTAAAGCTTGCTTTGGTCTGCTTCCCTTTCTCACACGCTGAACATAAAGACTCTTTGGCGTATGAGTGCTAAGGTAGACCAGTGACTAACTCTTTTGAAGAAAGAGTGTTCAGTGTCTTGAAATTCAGATGAGAGAGCCTCTTATGCCATAGCCAGTTGACATCAGATGAGGCTTTTGAGAAGAAACAGGAGTTCTCAGTGGTTGTTGAGTCCATGTTTATTACATAAACATTTTCCAAACGATAACCGCTGAGAGCTATCTTCTCCTTTTTGTCAGTGACAAAGCAAGATTCCTTGGTAAAGATTACCTTATTATCCTTGTCGCAAAGCTGATTGATGCTTAAAAGATTATGCTTCAGCCCTTCAACATATGCGACTCTTCTGAAGGTTGTTGTACCATTAGAGAGTACACCAAACCCTCAGGTATGTCCTTTTCCATTTCCTCCAAAAGTCACAGAGGGACCCTTCTCTTCCTTGTATTCAGCGAGCAGGCTTTTCTTTCCGGTCATGTGTCTAGAGCATCCGTTATCGAGATACCAGATACCCTTCTTAACCTGCATCACAAAGGAAGATTAGCTTTTCTTGGGTACCCACTTAACCATGTGTACACGTTTGTCAGTAGAAGTAGTTGGAATGGAAGGTTCAGCAATCTTCGCAGCATTTGAAGATTCAGCTTTGTCAGTCTTCACTTTGGTTAATTTCTTAACCTCCGTGGTCTTCTTAGCCTTGGGGGCAATCTTCACCTTAGCTATCTTTCAGCTTTGGTGGCTGTGGGGCACTTACTAGCAATATGATCAGTGAGTCCACAATGATAACATTTCCTATAACTAAAAGTAGTTCTAGGACCATTTGAATGCTGAGCTTTAGATTTTGAATTAGAAGTACCAGCACCAAGTAAGCTGATGGTTTTTGAAATGGGAGGAACATTCAGTTCTTCAGATTTCTTACCAGAGACATCCACTCTGATTCTAGGAGTAGATCACTGAATAGATCCACGCTGAGTAGATCCAAAGATATGATTCCTTGATCCAGAGGAATGAATCACTAAAGCTTTAGAAGCATTCAGCTTAGGTACTAAGGTACCCTTCTGAGGATTTTGGTTAATAGCAATTCCTTTACCTTTATCTTTAAAGACAGAGGTAGGTTTTGGATAAACCATTTTCTCTTTACCTTTTGAAGAGGTAGAAATTTCCTCAGGGATAGGCGGTCTGGACGAGGAACACTGAGAGGATGAAGTATCAGCGACTGAGGATACGAAAGTTCCAAATAAGAGCATGGAACGATCAGTGGTTGGTTCTATATTATCAGCTTTGTAACCAAGACCACGTTTATCACTAAGGGGAATCTGAGACTTAATCATCTCAGTGATCTTTGTTGAAGAATTACACCATCCTTCAACAGTAGCTTTCTTAGCTCTTAAAGCAGAGATAGCTTCTTCTCGCTCGATTTTGACTAGCTGATTTAAATGCACTTGATCTTTAAAATCTTCTTCAATTTTAGAAAGTTTTTCTATTTGAAGGTGACAATTTTTGAGTTGTTCAGCGAGATCAAGGTTTTGATTTTCAACTATAGTTTTGCCATTCATGGCTTCATATAAACTTCTAGTCAAGAGATCGATTTTACGAAGACTATCAGCTTCATCAATATTTGAAATATTTGTAAAGAAGGAAGGTGATACCTGAATAGCAGAGGTTGAAGTAGAGGGAATGTCTGAGCTTTCTTCCTCATCTTCAATCTTGGCCATAAGACATAGATTGGCTTCATCGTCTTCAGAGTCAGATGATGATTCTTCTTCATCAGAGGCAGCCCAATCATAAGCCATCAGGCCTTTGCCTTTCTTCTTAAAGCTTTTCAGCTTCGCATACTTTTCTTTCAGCTTAGCGTATTTGTCATCTTTATTCCTGGGAATAAAGGATTTCTTGGGAAACGCTGAGTTTCTCGAAACTTTCTTAGACCTGCACTCGTTAACGAAATGTCCAATCTTTTTGCAGTTAAAACAAGTAGCAGTAGCCTTATCAACAATAGCTGATGATCTTGGCTTATCAGTAATAGAAAGGGGTTTGTTCTTTCTGAACATTTTCTTTTTGGCGAATCTCCTAAACTTTTTAGTGAGGAGAGCTAAAGATTCATCATCATCTGAAGAGTCAGATTCTGATGACCTTTCAGAGTTACTTTCTAACTCAGTGATAGTGACCACGGGTCGCTGAGTAGAAGGTTCCTCTGAGATTAAAGCAACAGGGGTGCTTTTGGAATCTTTTACAAGATTCTTCTTAAGATGACTCGATTGCTCATGATTCAGCATCGTGCCATATAAGGTAGCAAGGGTCATTGATCTTAGATCCTTTGACAGCTTGAGACACATGGAGTAACTGTCCCAGCTTTCAGGTAAACATTCTAGAAACTTTGTCAGCACTTCAAAGTTAGAATATTCCTTACCAACAGTTTTCAGATCTATTATTAAGCAATTAAAACGTTGGTGAACTTCAGAGAGAGTTTCATTCTTACCACAAATGAAACTTTCGTATTGTCTTACCAGGTTGATCTTTCGAGAGTCCTGGACTTCAGACGTACCTTCATACTGAACACATAGTGTGTCCCACATGGCTTTTGAGGTTTTCAGGTTCATGACGGAATGGTAGACTTCGTCAGGAAGAGCCATGGATAGTATGGATCTGGCTTTTGTGTCGATAGCCACTTTCTTCTTATCTTCGTCAGTCCACATATGAACTTCCTTGGGTATCAGCCTTTCTGGAATAGCAGGTCTATTCTCAGCGGCTGGTACTGCAGTATCAATTCTTATAGGAATATATGGGCCGTTTTCAAGATAGTAAGGCATAGTAGGGTCTACACCTTCTAAGAAGAGAATCATCCTATTTTTCCATAGATTAAAATTATCTCTGGAGAATCTAGGGGGTTTAGCAAGAGAACCATTGTCGATATAGTTTGTGTTTGTGTTGGTGGCCATTTTCAGAAATAGCAAGGAAGAGAAATCTTAGTATAGATTAGATCTTGTTTATTAGATTAAACAAATCTGCTCTGATACCACTTGTTGGTCCCGAAGGGCTATACAAGTTTGTAGAGGGGGGGGGGGGGGGGGGGGGGGGTTGAATACAAACACTAAGATTTTACTTTTCTAAATTGTTTATTGATAAATCATTAACAATTTACAGCTTGTTGCGGAAACAAGATTAAGGATAAACCTAAATCTAAACAAGTTGGAACACTAAGTTTCTTGCACTAAGAAAGAGAAGGAAATTACTAATAATAACCTATCTCAAGATAAGAAGGATGAACTTGTCCAGAGTTAGCAAGTTACTTCAAAAATGAAGTGAGTTCTTCTTCTTATATACTGCATGCATTTAATGCATGGCAGTTTACACTTTACACGTGGTAGCAGCTCATTGGTTGTACGTCATTGACCTTTGTTAACAACCTTAGTAGCCGCATGTTTGAACAGTGTAGTATCAGAGTGGTTGTACGATTTCAGACAATAAGGAGGTTCTTTTTCTGACATATCGTACGGAGACGTGCAAGGGTGGTTAAGACAAAAGTACTTTGTACGGAGGACTTCATGATCAGCTTTTCGTTGATTCAACGATCTATCATTCTATATCAGCGAATGATAGAGTTCAGCGATAGATAAAGTCTTGTACTTTATACTTCACATTGAGTGGACAAATCTGAGTCTTCGCTGATCCGCATCAGTTCATTAGGAGACTTGTCGCTGGTTCTTAAGCTTGATCTTCGACTTCAGCGTAGAACCTATGTTGACGTGAAACTTGTCTTCAGGGATCATAAGTAAACAACTAACTTATCATCGATCACCATAAGGACTGAACAGACTCAGAGTATTATGGTGAACAATGTTCGCTAAATGTTTAATCTAAAGAGCGAGAGTTCCTATCAGCGGTACTGTAAGATCTTAGTACTTGTCAGCGATAGTGAAACTCTGATACATATTGTTTACTTACAATTTTCACTAAGTATATAAGAGAGGGTCATTATCAAATCACTGAGGGTTTGGATCAACACAATTGCCATTGCAAATAATCTTGTCTTACACTCAAGATCAAAGCACATAGACATCAGATATCATTTCATCAGGGATCACATTTCCAAAGGTGACATTGAGCTGCACTTCATTCCTACAGACCTTCAGCTTGCAGACTTGTTCACCAAACCCTTGGATGAAGCCAGGTTCAATTTTCTGATAAGTGAACTTGGAATGTGCAACCTTTAGTAGGTGACTTCAAAAAAAAATTGGGATTTGGCTTTTCGGTGGAAATGTCCTTCGGTGTTAATTGGTTTCGGTGATCTTTCTCTACACCGAAATCGACCTTCTAGGTCAATCCCCATCGGTGACCTTGCTCTTCACCGAAATTTACCTGAATCTTTTCCACCGACGACACCGATTTTCGTTGCTATTCTCTCTCATCGGTGAGGTTTCTTCCACCGACACCTCTTGGATTTTCGCATCGGTGGCTATGTGTTACACCGATTCTCAAGATCACACCATCACAAAATTCTATTCGGTGGTAACACTTTCGGTGGTCTTTGTATCTCCACAATGGAAGTTACCATTCGGTGGTAATTGGTTTCGGTGATCTTTCTCTACACCGAAATCAACATTCTAGGTATATCCTCATCGGTGGCTTTGCTTCTCTTCGATTTTCCTACACCGATTTTGAGAAGTTTATCCAGTACGATTCCCTATGCAACCTTGAGCCTAAAAGAAACCCAAAGTGTCAGTGTGATGGCTGACCCTTCCCATTCCTTGTCGTTTTTGACCACACATCCCCAAATCCCTCATCATTACTTTTTTAAATATGTTTATTCTATTTTAACCGTTCCCTCTCCTTTTTAAATCCCTAACCCTATTCCTTTCTCCTATAAAACCCATCACCTTCTTCATTTCACTTTTACGAAACCTGCAACTCTCTTCACTTTTTCTTCTTCTCCATCACCATCCTTTTCTCCATGGCATCCTCCAAGAATGCAATCCCTACGTGCTTTGAGGACCTCAAGTTTAACTCATGCAATCACGTCGCACGCTTCGAATCTGACCCATCTCATCCCGAGTTCTCTACTGTGGCTAAATTTCTCACTCGGTCTCCGCTCCTTCATGCTTTTACCTGCAACCCAAAGATGAGCAAAATGCTCATTGGTAAATTTTGGTTAACCTGTGTGTACGACCCCTCGAACGAAGCTATCCACGCCTCAATCCTCACTGAAGAAGAAGGTGATCACGACCTTACCTTTGGGGTCGATGATGTTCGTCTAGCCCTCAAGATTGATGCATTTACCTCCTATGATGACATGTATGTAGATAACATACATGAAGAAGTTATTCGGACGACTGGTTATGTGATCGATGATTCATCCAAAGGCTCCAAAGGCCCTGGTACTCTTCTTCGTGGCAAAATGGGAGGAGTATGGAACTTCTTCTTTGCCCATGTCATTCACTGTCTCTCTCGCAAAACCAGTGGGCACGATCAATCCCCGTCCTACATCACAAAGCTAGTCCATGCCCTTATTTTCCAAAGACATGTGGACTTTGCGCAATATTTCTTCACAGAACTCACTGAAGTGATTAAGCACCCCAAGAAGTGTTACGTTGCCTACCCGCGCTTCATCTCCATGATCATTCAGCACAAGCTTGGAAAGGCTTTGGAGGTCGACCGAAAATCTCCTTCTCCCCGATTTACCTATGATTGGACTTCTCCAATAGTCGGGGTCAAAACTCTCAATGTTGGACCTCTCGCCACCGATCGCCCTTTAAGACAAGGTATGATCACTTTTGCTCTCTCTCCCGATCTACATTGGGGTGATGCAGAAATCCCCGGATTTCAACACCCGGAAATTCCCGAAATCACTCCAACTGTAGTGGTCCCTTCTCCTCGTTCCCGAGTTAAGTCGGGTGGCACTCAAAAGAAACAACGTAAGGCCACCGATACCTCCGCACCCGCTTCTCGAACCACGCCACCGAGAAATCCCTCGGAGGCTTCCCCGGTTCACATCCCATCTCACAAGCGGAGGCACTCATCATCCCCTTTGAAATCTCCTTTAAAGAGGTCTCGAAAGCTTTCGGCCCCACCGACTAAGCCAACTGACGATTCTCAAAAATCGCCAGTTGTTGAACTTCAACCCTCCGGGCCAAGGGAATCCGTTATTAACCCCACCGACTCCTCTGTTGTCTCTCTATAGACCTCGGTTGTACATTTGGAGGAACCACACTTTACCTCCCCACGCACTTCTTTGGGTGGAGGAGATGACTTCGGGGTCTCTCCCCTCGAAGGCTCCGATTTTTCACTACACAGCCTTTCACCCGATCAGTTTATGATCGATGACATCTCACAACCCGATCAGGGTTCCCCCCCCCACCCCACCGAATCCCCCCCCCCACATGACTTCTTTGATTTTCTTTTGGGTGACACTGGTTCTCCCCGAACCATCCCGTCCACCGAAGAAAACCCCACCGAGTCCCCAAAGCAAGATACACCCCGACGATCTCCATCTCCACCGAAAGAACACTCACCCCGACGATCTCCATCTCCACCGAAAGAACCCACACCCCGACGTGAGGCTTCTCCTCGCCGATACCCCCCTACACCAAAAATTCTATATCCCGATGTGTTGTCGAATTTTCTCCCCACTATCACTCCCGAAGAAGATCGACTACGACTACCATTCCGTTTCCCGGAATTCGGTGGTGTTACCTCTTCAAGTACTAAGCCACGCTCTGTATTCCATGCTGATATACAGGAATGTGCTCATCAATGTCAGCTCGTCAGCACTAAGCTTGAATCCCTCAAGGAATCAACTCTTTCCATAACTACACAGGTAAACTCAAGAATCTCCGTGATTGAGTCTCAATTGCCGCAGATACTCGCCGATGCACTTGCAGCTGCTCTTCAACCTGTCCGTAATTCCATTGTTTCCTTATCTACAAAGGTGGAATCCTTGACAAATTCTCATGGGGATCTTGCTACATCGTTTGGTACCTTCAAGGCATCCTCTCTCGTCAAGGATACTGAACTCCAGAAACTCCTTCAAGAAGCCAAGTCTCATCAAGATCTTAAACGGAGCATAGTCGATTCTCTCAACTCTCTTCACACCAAATCTGACAACATGCAGGAGAAAACCCAATGGGAAATGGACTTGGGTGATTTTACACTAGTCTCCGATGACACCACTCAGAGTTTGGCCCATCTTCACTCCAAGTTTGACAGTGTATTCACTCAGTTGGGTTTTAAGATTCTGGTTGCTGCTGAGGGGGAGAAATCTACAGGTCAACCAAAATTGCCCTCTATTAAAAGAACTATCAGCAACATGCCTCCACCTTCCACCGAAAAATCATCACAAGCCACCGAAGCTTCAGGAATGCCATCACCGAAAACCTCTGCTCCGAAAAATTCAGGTACCACCGATTTTATCTTCACACCACCGAAATCACCATCGGTGGAAATCGAACATGCAGTTGTTGAGGGGGAGAAAATCCATGCATCTTCTAAGGGGGAGCAAAAATCCAAATCTCCCAAAGACAAAGGTAAGGAAACTCTCACAGCTGAACAGTTGGCCGAAGAAGAAAAGAAAAGCAAAGAATTGGCAAAATATGGAACTCGACCTGCCGATGCACAAACCTTGAAGCTAAAACCTCATTCTCAACAATCTCAGGAATCCAACCTCGGGCTGACTCCTCAGGAGATCGAGGAAGCCAGATTGGCTCAAAAAGCCTTGGATGATTCCAAGGCTCTCTCTTTGGAAGTTGCAAAAGAAGAGGCCCTCAAAGTCAAATCTGCCGATGCACTATCCACCCAAAAATCGGTCCTATGTGAAATTGAAAAAGAAATGAATGAAGAGATCAGTTGGTACAAAAAGACCATGTACCACCGAATCAACAGCTCCCCGATCTCAAACGTCAAAATTGCTACCTCTAGATCCAACCCAAAGGATATCAGGCTGATCATCAATAGAGAAGATGGCTCTATGAAAAGTGTGAGAGATGTTCACCTCAAACATTTCGGTCTCCCCGAATGGTATGAGATCTCTCGACACTTGGTCAGAAGTGCAAACCCAAAGAAAGACATCTTTGTCAAGTACATTGATGGATTGAAGAAAAAGATGAAAGAGATTAAAAGAAAACACAACATCACTCTGTCCACCGATGAAAGATCAAAACTTTAATCGATGAAAGAAGAAATCATTCTTCCCAAAGTTAAGAATCCTATAGACAAGGTGTTCAAGGAAATGGCAACTGAAGGGAAAACTCCAAACATAAGCAACCTAAATTTGTCCATCCCTACATCTGTGTCTTATCCCACTACGACTTTGAGCCTCTCACCGATTCCAGGATTATTCTTCAATGATGGTTTTGGTCATCGGGCCTTTTTCAGATTTGCACAAATCCCCATCGCCGATACTTTGTTCCTTGAAGGTATCTCCAATCTTTTTCCCTACATCACCGAAATGTGTTAGATGAGATCAAGCACCGACAAACTTCCAAGAAATAGATCTTCATCTTTCTATGTGGTACGTGTAAAAGTTTGTTTCTCCTTTTGACAAATGTATGAGAAAAACTTATCCAAATACAAGTACTTGTCTTTTTGAATTCTCTTTCTGCGCATAACTTCTCTTTACTTTTACTTGTAAATATTGTAAATAGTATACATACTCATACAAAATAAAAATAGATCAAAAAGAATGGTCTATGTGAAAAGAACCCAAAAAGAGTAAAAAGGGTCAAAATTAATTCTACATTTTATTACTCTTAAATATTCTAAGGATAGAGCTCAAATTCAAATAGGGGGAGATTGTTGGGTCATCAAATATTTTAAATTGACTCACCGATGTTTTCCCTATATTCCTACTTAGAATATTTTGACAAGGTTCTTTAAATAACTTGTACAAGATAGCAACTGTTCGGTGAAATCGAAGATCAACCGAAACCAAGCTTGAAGAGATTCTCTGTGCGGAATCAAGAAGACTCTTCTCAAGATATATACAAGTTATTGTCCATCGATCACACATCGGTGGACTTCCTCACCACCGATGGTATCGTCAAGAATCGGTGGATATAATCCCACCGATGGTGTCTTCAAGAATCGGTGGATATAATCCCACCGATGTTGTCCTCAGGAATTGGTGGACATCATCCTACCGATGAAGATACTCAAAATTGGTGGACTTCTTCCCACCGATGAGGATACTCAAATCGGTGGGATCTTCGTGTAATTAGAATTTCTTGCAGATGATTTTTAAAGACCAATGACAGTTTTATATCGGTAGAACTTCATCGATAAAATTGTCTTGGAAAACACATCAAGAAGATCCTCCAGGTTTGGCTATAATCCAGTGGTTGGTAAAAATGTCAACCTAGTACTCTCCACTTTTAGATGACGTCTAAATCAGTATGGACACTCTTCCTGGTTCCAAGGAAAAAGGTGATTTGGAAACATCTACTTTTCAGAGTACTATACCTTCTATCCAATCTCCTTATGACAAGTGTCATGAGCATTTAATGCACAGTACTTGTATCTTCACTATAAAAGGAAGTAGAAGGCTCCATGCAAACTACGCTTTCTGGACTTCTCTCTCAGTGCAAGAAATCTCCATATTGCTTAAAAAGTTTATAGCTTTGTTCTAAGTGTTCTTAGTTGTTTTGTTAGTATACTTTGTGTAAGATTGTTAGAATATTTTATCTGTTCTTTTCCGCAACGTTCTTAAGTTTTCTATGTGTAATTCTTGTTGAAAGATTTTCAATAATAGAATTAAAATTGTGAAAATTTTGAGTATTGTATTCAACCCCCCCCCCCCCCCACCCCCCCCCCCCCCCCCCCCTTCTACAATATGTGTTATAGCCATCTGGGACTAACAGCAACGGTTTTCAAAAATTTGTGTCACCAAAAGGTAGTGTGTGGCAAGGGTTTTTGAAAAAATTACGTCACCATATGTCATTCTTTGGTAACAGTATTAAAACATTTACGTCACCATATCTTAAGCTACATTTTTACGGTATTGAATAATTTGTGTCACCATATGTCATACTATGGTAACGGTTTTGATAAATAAATATAAAACACCCTAATAAAAATCGAATGAAGTTAAAACTAATATAAATAAGATTTTCAACAATATCAACTAAAATTTTCTTCTTCATAACTGGAGGTTTAATATCCAAAGTACATAATTACAAATGGATCACTATAGCACAACTTTCTAATCTAAGTCAGGATAACAAAAGTCTAGATTACAAAGGATTGTCTATAGGATCCCCAAAAATATTCTTTTCATATCTACTTCCTCCATATATAATCTTTCAAAAGATGTAGTCCGAAAGTATTCCACTATTCTCTCATCCCTTGGGTACCCCGCCAGCTTTATAACCTGACAAAAAAATCTGTTTTGAAAATATTAGGCTTACGCCTAGTGAGAACATTCAATTAATCCAAAATAATTATAAACTTTCTTCAAGTATAAATTTTAATGCAATATACAAAGCAAAACGCTTTTTCTTGCTTCAACAAATGTATACATAACATCTTTCGATGACGGGGAAAGACCCGATTTCATGAGTGTGACAGAACACAAAGTAAATCACACCATCACGTTCAAGAGTGCCACTACGAATAGATAAGGATTCTAGATTTCAGCTCATCCCCAAGAATTTACAATTAAACCATGCGTCCATGCCTATTCCACATTTCCTTTCAAACTCTTGTGCATATGGATCCATTACGCACACACACACACATATATATATATATATATATATATATATATATATATATATATATATATATATATTCGTGCAATTATCATAAACACACAGTTTTAGGCTTAATATAATCATCTTCTCATCAAGTTAATGAAATAGCAAAACCATTAAAGTTGATATAAGGAAATCTCACCCGTACAATTTTCATCAGAATACTCAAAGGTATTTTCTACATGTATTTTTTCCAATTCTCAAACCTATTGGGAAATAAAATAATTTGTTCAAAAACAAACATTCGGAAATTTATTATTCGAAACTATCCTTATTTGAAATTACGGTAAAAAAGGAAACCACATTTAGAACTTTTTGGGAATTTACCCGGAAAACACAAGTTCCGAAAAATCTAGTCCTGAGACTATCCGTGATACACATCCGGAAAACCATGTCCGAGCGCTAACCGGAAAATATATCCAGAAACCTTGTCCGGAGATTATCCGAAAAACCATGTTCGGAGACTATCCTTTCCGGAAAACTCTAATTCTATCGGAAAATATTCCAAGCCATGTCCGGAAAATACCAATTTCACAGTCTTCTTTCATTTGATGAAACTTATTCATTTGAACTCAAACACTTCTAAATGAAGATAATCTCAACTAACTCACTTCTTTTATATGTATAGGTTACTTGGGAAGAATGAACTCACTTGATCTAAAACCCAGAGTTGGGGTAGACTTTAAAATCAATCCAGCTACAAATCTTTTTCACCAAAATTTGATTCAGAACCTATTGAAAGAAATATTGAATTGTAATTATCAATTCTAAAAGAAATCGATCGGAGAGTGTAACACCCCAAAAATTGGAATTTTAACTTTTGGGCTTGCGAACGTCTGCATGGGCTCAAGGTCGGACGTCCGCGTCATGCGAAAGTCCGCAGGTTGTGACACCCCGAATTTCCATGATCAAAGTTAAGTTATAATTCGTTATTGGAGGGTTGAAAGTGTAAATGACCCAAAGTTTAAGAATATTTGAATTATAAACTTTGGGGTGGAAATTGTCATTTGTTGATAGTTCAACATGTATAAAGAGGGGGAGTCGGTTCAGAATTGGGATTTTATCTCAATCCTCATTTCTGAAGTCGGTCTAAGCAGAGAAAGAGGGAGAAATGCGATTCAGGTCATCGTTCGGTTAAATCAGTTGTTGGAATAAGAATTGTAGTTGATTGCTGGATTAATTCGGTCTCACTGAGATTTTGAGTTCGAACCAGGTGAGTTCATATCTTTGTTAAATCTTAATTGATGCCATTTAAATTATGAACGATTTGAGTTAGAAATGGTATTGGTAAACTTTGATTACTAGTTTAGAAAGATATCTCGACTGGTTCGTAGAAACTGTAGTGAAATTTTATGCACAGATGGAATCCCTGTATTGAGATCCGGTATGGGATCCGGTATTGGGTTTCGGTATGGGATCCGGTATTGGGTTCCGGTATGGGATCCGGTATTGGGTTCCGATATGGGTTTCTGGTTCTGGTTTGGGATCCGGTATAGGATTCGGTTCATTGGACATTTGGTATGGGATCCGGTTTCGATTAAGATCTGGTATGTGATGGATCCGGTATTGATTTAGGATACGGTTTCAATTTGGGATCCGATCCCGATTCAAGTTCCGAACTTTTAGTCCGAAAAATAATTCCGGATGAATAGTAATTCCAGATGAATAGTGATTCCGGATGAATAGTAATTTCGGATCAATAGTGATTCCGGATGAATAGTATTTCCGGATGAATAGTGATTCTGGATGAATATTGTAACCGGATAAGTCAATGTATGAGGTCTTTTCATAATTAAGTGTTTTCTGAGTATGAAAATTACCTTAATCATTTATCAGTACGAACACAAATATAACTCGATTGTGAATATGAGATGAGTTGTATATGCTTTGAGTTGATACTCATATATACTAGGAAATATAATGAATAGGCAAAGTAGAATTGCTATTCATATCAAATGATTGAATAGGCAAAGTAGAATTGCTATTCATGTTGAAATGATTGAATAGGCAAAGTAGAATTGCTATTCATGTTGAAATGATTGAATATGCAAAGTAGAATTGCTATTCAGGTTGAAATGATTGAATAGGCAAAGTGGAATTGCTATTCATGTTGAAATGATTGAATATGCAAAGTAGAATTGCTATTCATGTTGAAATGATTGAATAGGCAAAGTAGAATTGCTATTCATGTTGAAATGATTGAATAGGCAAAGTAGAATTGCTAATTATGTTGAAATGGTTGAATAGGCAAAGTAGAATTGCTATTCATGTTGAAATGATTGAATAGGCAAAGTATAATTGATATTCATATTGTAACATGGAGACGTGGAATAGGCAAGGTATAATTGCTATTCTCGTGTATCCTTGAAAAGAAGGAATAGGCAAGGTATAATTGTTATTCGTAATGGAGATGTAGAAACATGAAATAGACAAAGTATTGTTGTTGTTTCCGTTTTCTATTTATAGATTAGAAATAGGCAAGATATAGTTGCTATTTCTACTTCCATTCTAGGAAAACGCATGGCGCTTAATTGTAAGTTCTTGGACATTAGCTGTAAACTAGAATCCGTGATGATTCGTAGTGGTGCTCTCGAATATGATACTATGACATACTGAGGGTTGTCATATTCATGAAATCCGATATGATTCCTGTTATCGAAGGATGTTATGTATACGGTAAGAAAGTTGGGACCAGGTTAATGTAATCGCTTTGCTACAATGTTGGGTTCAAAGCTTTTAAAGAATTTGATTCGAAATTTGGATGTTCTCACTAGGCGTAAGCCTAATCGTTTCAAGTTCAATTTTCTTACCAGGTATTAGCTCGGGAAGGGATTCAAAGGGATGAGTGTCAAGGAATGCCAGAGTTGTGCTTTTGGATTGGTGATGGAGAATTTATTATTATAGAAGGCATTTTGAAAGAGGTTGTGAACAACTATGATAATCTTTTTCTGTTGATTATGGATTAGATTAGCTGTTGTTATGATAAATTTTTGTAAAGTTTGAAATTTTGGTAGTAAACTCTGATAAATTTAAGGTTTAAATTTATTGTGTATTTAAGGGTGTTTCACAGTTCGTCCACGGAAGCAACAGAGAGTTTGTTGGGTTCGGATCAGATCAAGTCCGGACGTCCGCATGGTGGCTAGCCGGACGTCCGCGACATGTTTGGTAAGATATTTTGTTTACTTTAAAGACATTTCCCCCTCTCTTCTCTTATTCATCTCAAAAGCTCCAAATCAGACCCCTCTCTCTCTTTCTAAGATCGATTTTCTCCCCAAGAAACCCTAAAACCTCTCTATTCTCTTCATCTTTCTTCCCCAAATCAAACCCTCACCATTTTTATGAACCTTAACATTTCTAGAAATCTTTCACTTCATCTTTTCATCAAGTTTCTAGGGTTTCATCCAACCCTTTTCCTCCACTTTGAAGATTGGGAATTTGGGTTCATCTTGGTGATTCTGGAGGTATTTGGTTGGTGGATTCAAGTTATGGTTAAGGTAATCTAATCTTCTCTTCTCTTCACCTATGGAAATTAGGGTTTTGTTATAAGTTGAGATCTTAATGTAAAATGTTTGGGGAATGATTCTTTATGGATGGATGTGAATTTATGGTTGGAAACTTATGGATCTAGGTTTTTGGAAGATTTGGCTTGAGGACTCAAGTTTCTTCAAAGGAGCTTACGTTTGGGAAAATCTAGATTAGCCTAAATCTAGCAATGTGAGTTCAAGTTGATTTGCGAAAACGTTGTACATGCCAAAAATGTTATTTTCCAAGTATTTGTGTGTTTTACTTATAATTATCACATGTTGAGTTATTTGGTAAATTTGACTCTTTTAAGTGTTTAACTTCATAAAGATTGTAAAACATCCATATTTGGGATTTGGGGATATTTTGATGTGTAGAAATCATAAATATGTCTTCAAATGATCTATTGCTCAAATAGAGTTCATTCAATGGTTTATTCATGTTGGGTAATTGATTTTATAAACCATTTGGGAAAAGGCACATTTTAGTGCCATGAGTCATTTTGAGAATTATTAGGGGTATGAGTCCATTTGGGGAAACCCTTTGTTTTAACCCGTGTCGAGTTTTGGGTTAATGATGATTTTGTGGTACATGTTTACCTAAACGATGTTTAAATGCATTTTATGCTATGATGGCCGTTATTTATGGGTCTAATGAGTTTTGAGCATTTTGCTCGGTTTTGACTTTAAGGAAGTCTTGTGGACATTTTGTCTGGTTTTGATGGCTCAATATGGAGTCTTAATTATGGTTTGCATTTATTGCAACTGGATGCATTTTATTGCATATTATTGATATTTACATGCTCGGGTGCGTTAGTCATTCCAGGATGGGCATATTATTGTAGATTGTGTTGCATTGGATCCATAGGCACGTAAGGCAGTCCTTATTTGATGGTCTACTGGGTGTCGTGGGATTTGATCGGGCCCCATGTTTTATGACCTTTACTTTTCAAGGGTACACTAGGAGGGTTGAATCTGGTTGAGCTGTCAGGTATGATTGACGGGAGTTTATGACCTTCGCCATGTCGGGGCAATGCCATGGTTGTATCCCCGCTTGTGCCGAGCCTTTGGTGGTATTCTTAGTAATGTTCCGCTAAGGTCAACTGTCTCTTTGGGTGTGTCTTGAAAGGCGTCGTATGGTACACTTGGGCTTTTATGTCGTGAAGTGTCGTACGATCAACATTGTATGAGTGGCATACTTTTGTGTTCCTCCACTCTTAATGTATACGGGTCTCCCCGGTCGTCGGCCAACCTTACTTGGGATTTTATATTGTCCATGTTTTATTATCGTTGGTCTTGTGCGATTGACTGCAATTGATGACTTTAATATTGGATTCCCCCCATGTATATTAAAGTTGAATGAGGCAGGTCTTTCCCATATTTATGGCATTTGTACTTATTACATTTTACGTTTGTGTGAGTATCGGTTCGTATTATGTTTTTGGTGAAGTATTATATTTATATGGTTTATTATTCCATGATTTATGGGTTGAGTATTATGTCATCAATCGTAATTGAAGGGTTCGCATAATATGGAATTATTCACGTTTTGAGTGAGTTGGGATTGGAATTCATTTTGGAAAATGCTGTATACATTTGGGAACTTTTCTCATGGATTTTTTTTTGAACGGCAATGCGGCATCGAACCCACGAACGACGACCACGAACACACGCACACACGCACGTACACCGTCCCAGCGGTATCGGGCATCCAAGGGCAGCCCACTAATCCACCGCGTCCGCAGCCCAGCTTACGCTTGGGCCTATTCCCAACCACATTGGGCTGGGGCGATAGCCCAGTCTTCGACTGGACCACCTAAGGACGGCCCAACCAGAGGTTAGGCGGGTATCTCAGACATGCTTACCACGGGGTTCGAACCCTGGTAGTCAGGGATACCATCCACTAACCCCCCAAGGATGTTACCTTACCACTGGGCTACACATGTTTTGATCTTTTCTCATGGATTTTGTGTGCGTTGGAAAATGAGTCGTTTACATCCTTTCATAAACTCTTTTGGAAATCATGATTTATGCCGCAAACCTTCCTTCAACAAATTATATAAATCATGTTATAAACTCTTGAACTCACTAGGCATTAGCCTAACCTTTTTATTTGTCGGCATGTGCAACAGGTTCAGGTTGGGAGTAGTTCTAGCGACACTGCGAAAGGTCGAGTGCTAGTAGTGTGCTCGAGAGGTGAATTGATTAAGTGAAGTCTTTCGCGTTGAGTTTTGGGAATAACAATTGTACTTAAGTTAAGTAACACCCGATGTGAACTTAGCCTTTGTATTTAAGACTTGAGTTATATGTATTGATTGAGGTATTTCCCGTATTGAATTATAGGGAGAAATCCTATTGTTTTAGATGCATTATCGAAAATTTTATTTAGTTGCTCTTTCCCAATTAGAGGGTGTTACAAGTTGGTATTAGAGCATAAGTTTGAGAGAATTAGGTGATGATTTTTGGATACCTAGACTCAAACTAGCGTAAATGAGAGTGAAATTCACCATTAGGCGCTTTAAGACAGGATGTTTTGAGGTCGATAGAGTTGCTAGAAACGGGAATCACGTCGAGAGTAGCAAGGATAAGCATGTGTGGTGCGTTCATAATGACACCTGGCCAGTGTCATGGTGAACCTACTAGTTACATGTGCATACTTGAACTACTTAATGTGATGACTGTTGGGGTAGTGAAGAGTTTCTAAGCAAGTAGTCGTTGAAAGAGATTGACGATTTTAGCATTAGTCACTTAGAGTGACAATAAGCATGATAATTGCTTTAAGTGAACCATTTCGGGTCGACGTTGATGGTTAGATTAGTACCATAGGCTTATTGGATTGATCTTAATTCGGAAAGAAATTGTAAGGATAATCGATGTAACTTCCGATTTTTTTGCCTTAAGATGTTTTGAGCATCCGGATGACGGTAGTGTGACCGGAGGGAATTGAAGGAATTGGTTTGAGACGTTGAGTGCCGACTAAACTCGCACAAAATTTATTTTTAAAATAAATTGCATTGGTTATTTCTTATGTTTCAATTCCTTATGTGAATTGTGTTACAAAATCTCGGAAAACGTTTAGCACACACAAGATTTTAAATCATGGTTTCGAACATGCATGAGATTATTTTATTGCTGAGATTGCAAATTTTGTCGAGACTTGCTTTATTTTGTTGTTGTTCAACGTTACTTTCGGATACAGTAATATCCATATTTTAAAGATGAGTAAGATGTTGGACAAGTAACTACGGCTTATGACTTTAACATTGGATCTCATCCACATATGTTAAGGTTTGGACGAAAAGTTATCTTCCATTATGTCTATGTCAAGCTTTATTGGGAATTTATTTAATGCGACTTTTGCTGAACCGTGTTGTTTATATGGCATTACTACAAAGAGGGAATTTTCGGAATTTTGACGTTTTAGTCATGATTTTGCTTTATGCAAATTAATTTCTGGAGGCGAAAGGTTTGGCGTCATTAGGTTGATTTGAGGCCATTGAGTCCCTAGAGTTTTACGGAGTATCGTTTTACGACGTTTTGTGTCGTGTGAGTGCAATTGTGTGATGCACATACTTTAATTACTATGTGTGCTAATTTTGGATTATATTTGGCATTTTGTCTCATCGGGTTTTGTTGAGAAATATTATTTTATGCCGTAAGGCGACCAAAAGGAATGTTTTGGATCTTTGGCGTCGTATGTTTTCTCTTTTGAAAATTTGTGTTTGCACATTTCGTTGCAACTTGTTCAATGTACGGATTGATTTATACGTGGCGTGAGTAATGCATGAAAGAACATTCTGATAGTATTTCTTAACGATTTGCTTTATGCGCTTTCGGTTAATTGATTGCTTTATTATCCTTTCACGCAAATGCATGATATTGATCTAGGGGTATGCATAACTTGGTAACCACTAATCCTCGACGCTTTGACAAAAGAATCGTAAAAGAAAGTGTTTTATTAGTTTATTGCATAAACGGAAGTCATTTGGTCAAAGTATGTTTTTAGTGTTGTGGAGATCATGCATGGTTTACGATACGATACATTTTGAAAACACGAATGTGTGAGTCGTTGAACTTTGGTCAATTTTGACTTGATGAACATTTTGGAAAATTGTAAACCTTTTTGGTTTTGGAGAAAATGGGTATTTTGATGTATCTATTTAATGGGTGAAATTGAAGCATTGACAATTCAACGTTTTATATTGCGAATGTAAAACTTTTGTGTAAATGCTCCGTGATGGGGATTTTGGAAGAATATTTGTTTAAACCTAGAGTGCGTGAAATTATTAAAAGTTTTTGGAACATTAATGCGCACTATTTGTACGATTCGATGCTTGAAGTCGATTTAAAACCTTTTTGGTGTCAACCGTATACAAACACTTCTTATTCTCCTCAGTTTTGAGAAAACGAATAAATATGTGTGAATCTTGTCAAAGAGGTTTTACTTCTATGTCATTACATGACTAAATGGGAAAATTTTGAAACTTGATTTAATGAAATTTTCTACTTTGAAAATTTAGTATGGACCACCTATTGCATGTATTTTTATTTCCGGAAAACCACTAGGAAAGTGTTACAAGTTTGCATGCATACTCCCATTTGAGATCTTTTCACGATATTTTTGTCGATACCTCCGAATGGTGAAAGTGTATTGACTTTGTCTTTAAACTTGGAACTGACACAAATCATTTTATTTTTAACCAAAGTATATTTATGGATCGTTTCACCGTTTTCGTCAAATAAAACTGACGTGTGCGAATTTTGTTGGTGAACCTCGTTCCATGTCATTTTATGGTTGAAGAAAGAATTTTTGAAGTCAGACGTCGTTTAAACTTCTTTTGAAGTACGTACAAACCTTTTATTGCACATTATTTAAGGTAGGAAATTACTTTGTGTGCATGACCTAAATCAATCCATGCTAGGACCGTAGAGGTTCCTTTTAAAGAAGTTGTTTATTATGCTTTTGCGTTTTGCTAATAATCTAATTTACGATGAAATAGTTTTCAATATGATTTTCATATGTGGGACGAGCGCGTCCATTTTTGCACAACTACCGAATTGATAGTAGTAGATTTTGTGCGTACAATTAAATTGATATGAAAACCTTTGTGTTGAAAAAATTTCTATAAACGTTTTCGATTGGCACATTTGTTAAATATTTCGCTTGAAAAACCTTGAACTCGTAAGAACCTTGGAAAGGTTAAGCAACCCCGGTTAAGAGTAAGTGTGCGTGGAACTTCGACAGTGGAAGGCTGGGTATTTTAATGCGTGTTGGTACTGTAGGCCAAGTAGTGCTAGTTGCAGAGTCGACGTGTTTTGTAACTGGAAGGTTAGACTCGCGGTATGTCCTGTAAATGTTGGTGGTAACCGTCTTGCTGGCAACTTTGTTTTGGGTCTTGGTCAATTTTCGCATGAGGGACCCTTTAGACACCATATTGATAACCTTGGTTTTGTGAGAATGCTCGACGAACGGAACTAGTGTGTGGAGTTCTGTTAGAGTTCAAAACTTGGGAGAATGGCTAGGTGTCAACTTCTGGGTCCGAGGCCAGGAACCGTTAGTGTATTCGGAGGATTGTAGTCTGATTTTAAAGAAATAATGGTAACGGTTGTAGTAACCTTAAGAAGTTCGGATTGTGATAAGTGGATTTAGTAGGATGTCTTTACTTGAATGGTAAAAGAATTCGCAGATTTGATGATTGGTAAGGGGATGTATCTTTGGAGTTGTATAACCTTTGGGTCAAGGATGACCGACTGTTTTGAAGCCTACATGTACTCGTTAAAGCTAAGTGACAACCCAATAGCGAGAACGGTCGAATTTAGGAAATTTATCGATTTCGGTGGTGATCGTACCTTGGTTGGTTGGAGAAATGATTTAAAGAGGTGTAGATTAGAACTGACCGGGAGTCGGATTTTGCCGTTGGAAAAGTATGGATCACCTAAGGTTGGGAGGCAACTTAGGTCTCGTGGTCAGAAGCCACTCTAGTAAGTTAGGCTTTCACTTGGGTGTACGTGTTAGGTACAGTTCTGTGGGGAATAAAAGTCGAATCTGGTTGAAACTAGGGGATCATAGAATGTGTCGGGCGCAGTAGCCATCGGTTGTATGAGGACTAGATTTCGAGGACAAAATCTCTTTAAGGTTGGGAGGATTGTAACACCCCAAAAATTGGAAATTTAACTTTTGGGCTTGCGGACGTCCGCATGGGCTCAAGGTCGGACGTCCGTGGGTCGTCCGCAGAAGCAACAGAGAGTTTGTTGGGTTCGAATCAGATCAAGTCCGGACGTCCGCATGGTGGCTAGTCGGACGTCCACGACATATCTAGTAAGATATTTTGTTTACTTTAAAGACATTTCCCTCTCTCTTCTCTCATTCATCTCAAAAGCTCCAAATCAGAACCCTCTCTCTCTCTCTAAGATCGATTTTCTCCCCGAGAAACCCTAAAACCTCTATCTTCTCTTCATCTTTCTTCCCCAAATCAAACCCTCACCATTTTTATGAACCTTAACCTTTCTAGAAATCTTTCACTTCATCTTCTTCATCAAGTTTCTAGGGTTTCATCCAACCCTTTTCCTCCACTTTGAAGATTGGGAATTTGGGGTTCATCTTGGTGATTCTGGAGGTATTTGGTTGGTGGATTCAAGTTATGGTTAAGGTAATCTAATCTAATCTTCTCTTCACCTATGGAAATTAGGGTTTTGGTATAAGTTGAGATCTTAATGTAAAATGTTTGGGGAATGATTCTTTATGGATGGATGTGAATATTTATGGTTGGAAACTTATGGATCAAGGTTTTTGGAAGATTTGGCTTGAGAACTCAAGTTTCTTCAAAGGAGCTTACGTTTGGGGAAAATCTAGATTTAACCTAAATCTAGCAAGGTGAGTTCAAGTTGATTTGCGAAAACGTTGTACATGCCAAAAATGTTATTTTCCAAGTATTTGTGTGTTTTACTTATAATTATCACCTGTTGAGTTATTTGGTAAATTTGACTCTTTTAAGTGTTTAACTTCATAAAGATTGTAAAACACCCATATTTGGGATTTTGGGATATTTTGATGTGTAGAAATCATAAATATGTCTTCAAATGATCTATTGCTCAAATAGAGTTCATTCAATGGTTTATTCATGTTGGGTAATTGATTTTATAAACCATTTGCAAAAAGGCACATTTTAGTGCCATGAGTCATTTTGAGAATTATAAGGGGTATGAGTCCATTTGGGGAAACCCATTGTTTTAACCCGTGTCGAGTTTTGGGTTAATGATGATTTTGTGGTACATGTTTACCTAAACGATGTTTAAATGCATTTTATGCTATGATGACTGTTATTTATGGGTCTAATGAGTTTTGAGCATTTTGCTCGGTTTTGACTTTAAGGAAGTCTTGGGGACATTTTGTCCGATTTTGATGGGTCAATATGGAGTCTTAATTATGGTTTGCATTTATTGCAACTAGATGCATTTTATTGCATATTATTGATATTTACATGCTCGGGTGCGTTAGTCATTCCAGGATGGGCATATTATTGTAGATTGTGTTGCATTGGATCCATAGGCACGTAAGTCAGTCTTTATTTGATGGTCTACTAGGTGTCGCAGGATTTGATCGGGCCCCATGTTTTATGATCTTTACTTTTCAAGGGTACACTAGGAGGGTTGAGTCCGGTTGAGCTGTCAGGTATGATTGACTGGCGTTTATGACCTTCATCATGTCGGGGCAATGCCATGGTTGTATCCCCGCTTGTGCCGAGCCTTTGGTGGTATTCTTAGTAATATTCTGCTAAGGTCAGTTGTCTCTTTGGGTGTGTCTTGAAAGGCGTCGTATGGGACACTTGGGCTTTTATGTCGTGAAGTGTCGTACAATCAACATTGTATGAGTGACATACTTTTGTGTTCCTCCACTCTCAATGTATACGGGTCTCCCCCGTCGTCGGCCAGCCTTACTTGGGATTTTATAATGTCCATCTTTTATTATCGTTGGTCTTGTGTGATTGACTGCAATTGATGACTTTAATATTGGATTCCCCCCATGTATATTAAAGTTGAATGAGGCAGGTCTTTCCCATATTTATGGCATTTGTACTTATTACATTTTACGTTTGTGTGAGTATCGGTTCGTATTATGTTTTTGGTGAAGTATTATATTTATATGGTTTATTATTCCATGATTTATGGGTTGAGTATTATGTCATCAATCGTAATTGAAGGGTTCGCATAATATGGAATTATTCACGTTTTGAGTGAGTTGGGATTGGAATTCATTTTGGAAAACGTTGTATACATTTGGGAACTTTTCTCATGGATTTTGTGTGCGTTGGAAAATGAATCGTTCACATCCTTTCATAAATTCTTTTGGAAATCATGATTTATGTCGCAAACCTTCCTTCAACAATTTATATAAATCATGTTATAAACTCTTGAACTCACTAGGCGTTAGCCTAACCTTTTTATTTGTCGGCATGTGCTACAGGTTCAGGTTGGGAGTAGTTCTAGCGACACTGCGAAAGGTCGAGTGCTAGTAGTGTGCTCGACGGGTGAATTGATTAAGTGAAGTCTTCCGCGTTGAGTTTTGGGAATAGCAATTGTACTTGAGTTAAGTAACACCCGATGTGAACTTAGCCTTTGTATTTAAGACTTGAGTTATATGTATTGATTGAGGTATTTCCCATATTGAATTATAGGGAGAAATCCTATTGTTTTGGATGCATTATCGAAAATTTATTTAGTTGCTCTTTCCCAATTCAAGGGTGTTACAGAGAGAATCGTTGAACCCTTTACCTATTGAATCAAGAACTCGATCTCTCTGACTCTGGCTTGAAACCGACTTCCCAATCTTTCGTTTCATATATTTTCTCTCAAATGACCAATTCTCTCACTTTATACCCCAACTTTCTTTTATTCTAATTAACAAAATACCCTTCAATTTATAATTAAATTAAATCCAACTCTGGTCCTTCAACATCAATTTAAATCGTAGTTTCTAAAATTAAACAACTCACAATTATAAGCGTTTTTCATAATAAAATATACATTACTTATAGGAAATTCGAAGTGTTACAAAATGTCACCATATGGCATGTTATGGTGACTGTTTTAAAAAATTATGTCACAACGGTGACAGCTTTGTATAATAAATGTAATCATATGTCATGCTATGGTAACATTTCGATTTATAAACGTCAACTTACGTCATGCTATGATGATGATTTTGTATAATAAACGTGACCATATGTCATGTTATGGTAACGATTTAGAGTAACAAATGTTAGCATATGGCATGCTACAATGACGATTTTCAATAAGAAGCATAATCGTACAACATGTTACGATGACGGTTATAAGAAATAAATGTCACCGCATGTTAAGTTACGTTTTTGGTTTCATAAAATTTACGTCACCATATGTCATGCTACGATGATGGTTTAGAAAAATAAATGTCACCCTACGTTATAAACTTTATTGTACAACATGCTACAGTGACGGATTAGAAAAATAAAAGTTATTGTACGCCATGTGGTAGCGAAAAACCGTATAGTTCCACAAGGTGGTCACAGTGTTCCCACAGTGGGGGCGCAAGTATACACCTCGACTATGATCGCTACAAGTAATAAAGGTGGTGAAATGCTTAAAAAATTATAATGTAACTCTTAAATATTAAAAATGGGTATGGGTGTGATTTTCCTTGAGATTTGCGTAGTAACAAATGGTTAGTTGCTTTGTAGCACGAAATGTTTATAGAAAGCTCGATCTCTCGAAATGAAGAATTTTATAAACCGGTCCTACAAAGTTTCCATAAAGTGTCCATTGTTACCAACTCTCGATCTTTTCGATATAATTAAGTTCGACTCTAAACGTCAAGTTCTACCAATATGGAGATTTATACCCAAATCTCTTTGTGATATAAATCTCGACCGGTGTTTGAACCTTAATAAATCATACAAAACCCACCTCTCGACGTGGTTATCAAAGACTCTCTCAAATCTTTGTGCATCACTTAAGCCGTATTTCGAATCCGCCCCTCTCAAGGTCAAGATTTAATATTAACACTTCAAAGTGATCGGCTTATCCGCGTTGAGTTTAAGTCCCGACTCAAGTGACCAATCTCGAGAGTTAGTAACGATGGCCACACCCAAGTGGTGCCTACTAGTCTCAAGTTTGCTCACACCCACACCCAAGGGGAAATTAAAAAGCGATGCCCACAGTATCTCACTATGGGCAGAAATTACAAATACAAGAAAAATAAACTACTAGACTCCAAGTTTTTAAGAAACTTTGGAGGATGATTAAATGCAGAAAATTAAGAGAGTTCAGCTATTACAAGATGATTAAAATGAATGAGCCATAAGTCCCTATTTATAGTTCCACAAAGTGCATTAACCCATGGATAATCTTTCTTCAAACTTGTGGATAAAGACCAAGGCATGCCTCCTTCAAATTTTTAGGGATTTATCAGTCATGCTTCAGCTTAAATTAATATTGTTGTTGCCCAGTTACAAGCTTTGTCCAAACACTAAAGTCCATTGATTTTGGGAAAAGTACAAAAAACCCAATGGACTTTAGTGTTCGGAGTGATTAAGTCATTGGACCATCTATTAAAATAAATAAATCCTTAGACATTTCAAATTTGTTAAATAAATTATTGGACTTTTGGAAACCTGTTAAATACATCTTTATTACAATTTTTAGGATGTATTTAACAGGTTTCCGAAAGCCCAATGATTTATTTAACAAATTTTGTCTAATGACTTATTTGTTCCAAAAAAAACTTTCAAGGATTTTTTTTTCTATGTAAGAATTGTTTTTAGCAATAACAAGAAATGAATTAGAAAGCATTTTTTAAGAAAAAAATTACACTTTGCATCCTTATACATCAAAAAGATATGTTTTTTTTACAAATTACATCATTATAATTGTCTCGTCAATACGTTCAAAGTGAACTCAATATTGAATATATTTTGATTTAGTCTTATATTATTAAATATCATAAATAGATAGAAATTTTACTTACACTTTCTATCTTTTAAGGTCATTTATTAATAATAAAAGAGTAATTTGTAATTATAAGGGTATAAGTATTAAAAATAATTCATACGTATTTATAATATTCAACATAAGATTAAATGCAAAAATATTCAATATTGAACTCATTTTGAACTTATGACGAAACGATTATAATAGTGTAATTTGTATAAAAATGTATTTTTAATATATTTTAGTAATATACGACTATACGTGTTAATATAATAAAGATGTAAAGTAAAAAAGAAAAAAAATTGATATAAAATAAATTAAATAACTATTTTTAAGTAATAAGGATATATTTAAGAGGTTTCCAAAAGTCAAATGGTTTATTTAACAAGCTTTGAAATGTCTAAAAACTTATTTGTTCCAAAAATTGTACAATTACTTAATCACTCCAAACACTAAAGTCCATTGAGTTTTTTTGAACTTTTCCCTTGATTTTTCTATAATGATAGAAATTGTTGAAAATGATTATTATCATCCATCACTCTTTCAACCTTTATCGTTTACCAAATTATTAGATTTCTAGTAATTTTATTTTGAATGTATTATGTATTTTTAAATTTTTGTTAGTTATGTTTTCATCTTTTAATATTATCATGTTGTATATTATTTATTTAAATAAAACATAAATAAGAAATTGATATAAAAAATTTATAATATATATATATAATAAAACCTATTAAAACTTTAACACTTTAACAAACAAAAGTAATAAATTTCAAAATTGATGGACATAAGTTGTGGGTATTTATGGACATAAATTGATGTTTCAAAAAAAATGTTGTGGGTATTTATGGACATAGGGGTCTAAAGTGAGTATAGGAAGAAGTAGGGATTGTACTTAGACTATTTGAGGCAAAATGGAATAAACTTTGGCTTATTTTTTAGGAACCAACTTTCAAAATCATTGTTTAAGAGGTGTGAAACAAAGTTTTCATTTATTTAAGGTTCTGACCTACTTAATCAACAGGTAACCTAAAAATAGAGTAAATTGCATTTTTGGTCCCTGTGGTTATCTGATTTCTTTGAAAGAGGTATCTAAACTTCAATATCTCAAGAAGTGGTTCCTCAGTTTTCAATTTTGCTCCAAAAGGAGGACCTGACCACTAACCCCGTTAAAAAACTCAGTTAGAGCCAGGCCATTTTCGTCCAACCAGGTTTTTGTCCTTTTGCATTTTTGTTTGTATTTCTCTTATTTTTGTAAAACCCATAACATTATAAGGACCAATTTTGTAAATTGTATGGAAACCACTTCCCATCCCACCCACCCCCACCCACCATTTTTTCTGGCGGTGACCTTCCACCGCCCCATTGTGTTGGAAAAAGCTGAAATTTTGGCAAAAGAACTGGAATGGTTCAAAGAGCAAGGTCATTCTGTTCCCATTAAGGGTGCGGTTGGTACACTGGACAGAACATAACAGAACAGAACAGGGTCCACTGTCCCTCGTTTGGCAGGACTTTTATGTGGAACAGACTAGAACAAGGTGGAACAAACTGGAACAGGCATGTTCCACCCCCACCCCATGGAACAAGGTGGAACAGACTTATATTTTACCAATATAGCCTCAAAATAAAATCTAATTCTCTTCTAAAACATCAAATAAACCTTATATTTCATATTTTATTCATTCTTTAAATTTTAGAAGGGTAAATTGGTCAATGTTATCTGTTCTGTTCTGTCCAGTTCTGACTTACCAAACGTGGAACAGTTGTTCTGTCATGTTCTGTTCTGTCCTATCTTGTCTGCGTACCAAACGCACCCTAAAGAATGATGTCAGATTTTTCGAATCCCAAACATACCAAGTTTGACCTTAAAAAGTCAAAAGTGTGTTTCTTTTATATGATCTAATACACTTTTTATGCTTTAATCAGAACTAGTTTGTGGCTCGCAAGTTGCGCGGTAGTGAAAAACATTTTACAGAAATACTTTTTTGAACTAAGATAACCCGGTTGATAATTAATAAGATCCAAATTTAAATATAGATAGATAGTGTGGACACCGCACGTGATACAATGTAGAGTAAATTACATAAATCGTCCCTGTGGTATGGTCACTTTTTGGATATGGTCCCTAAAACGAAGAAATTACACTGAGTGTCCCTGTGGTTCGACTAACCGCACGCAGAGGGTCCCTCCCTCTAACGAAATCTGTTAACCCAATTAAACCAAGGGGTATTTTTGTCTTTTTACGTATGTTTTTGTCTTTATCCTAAAAGAAAACTAAAAAACAAATAAATATACCCCACCCCCTACACCCACTACCCCCCCCCCCCACCCCCCACCCTCCTTCTTCTTCCTCTCCACATCCTCCGACCATCCTCCCCTTTCTTCTCCATTTTCCGGCAACACCATTTTTCCCGGCGATACACATGGCAACTGGTTAATGTAGTTATTCATCGCTATCATCTTGATCATCTTGGGTGAGTGAGATCAATAGATACCAGCGCTGTTAGGGCAAAAATCGAGAGCAAGAGAGAGAGAGAGAGAGAGAGAAAGAGAGATCTGAAAAGGGTAGAAATTCGATGGTGTAGAGGGTGTTGTAACGACCCAGGTTCCCATATACATACATATCACATAATAAAACGTAACATTGATATAACAAACGAAACATTTTATTACAAGTTCGGTCCCGTAGTCTTTTACAATCAACTGAAGCTATTCTACTACAAACTTTGTACTAACTACGTACATAACATTAGATATCGTAATATAACTGCTAAACATGCCAAAAATCTTCATCAGATAATCCTTCACAAAAGCCACCCTTCGGTTACTCTAATTACTTGCTCTTACTCGAAGCACCACCTGGAATACATATTTTTAAAACAAAAATGAGGGTTAGACCCGATGGTCTAAGTGAGAAAATCCCTGTTAGTTGAAACCATTTATATAACTTCATTCATATAAATCACGCAACACAATCACATATATTCAATTAAGCTCACAAATCATGTACCTTCCCCTCTCATTCCTCCTGGCCATATTAATTGGTAGCAAGCCAACTAATAATTTACAACGCTGTACAACATCTACAGCCAAGCAACGCTATACAGATTCTATAGCCAAACACACCGGTCCTACGCCCGGCCAATGTATTATAACACATTATAATACTCATGTAAATATAATATCTCAATATATTATAATTCACATATATCACTCATATAAACACAAAATCACTAATTTTCACATTCCCAGACCACACGTATATGTATTCCAGTTAAAAACGTTTTTAAAGTAAAACTCACCTGTCTTGATTATTACACACGCTCGCAAGTTCCTTTCAAAATGATCTTATCTCTTATCACGACTCCACAGAATCTGAAACAAGTTAAGATACAGACATCGCTTTACTAACCAAACACATAAAGCCTAATCATTTCCTATCATCAACTGTCCCAATACACACTGCTCTTAACCCATTACAGGGATTACACAGAGTACCGGGAGTACAGAATACCGGGACTACATAGTAACGGGATTTATTGGTATCGGGAGTTCGAACACCGGGAGTCTCAGTACCGGGAGTCACCACACCGGGACACTACACCGGGAGTCCATCACACCGGGACTCGACAGCACCGGGAGTCTACCGGGACTTCCCCGGGACTCTCAAGAACACAGTCGGTTCCATTCTCATAAATCGATTGAAATTTATACCAATCACTGAAATCATAACTTCTCAACCGATAGATATCTTCTATTACTGATTACCAATACAAAACAAAAAGGAACTAACCTCAAAATCGTTTCTAACCCAATCGATTGATGCTCAAACCGTAACTTTCTTCTTTCGCTTTCTTCGCCTCCAAAACTCCTGCACACACAACACTGTTTCTATTTTTGGTATATGAAATACTATCTGGAGACCTAAGAGGTAATAATAAACCACTACTTACCAAATAGACCTTGAACTTCTCAAATTTAACCCAAACACCCCTAAACTCATAATTTTTCCCAAACATACTCTAACCATCTAACTTTAAAGTTATCTTTATTTAACGGACTTACCCGGGTATTACATCATCTCCCCCTTAAAAGAATTCCGTCTCGGAATTCAGTTAAGTGAAAAGATAAGGGTATTTGGCTCTCATTTCTGATTCGGATTCCCACGTAGAATCCTGACCTCTATGATGTCTCCACTGAACTTTCACTTGCCTGGTTTCTTTATTCCGCAGCACTTTGACTTTATGATCAACTATGGCCTCCGGTTCTTCCACATAATTCAGTCTTTCATCAACTTGTATCTCTGGTAGGGAGACTGTCTGATCTTGAGTAACCAAACACTTTCGGAAGTTTGATACATGAAACGCATTATGGACCCTGCTCAATTCTGGTGGAAGATCTAATCGGTAAGCTACTTCACCGATCCTTTCTGTTATAGCAAACGGTCTGATATACCTTGGGCTAAGTTTACCTTGTCGTCCAAATCTGATGACTCCTTTCCACGGCGAAACCTTTAACATTACGTAATCCCCGACTTGAAATTCCAATGGCTTTCGGCGTCGGTCAGCGTAGCTCTTCTGTCTGTCTTGAGCCACTTTCAATCGTTCACGAATCTGAGTAACCTTATCGGCGGTTATCTGAACTATTTCCGGTCCTGCTAACTGTTTCTCTCCCACTTCGTTCCAACATAGAGGCGTTCGGCATTTCCTACCATACAGTACTTCAAACGGTGCCGCTTGTATGCTGGAATGATAACTGTTGTTGTAAGTGAATTCGATCAACGGTAAGTGCTTATCCCATGATCCCCCAAAATCAACAATGCAAGCCCGGAGCATATCTTCTAAAGTCTGAATCGTTCGTTCACTCTGCCCATCTGTTTGAGGATGATACGCCGTACTTAACTTTATATGTGTCCCCATTTCCCTTTGAAAACTTCTCCAGAATCTTGAAGTAAAACGACTATCACGATCAGAAATGATAGAGATTGGAACTCCATGTCGAGTTACTATTTCGTCAATGTACAACTTAGCTAAACGCTCCAACGAATCGGTTTCCTTTATCGGTAGAAAGTGTGCAGACTTTGTCAATCTGTCGACGATCACCCAAATAGTATCAAATCCCTTCGGAGTCCTTGGTAGCTTCGTAATGAAATCGGTGGTAATCTGCTCCCACTTCCACATAGGTATTTCTAGCCGTTGTAGTTGACCAAACGGCTTTTGGTGTTCAATCTTTACTTTCTTACAAGTATCGCATCTTTCTACATACTGTGCAATCCCCCTTTTTATCCCCGGCCACCAATAGAATTGCTTTAGGTCCTTATACATCTTGTTGGTACCTGGGTGGATAGAGAAACGGGATTGATGAGCTTCTTGTAAAACACGATCACGTAGCCCACCCAAACGAGGTACCCACACTCTGTTTCCCAGACACAACAACCCACGATCATCTGTTATTAGCAATGTTGACGTCCCTGCTAACCGTTCTGATTTCAGATGTTCATCCTGATAAGCCTCCACTTAACATTTCCGTAATTCGTCAAATATGTAGGGTAAGAGTTCAGTTCGTAGCGAAATAACTTTTATTGTTCCACTTCTTTCTTGACGACTCAGCGCATCTGCCACCACATTCGCCTTTCCCGGATGATAAAGGATTTCACAGTCGTAATCATTCAGCAATTCTAGCCATCTCCTTTGTCTCATATTCAGTTCCTTTTGATCAAAGAGGTGTTGGAGACTCTTGTGATCAGTATAAATCTGACATTTGGAACCATACAGATAATGTCTCCAAATCTTTAACGCGAAGACGACTGCTGCAAGTTCCATGTCGTGCGTAGGATACTGTCTTTCATGATCCTTTAATTGACGAGAAGCATATGCAATAACTTTCCCATGCTGCATAAGCACACATCCCAATCCCAGTTTAGACGCATCACTATAAACAACAAAGTCTTCCGAACCTTCAGGTAATGATAGAATCGGCGCGCTGCACAGTTTTTCTTTCAATATCTGGAATGCCTCATCCTGCTCTGCTTTCCACTCAAACTTCAGGTTCTTCTGGGTCAGCTTAGTCAAAGGCGTTGCAATCCGAGAGAAGTCTCTTATAAATTTTCGATAATAACCGGCTAAACCCAGAAAACTACGTACTTCGGTTGCTGTCTTTGGCTGTTCCCACTTTTCAACTGCCTCCACTTTCATCGGATCAACTTGTATCCCTTTTTCTGAAACCACGTGCCCCAAAAACTGAACTTCTTGTAACCAAAATTCACATTTCGATAATTTAGCATACAACTTCTCCTTCTTTAATAGCTCCAGGATCAAATGAAGGTGTTGCGCATGCTCTTCTTTGGATCGGGAATAGATAAGTATATCATCGATAAATACAATTACAAATTTATCGAGATACGGCTTACATACTCGATTCATTAAATCCATAAAGGCAGTTGGAGCGTTCGTCAGTCCGAACGGCATTACTAAGAATTCGTGATGACCATACCTTGTTCGAAAAGCAGTCTTTAGAACGTCTTATTCTTTAACTTTCAACTGGTGATAACCGGATCTTAGATCAATCTTGGAGAAATAGCAAGCTCCAACTAACTGATCGAAGAGGTCGTCAATTCGGGGTAACGGATACTTTTTCTTTATCGTGCGCTTATTCAGTTCTCGGTAGTCGATACACATTCTCATCGAACCATCCTTCTTTTTCACAAATAACACTGGGGCTCCCCACGGCGAAGAACTAGGTCTGATGAAGCCTTTATCTGATAGGTCTTGTAGTTGTGCCATCATCTTTTTCATCTCTGGAGGTGCCAAACGATACGGTGCACGGGCTATAGGAGTGGCTCCATGAATCAGGTCTATACCGAATTCTACTTGTCTAACAGGCGGGAGACTATTTAAGTCTTCGGGGAATACCTCAAGAAATTCACTAACAATAGGGATATCTTCCAACTTACTCTTTTCAGGCCTACTATCTATCACATAGGCTAAGTAGCTCTGACAACCCTTGCTGACACATTTACGGGCTTTTATCATAGATATTAGGCTAGACTGATGATTCCTACGATCACCATATATCACTACTGGTCCCTTCTCAGGTAATACCACATTTATTAACTTCTTATCACATACTATGTTAGCCTGATTCTCGGCTAACCAGTCAATTCCCACTACGACGTCAAACTCTATTAAAGTCATAGGAAACAATTGTATCGGAACTTCACACTCCTCTATATTTATCACACAGTTATCAAACACTTCTTTAACTGACACTTGATTATCATTTGCCGTATCTACTGATAGAGCATGTTCTAGCATTTTAGGTTTCAAACACAGACAAGCAGCAAATGTAGGAGACACAAACGATCGGTTTTCACCGGAATCAAATAACACCTTAGCACGTGTAGAGTTTATCAAAAATGTACCTGTAACCACGTCCGGAGTTTCCTCCGCTTCTTTCTCAGTCATTTGGAATGCGCGACCTCTGGTTACTGGCGGTTCCAGTCTTGGTACCACGGGTTTAACAATCTCTGGTCTGCCTGATGACCCACCTTGCTGTATCATCCCCCTCGGATAGTCCGACTGAAGGTGATCCGGAGAATTGCATAAGAAACATAACCGCGTTACCTTACAATCTTTAATGACGTGCCCGGTCTTCCCACACTTATAACATGCTCGTAAATCACCTTGGGAATTTCCTTGGTGGACACGGTTGCACTTCTGACATGGTCTTTCCGCTGGTCGAAACGGCGGACGGTTATCATACCTCTGAAATCGAGACTTCTTCGGATCATGTTGGGATCCTTCCCACTTTCTCTTCCCGATACTTCTATCACCAGCATCTCTTCTAATATCTCGTTCCACATTCTCCGCGGCATCAACTGCAGCTGAGAAGGTATCGGGTCCCTTTGCAGTCACTAGCTTTCTGACTTCTGAGTTCAGCCCAAAGATAAACCTTTCTGTCTTCATCGCCTCCGTAGCGACATAGTATTCTGCGAACCGAGACTTTTCCAAAAATCTAGCGGTGTAATCTCGAACGGATAAGTTTCCTTGTTGCAAGTTCATAAATTCCCCTTCCAATTGTTTGACGGCTGCTTGGGGACAAAATGCGTTCTTGTAGGCTATCACAAATTCTTCCCAAGAGAGGGTAGAATAAACATCAGATCCTTTAGAATGAATAAAAGATTCCCACCAATACAAAGCATCCCCCTTTAACATTGCCGCTCCATACAATACTCGATCTTCATCAGCGCACTTACTTGTCTTGAAAATAGCTTCTATTTCCTTCATCCATCTCATTGCTTTCACTGGATCCCGATCTCCTGAGAATGTAGGAGGCTTGCAACTAAGAAACATCTTGTAATCACACTTTCTCATTACCGGTAAGACCGTAGGGGTGATTGGTAGTTCGACTTCATGTTCCGGGTCTGGTCTATCAGCTTCATTATTACGACTTCGATCAAACATTGTTTGTATGTTAGCCTGCATTCTTCCCATCTCCGCCAATATATCAGCCCTGGTAACGAATTCTGTACTATTTGGCTGGACTCTGCCCCCAGCTCGACCTCCATCTCTACCCCCAGTTCTACCCCCGACTCTGCCCCCTGTTCTGCCTCCCCTGTCTCCTGTTCCTATTGGCGGATTAGTTCTATTTGGATTTCTTCCTCCTCCTCGATTCGAATTTCGCGTACCGCTTGCCATTCTGTAGATTTAAACAAAATTAATATACACATAAGCATATACCCCATATAACAAGGTATTCCAGTTCAAACATGTACCTGTAAGATCATAATTACACTGGCCAGGTGTAATATGAAATTACCTTACATGATGTTCCTTCTACCTTTTATACTTCCTCATCCCCAAGGTTCTATAATGATAGGGACATCCTACTTCACATGCAGTTTAAGTCTAGGTATAGATACAAATACCTAAATCCCTTAAACTAAGGCTCTGATACCATTTGTAATGACCCAGGTTCCCATATACACACATATCACATAATAAAATGTAACATTGATATAACAAACGAAACATTTTATTACAAGTTCGGTCCCATAGTCTTTTACAATCAACTGAAGCTATTCTACTACAAACTTTGTACTAACTACGTACATAACATTAGATATCATAATATAACTGCTAAACATGCCAAAAATCTTCATCAGATAATCCTTCACAAAAGCCACCCTTCGGTTACTCTAATTACTTGCTCTTACTCGAAGCACCACCTGGAATACATATTTTTAAAACAAAAATGAGGGTTAGACCCGATGGTCTAAGTGAGAAAATCCCTGTTAGTTGAAACCATTTATATAACTTCATTCATATAAATCACGCAACACAATCACATATATTCAATTAAGCTCACAAATCATGTACCTTCCCCTCTCATTCCTACTGGCCATATTAATTGGTAGCAAGCCAACTAATAATTTACAACGCTGTACAACATCTACAGCCAAGCAACGCTATACAGATTCTATAGCCAAACACACCGGTCCTACGCCCGGCCAATGTATTATAACACATTATAATACTCATGTAAATATAATATCTCAATATATTATAATTCACATATATCACTCATATAAACACAAAATCACTAATTTTCACATTCCCAGACCACACGTATATGTATTCCAGTTAAAAACATTTTTAAAGTAAAACTCACCTGTCTTGATTATTACACACGCTCGCAAGTTCCTTTCAAAATGATCTTATCTCTTATCACGACTCCACAGAATCTGAAACAAGTTAAGATACAGACATCGCTTTACTAACCAAACACATAAAGCCTAATCATTTCCTATCATCAACTATCCCAATACACACTGCTCTTAACCCATTACAGGGATTACACAGAGTACCGGGACTACAGAATACCGGGACTACATAGTACCGGGATTTATTGGTATCGGGAGTTCGAACACCGGGAGTCTCAGTACCGGGAGTCACCACACCGGGACACTACACCGGGAGTCCATCACACCGGGACTCATACACCGGGGGTCCATCACACCGGGACTCGACAACACCGGGAGTCTACCGGGACTTCCCCGGGACTCTCAAGAACACAGTCGGTTCCATTCTCAAAAATCGATTGAAATTTATACCAATCACTGAAATCATAACTTCTAAACCGATAGATATCTTCTATTACTGATTACCAACACAAAACAAAAAGGAACTAACCTCAAAATCGTTTCTAACCCAATCGATTGATGCTCAAACCGTAACTTTCTTCTTTCGCTTTCTTCGCCTCCAAAACTCCCGCACACACAACACTGTTTCTATTTTTGGTATATGAAATACTATCTGGAGACCTAAGAGGTAATAATAAACCACTACTTACCAAATAGACCTTGAACTTCTCAAATTTAACCCAAACACCCCTAAACTCATAATTTTTCCCAAACATACTCTAACCATCTAACTTTAAAGTTATCTTTATTTAACGGACTTACCCGGGTATTACAGGTGTGGCTGTGAATCATGAGGGTGGGAAGAACTCAAGTCTGAAATCCTTTGTTTCTGAGCTGTGGAATCGATAATTACAGGTCGATAGATATGAAGAAATCGGGTTCTTGCTGCTGTAAAAAAAACGACAGAGAGAAGGGATTATGTGGTCTGTGTTCGTGAAAAATCGCAAGAAATGGCAGTGTGCTGTTGTTGGGTTAGAACTCGTGCGATTGGGTTCTGTAGGTGGTGCGATTGTGCAGGGTTGTGGTAGTGAATATCGATTAGAGAGAGAGATGATCGTGAAATTGAGTGAGAAAGGATGTTTGATGAGGCTAAAATCGATAGAGAGAGAAATAGTTATGGTTTTGAAACCCGATAGAGGAAATTGAGGGTTGTTGCGTTTTGGTTGCAAGTGGTGGAATCAAGAAAGAGGTGCGACTGTGAAGTTGTAACAACCGGGTTTTCTTTTGGAAAGAATGAAAGTTTAATGCCTTTTTCGCAAGAAATGAAAGATAAGTCAAGGGACTAATCTTGTCATTTCTGGAAGATACTTAAATGCACAAATCCCTAGGGTTCTTTCAGTTTCACAAATCAGTGTTTTGGTGTGGTGTGTGTGTTTGGTGGCTCAAGGAAGAAAGAAAGAAAAGAGCTAAAGGTTGGAGACTCTCAATTTGTGCAAGTAATCTATTAAGGTATTCTTCTAGTATGTTTATTTTGCTTGATTCATGTCTATTGCTCCTTTATGTTCATGATCTGGGGAGGGAATCGTGAGGAATTGTTAGGTCTTTACCTAAGTATCTCCTTATTGAGCATTTTGGGATTTCATTGCTAATATGTCGATTTGGTGGTTTAAAATGAAATTAATTGAGTGTTTATGACTAGTGGATGAACCCCTATGCTTATCTAATCGAACTAATGGCTAAAAACGAGTTAATGATCACTTTTAGATTTTTTAAGCTCGAATAGCTGTGGTTTCCGGACACCGATGTTCAGTGGTGTCCGGATGGGTTGCAAGTGTCCGGGTAAGTGTCCCGTGAGGGTTTCCGGGTATTTCATGGTATCCGGGTGGCTGAGGTTTCCGGATAAGTTTAGTGTCCGGGTGGTTTTGTCCGGATAGGTCTAGCGTCCGGATTGCCTTGTCCGAGAAGTAGAGTGTCCGGATTGGTGTCCGGAAAGTTGTTGCGTCCGGAAAGTAGATGGTATCCGGATAGTTCAGGGTAAGTTTTGCTGATTAAAGAATTACCTGATCTTTTAGGTGTCAAGTCTTGTTAATCCGAGAGTAGAGCAAGTGTGCTTTCAGTGACATCAAGGTGAGTTCTCTAAACCTTTTACGACGTAAAGTGTTAAATGTTTTAATTGATTATGGTTTCATTTACGAACATGAAATGTATATAACTGTTACGCACGTTTTCCATGAACTGTACGTTTTACTTGAGAAAGCTTACTGGATATGATGAAATGGAAATGATGATTTTACAAAGATGTAAAGTGCATGTTTTATGAAATGAATTATGTGCTATGTGGTGTCGGTCTGCACTGTGGGGTCAGAGAGTGATTCTCGGGACCTGATGGTCCCTTGGATAGGTATGACAGACTGGTAGGTTGGAATTCGTTTCCTCCTATTTCGAGTAGAGGGGAGTCTGCATAGGCCCCGGGAAGGGGAGTCTGCGTAGGCTCCGGAAGAGGCGAGAGGGGTCCTACTAGGGCCCCGATCGCGGAATGTTTATGTGATCCAATACACAGTGCAGTACCATGCTTGATGAAATGTTAAGGTTTTCGATGAATCTTTTATAAATGTTATCATACCTTTTACATGTTGCTTTCGGAGGGAATTCACTAGACCTTTTGGTCTAACCCTCACTTTTTAAAACTAAACCATTTTCAGGTAAGCGTGTTACGGATTCTTCTAGTAAGAACTGTGAGATGGCAGGAAGGATTTGGAACTTAGAGCGACTCCAAGTCTTTTGACTGATGATTAGATAGAGCTCTCGGCTGTGGAATAGAGACTTCCGCTGTCAATTTTTCTTAGCTTAGTGAAAAGAATGTTTATGAACAAGTTATTGGTAATTCGAATGCTTAATCTATGATATTGCTTGATTTTGAAATTGGGACGTTACAAATGGTATCAGAGCCTTAGTTTAAGGGATTTAGGTGACCATTCGGGCCTAAACTTAAACTGTAAGATGAGGAACACAGCCGAGACATAGGATTGCCTCTAGGAACGATCACTATATATGCGCTTAGGAATAAGGTGCCAAGGACAAACGTGTAAGGTAAGTTTGGGATTACACCTGGCCAGTGTAATTACGAACTTACAGGTACATGTGTGTGCTTACAATACCTTACTTATAGCAAATTTGTTGTGTCACGTCTAGCAAGGATTAACTATCAGTTTCTTTTAGTTTAGCGCTATGGCTGGGAGAACGTTGAGGAATAGGTCAGCAAGATCCCTGAGGGATAGACCGAGCTCCATTGCTTGGGGAAGTGTCGTGTAAGATTCATTATGATGTGATGTATGTAGACATCGTAGAGAAGAAACGTTGTGAAGAATGTTATGAGTCGTCTAGAGGTAGCTCTTCGTGGATTCGGAGAGGATGAATGTTTGAGTTTGAGTAAGACTCCAGTTTAGGGAGAGTCCTAGTTATGGAAATCATGGGATAGATCAGTTGGGATGGTAAGATAGAACAGTGTCAAAACCTTGAAAGTATCAATGGAGCCCTGACTTTTTAGTCGAGCTTTTCATTGGCAGGATAAATGGAATAAGATACTTATAGTGAATTGAAAGCATGTAGAAGTAGAAAGTGAGATAGTCGATCAAAGCGAAAATAGTGTGAAATGGTTGAGTAAGTGAGATGTGGAACGCATGTACATCAAGTTAGTGCTTGACCGAGAGGGCGACCCTTGGTCGTAAGTGGAGTATCAAGGATAAGCTGCGTGAGTAAAGCGGTTGACCTCGTTGAGTGAGTAGCCTTCTATTGCAAATAGAGTCTCATGCATGGCGTTCTTTTATGTAACATGAAATTTTCACGATTTAAAATAAAAACGTAAATGTCAACTTTGAACAAAATGAGTCAGCTTGTACGAGTGCACGTTTAAAGAAAAAGCGATTTCAGTTACGTCGCACATTGAAATTTTGAGCTTAACGATTTGCAAAGTATTCCACACTTTTAATGATAAGTTAAATTGATGGTTACCTGCAATTCACTTATAACCAAAATGCTTATTGACCTTTTGATATCATACAAATGAGTGTGAGAACCGACTGGTTTACTTTGTGTCGGTAATTCTTTCAGAATTGTCTCATACGAAAAGATTTTCATGCAATATATTACTATTGTAATAACATTGTTCGGATTGAGCAAGATTGAGGTTCACGGGAAGATTCATGCCAATGATTCTCGAATCGTTGTGCAGGGTTTTGAAGTTATAAGAGTGATGGGGTCACGGGTACCCGAGTTGTTTCTAAATGTTGTTTATTTAAAATGATAAAATGTGTAAAAGGATTTATCTATTGTATTGTCATGCATGAAGGCTATGAACCCACTAGGTCGAAGAGTATTACATCTTAAGCTAAGGAAGAACTCCGAGAGCGGAGGCGTTGGTCAAGTCAGGGGAGAACGTATGTAGTTTTGGTATATGTGTTTAAGAGGAAAGTTGGACCTTGGAAGAGTCGAGAATGGATTTTAGTGTCAGGTGTATGAGGGTCTGTACCTTTGCTCGGTGACTGAGAACACAGTTGCCGAGGGGCGATGGTGTCCGGAGGAAGGACTAGGAGTCATCAAGGTATTGGTTTTAGCAACTCTTTATGGGTAGTGTTGTGAAGCAGGAATGAAAGGTCCACGGTGTGGGTCATGAGTTTCGAAGGGAGCTGGTAATATTGATGTTACATGAGTAAGTTTCGAAATAGGGGCGACGGATTATAAAGTTAACTATGATGTGTAGGGAGGAATAGGTCCCGTAAGGAACTCATGTTAAAGGATAGGTTAAGAAAGTAGTTAAGAGTTGTCTTTTGTTGTTGAAGTCGGCAACGGTGTATGTTGGCCGAGGCTGAAGACTCAAACCAGATGAGTGTAAGTTGATAGAATATCTTGTAGAGGTGTTAAATTAGTAAGAGATTGTTGTTGTTGAATAGGCGTTCTATTTACGAGGTGAGGAGGGTCCGTAGTAGGACAAGATATGTAACACAAGCGGAGTGAGTGTAGACTATACCAGTCAGTAAGAAAATGTGTTGTATCTAAGAAAGGACTCGGATCATAAAGAGCTAGCTAGGATTTTTGTGTTTGAGCTAAGTGTGAACTCGTGAGTCATAGTTCAACAAGTTGGGAGAGAACTAAGTAGCGAGACAGACTCGATTGTAGTATACGGGAGAATATGAAGGAAAGGGTGAATTGTGTACGAATGACCATGAGAGACTTGGTCGGTAGTGTGATGATAGGAGTGGTGAATGTACGAACGAATAGTAGCTTCAATTGCCAAGATATCTGTGTCAGTCGGTGATGTAGTAAGGCGATGTTAGAAAGATGAAGGATTAGAAGGAATTCCTTTTGGGATTTCGGGTAAAGTGTACGTTTTGCTATCCCAGTTGTTGAAGTACGTGGTTTGTAAGTTGGTGTTTATTTTGACTGTTATCGGAATGGAATGTCGGGGCAGAATTGGGTGATTGCCCAGCTGTGAGACCAAGCTTTATGGTCATGTATGTTGTTAAGTATATTCTTGAAGGCAGAGTAAGTTTAAAGAAGATGATGAATAGATTAGTCAAGTTGTAGTATAGTAGATGAGAAATCGTTAAAAAGATGAAAATTGTTCCTTATGCGTGAGGGAATGATCCTAGAAGGAAATAGTTGGAAATTTTGGCTATGTTTAAGGAATGACTTGATGATGATTGTGGGTCGGAGTGGTAGTATGATCATTAGTTGATTTGAAATGTCATGATAGAGGTATAAGCCTTTGGTTGGTTGATTAAAATTTTATAGATTTGTTAAGTAATGACGTTCATTTGTTATTACAGGATGTGTTACAATCCTTGGGGAAGTGTTATTGGGATTAACACACTGATTGTTAAAGAATTATTTAAGGTAAATCTAAGTAAGAAATCCGGGATGACGGTATATATATATATCTGTCTGATTTGATGATCATGCTGGTTAATCGAAAGAATTGTGGAACCCGAGTTTCGGGGTGTTCCTAAATTAATAGATCCGTTTGTAATAGGGAATCCAAGGGGGGTGGATTATTAGAGTGAATAGGGGACGTTACTAAGTAACACACTTTGGGGTCATTGGAAGTTTAAAGAGGATGAGGGTTGTGTTAGTCAAAATGTGGTGGGATAGATGTGAAATCCTTAAAGAATGTGAATTGTTGCTTATGTGTGAAAGAAATGTCTGAGAAGGTAAAAGTTGGAGATTAAAGAATGTGTAGTGACGTCGAACACTGGTCTTGTTTCAAGACGGCTTGGTTGAATACCTTAAGATAAGATCTTGGTGCAACTGTTTGGCTATGTGAGTAATGAGAAAGCGATACCAGCATGGGGAAAGGTCGGGAGAGAGGGGCAAGTAATGTTCGGTGGGCAATGCTCCACGCTAACGTGGGGAGGTGAAGATAGCATGTCGGAATAAGTGAGTAAATTGGAAGTAGTAAACTTGTCAGTAACGCCGAAAGGTGTAGTGTTGTGTAGATTGTCATTGATAAGTGTGCGAACCGTTGGAAAGAGTATTGAGGAGGGGAATTGGGTACGAGGTTGTGCAGAAAAGGAGTGGATAAGACAGTCGAATGAGTTAAGTTAGTGACTTTGTGAGAAATGTTTAAACGAATTGGTCGTGCAGTGATTAAGCTAGTGAGAATAGTATGGTGTGACCATGGTTACTCCTCCCAGTGGAGTGAGGATAACCGGAGTTACGTTTTATAGGAATGAACGAACGTGGCAATCCGGGAGGAATTGATGTGTTTCAGGATAAGTTTAATTTGAGTAGGTGAACAATCCAACGATGGGTTTGGAGGTTCCTACTCTTAGTTACGTATAAGTATGGGGTGGTGAAGTAGTGAGAATGTGAGGGATGAGTGACGAATTATGGTCTATGTGGTCCGAGAAAAGGGAAATGTTATCAGCATAGACGATTGTTGGGTGGTGCAAGGTAGTGAGTTGTGATATGATGAAGGAACTCGGAGTTGTGAGTTATCGGGACGTACAAGGTTGGCCTTGTGCCAAGCTGTCAGGTGAATGACTGTTTCTGAGTAATTGGATCTCATGTTGTAGCGGGGGATTCCGCCAGGTTCCTCCTTAAGGGAAGTAAAGATGCTTGAGAAGCCTTATTTAATCTTCTATCGTTAAGACCGATTGAATAGGAACAGTAGCCTACGAGTTAGAGTACCATAAGAACTGAAGGGAATGCGTCCAATGTTCCATGTTTCGAATTTAGGAGGTGGTGGACTGAGTCAGGAGTGGCATTACCTTGGGGAAGTGTCAAGTTGGGGTGTGGGCATGATACCCGCGTCTTTTCCAATACGGAATTACGGGGACGGAATTCTTCTAAGGGGGGAGTGTTGTAACAACCGGGTTTTCTTTTAGAAAGAATGAAAGTTTAATGCCTATTTCGCAAAAAATGAAAGATAAGTCAAGGGACTAATCTTGTCATTTCTGGAAGATACTTAAATGCACAAATCCCTAGGGTTCTTTCAGTTTCACAAATCAGTGTTTTGGTGTGGTGTGTGTGTTTGGCGGCTCAAGGAAGAAAGAAAGAAAAGAGCTAAAGGTTGGAGACTCTCAATTTGTGCAAGTAATCTGTTAAGGTATTCTTCTAGTATGTTTATTTTGCTTGATTCAGGTCTATTGCTCCTTTATGTTCATGATCTGGGGAGGGAATCGTGAGGAATTGTTAGGTCTTTACCTAAGTATCTCCTTATTGAGCATTTTGGGATTTCATTGCTAATATGTCGATTTGGTGGTTTAAAATGAAATTAATTGAGTGTTTATGACTAGTGGATGAACCCCTATGCTTATCTAATCGAACTAATGGCTAAAAAACGAGTTAATGATCACTTTTAGATTTTTAAGCTCGAACAGCTGTGGTTTCCGGACACCGATGTTCAGTGGTGTCCGGATGGGTTGCAAGTGTCCGGGTAAATGTCCAGTGAGGGTTTCCGGGTATTTCATGGTATTCGGGTGGCTGAGGTTTCCGGATAAGTTTAGTGTCCGGGTGGTTTTGTCCGGATAGGTCTAGCATCCGGATTGCCTTGTCCGAGAAGTAGAGTGTCCGGATTGGTGTCCGGAAAGTTGTTGCGTCCTGAAAGTAGATGGTATCCGGATAGTTCACGGTAAGTTTTGCTGATTAAAGAATTACCTGATCTTTTAGGTGTCAAGTCTTGTTAATCCGAGAGTAGAGCAAGTGTGCTTTCAGTGACATCAAGGTGAGTTCTCTAAACCTTTTACGACGTACAGTGTTAAATGTTTTAACTGATTATGGTTTCATTTACGAACATGAAATGTATATAACTGTCACGCACGTTTTCCATGAACTGTACGTTTTACTTGAGAAAGCTTATTGGATATGATGAAATGGAAATAATGATTTTACAAAGATGTAAAGTGCATGTTTTATGAAATGAATTATGTGCTATGTGGTGTCGGTCTGCACTGTGGGGTCAGAGAGTGATTCTCGGGACCTGATGGTCCCTTGGATAGGTATGACAGACTGGTAGGTTGGAATTTGTTTCCTCCTATTTCGAGTAGAGGGGAGTCTGCATAGGCTCCGGGAAGGGGAGTCTGCGTAGGCTCCGGAAGAGGCGAGAGGGGTCCTACTAGGGCCCCGATCGCGGAATGTTTATGTGATCCAATACACAGTGCAGTACCATGATTGATGAAATGTTAAGGTTTTCGATGAATCTTTTATAAATGTTATCATACCGTTTTACATGTTGCTTTCGGAGGGAATTCACTAGACCTTTTGGTCTAACCCTCGCTTTTCAAAACTAAACCATTTTCAGGTAAGCGTGTTACGGATTCTTCTAGTAAGAACTGTGAGATGGCGGGAAGGATTTGGAACTTAGAGCGACTCCAAGTCTTTTGACTGATGATTAGATAGAGCTCTCGGCTGTGGAATAGAGACTTCCGCTGTCAATTTTGCTTAGCTTAGTGAAAAGAATGTTTATGAACAAGTTATTTATGTAATTCGAATGCTTAATCTATGATATTGCTTGATTTCGAAATTGGGACGTTACAGAAGTCAACAACGGGACGGCTATGTGCGAATGAGGTCTGAAATCGGCGAGAGGAGTAGGGCATAACTCGATATGGAGGTCTGTTGGGTCGATTCTGCGGTCGAGAGAGGGTGCAGGGAGGTGGTCGGCGGGAATGGAGGTCGATGGTGAAATGGTGCGCCGGTGATGAAATCGTGAACAGTGGAAGATGGAGGGGGGCGTCGTGAGGAAGAAGAAGAAGGAGGAGGAGTGGGTAGGGGGTGTAGGGGGTGGGGTATTTTTTAATTTATTTATTTGTTTTTTATTTTTCTTTTAGAATAAAGACAATAACAAACGTAAAAAGACCAAATACCCCTTGAGTTAATTGGGTTAATAGATTCCGTTAGAGGGAGGGACCCTTTGCGTGCAGTTAGTCGAACCACAGGGACGCTCAGTGTAATTTCTTCGTTTTAGGGACCATATCCAAAAAGTGACCATACCACAGGGACGATTTATGTAATTTACTCTACAATGTAAAACAAAAATGTCTTTTCATAATGTGGTTATTTTGCATATATTGATAATTGTTTGTTGGAAAGAAGAGTTTACCAATAATAATTTTGTTGTTATACTAAAAAATTATCTACATGTCCACAACCATATTACTATTGTTGTTAGATAAAGTTTTAAAACGAATAAAAAAACTCAGCTTAAATTAATCAAACACTATGAGTTGCCAAAAAAGAGATTATACAACTTTTCATAAGATAACCAAAGAATTTGTACAAACTATACAAACCACTATATTAGAAAACAATAGATTCATTAATTATGATCATGACTTTAGATTAGGAAACATAATAAAATCAGATATTTATTAGACTTGATGAACGGTTAAGATTGGTTTGTAAAGTTTGTACAAATGATTCGGTTTGCAAATGAAACGCACCCTATATATATGGCGAACAAAAATCAGTGATGATTTTGTCAAATTATCCATTTGTTTAAACCTTTCTTACAGATCATGGTTTATGTATTTTGGCATTGAAAGGTAAGATCTTGATTGCATTGCGGCTTCTATTATGTCACATGGGATTCTCCTTCATGGCTTAACCTGGTGGTCAACTCATGGAGCTTCCAATACCGGAAGTAAAAAGACTAAATACCACACAAAACGTCCAATCAAAAGCAAGGTTTATGTAGGGTAGATGTAACATCCTGAATTTTCAATAATAAGTATTTTAATGAGAATTGGGATCTTTTGTATTTTGGGTTAAACCTTGAATTATATGGAAATTTTACAATTCAATAGGGTTAAAATACAAGAGATTAAAGTAGGATGTTACTTTCGGAAATAACGAAACTTGGAGGTGTGTTTGGTCAATATGGATAATATGTATGGATAAGGGGCTGAAGAGATGAGATAATATCTCATTTTGGTTTTGTTTGAGTCGGCAGAAGAAAGAAAGGCAGAGAGAAAGAGAGAAAGGGAAAAAGGAAGAAAGCAAGCTTTAATCATCAATTTGGTAAGGAAAGTGATCATGTTTTCTGATATAATTGTTATAGACGTTGGGTTATAAACGAATATGTGTTTGGATTAGGTTTTCAAAATCGTTCAAAACGGATTGGAGCAACAGATCGAGATTAAAGTGGATTTTCTTCAAAGAGGTGAGTTCATTCGATTCTTTGTACAAATCAGTGTTTTTAAGTTATAGTAACCTTGGTATATCTGTATGAACTGACTGAGGATTGATTAGAATGAGTAGATTGAACTGATTTCATGTTTTAAATCGATTTGAGGACTTGTTGAACGGACAGTACGCAAAACCTTGAAAGTCCCGGTAGTTGGAAGTCCCGGTAGAGGCAAGTCCCGGTAGTTGAAAGTCCCGGTAGTTGGAAGTCCCGGTAGAGGCAAGTCCCGGTAGTTGGAAGTCCCGGTAGAGGCAAGTCCCGGTAGTTGGGAGTCCCGGTAGTTGGAAGTCCCGGTAGAGGCAAGTCCCGGTAGAGGTAAGTCCCGGTACAGGTGAGTCCCGGTACAGCATATCGGGAGTTGAGTAAAGAAACCATCCTATCTAAATGGTATCACAATTTGATATGGCTCAAGGATCTGATAAGTTAATTATCTAGAGGCCTTGTATTTTATGTATCTTTTCGGATGTAATGAAATGTGCATTTATGTAAATCGTGGAAATATGCGATTTAGGAATTGTGATGGGAATTATATAGCTTGAACATACATACCCTTGAAAAGTAGTATGTTAGGTTTATAGACTGTGTTAGTCGATACTAGGCAGGAATATAATGTTATATAAAAGAAAAGGATTTATTGGTGATTCACTCATACAGTTGCTATGAGGAATCTGTACGATATATATATGATTTGCTCATACTGAATGATATGAGGAATCTACGAGGTATAAATATAATTCGCTTATACGGTTGCTATGAGGAATTTATATTGAGTAAATACCTATATGAGTACAATTAGGTGATATGGATCCATAGGCACTGAAGTTTGGTAATCACATGGAATAGGCGTGTGGTATTACTCGTTTAATCGTTATTCCAGTATGTGTGGGAAATCATGGAATAGGCGTGTGGTATTAATCGTTATTCCTGATTTCTAAGGAAGAGAGTGAGATTGACATAAGTGCTTGTGATCTCTGCTTCCTTACCGATAAATGGGCATGTGTAATCGCGATTTATTGGTGGAGAGAATTGATCTAGAATCTGAGAAGATTCGTAGTGTGGCTCTGGGGTATGAAATGCTGATAAATGGGCGTGTGTAATCGTGATTTATTGGTGGAGAGCATTGATCTAGAATCTGAGAAGATTCGTAGTGTGGCTCTGGGGTATGATATGCTGATGGAATTGTTGTCAGTCATAGTCATGGGAGTGGATAAAATTGTGTAATGGAATAGAGTTATACGTATGGTAAGAAAAGGGGAATCAGGTTTGTTATAACTTGTTTACATTGAATTTTACAAATGTTATCTTGGAAACGAATGTTCTCACTAGGCGTTGGCCTAATCGTTTCAATTGATGTTTTCTTACCAGGTATCAGCTCGGGGAAGTAAAGGGTTGTGGGACGAGCGTTTTGATATAGCAGAGGTGGATGAATTTAACAAAGAAGAGATTTTGATGGATTGATAGATAACTTGATTAATCTGGTTGTAGTGACATAATTAGATCGATAGGTTATTTGAAGGGTCTTGTAATGTGAATATACTCTTGATGGTTAATCCACTGCCTGTTTTATAAGTCGAAGTATTTATTGTCATAACCTGTTATAATTTGAGGTCTAAATTGGCGAAGATTTTGGGGTGTTACAGTAGAATATAAAACAAATGAGGTTAAGAAACAGCAAAGAGATATTGGAGAGGTGAGTGAACCAAGAATATCTAAGACATAAATATTACGAGCACAAAGAACCGAAATAAAGACACATTGAAAAGTAGAATAATTTTCCATTGCTACCAAAATAGAACACTAAATGAGCTATGCATACTAAAATAACATACTAACATATTGGTTTTTAGAGCTGGGATTGATCTATATTACCATTACACACAATTGAACATGGAAAAGGAAGGTAACTGAAGAATTCAAAATAAAAGATGGTGGATATATGCTAAATGAATTAAATCAAAATAAATCGATATGTCCTTGACATGCCAAGCACACGATAATGTGACAGTAAGATCTTAGTAATTGCAAATTGCACCCCTTGCTAAAGCATGTTGGTATGAAATATTAGAACACAAGTCAAATTTGCCATGTAAATTTGGTCCTGTTAGGAGTCTCAAATAGCAGTAAGACTTCTACTGGTATCACTTCTCAATGATACTACCCACAACCTAGAAGAAACAGTTGCAGCAAAACCTCCACACAATGGTTCCAAGGATTTAGAATCTAATAAGTAGAAAAATGCATTTATTGAACCATGTTTAATAGTAACCACATATCCTTCTAGATCAAAACTATCCAGCTAGGGAAAATATTATTTCAACAAATTAAAGCAAATTGGATATATGCTCACAATATATTGTTGCTAAAAATTTAACATACAAACAATATGGCAGAAACTAACAAAAAGGAGAATAAACGACTAACTTTTATGTATCAATCGATCTGCCCAATTACTACAACCACTTAAATCAACATATAAAGCTTATTGACTTATTGATACGAATAAATTGGATTTAAAACAAAGGCATCACGTTTAGTATATCATAACATCACTCAAATCTATCACTCACAACATGTGTTTTAATCTTGATGGTAGCATTTTCTTCATAGTTTACAACAGAAATATAATTCCTTTACATGATAGTTATCTAAATGATGCTGCTACCAAAGATGAAGGATTCTTATAGTTATGAGTAGTATCATTGCTAATTTACTGCTAGATTTGATGGTTGCCTACTGTTAAATAGACACCCTAAAAAAAGAATAGTTACAATTTCGGTTGATGCATCCATGATAAATTGTTTGATAACTAATACCATCAGGTGTAATAAAGATGAAATTTAACACAAAATACTAAGAGAGAATGCGAACAATCTTCAAAGCATGGGGATAGTATGAATAATGAGTTTGTAATAAACCTTAAAGTGGCCAACCAAGCCAGTGTGGATTGCAGGAAGAGAATTATAAGCTTGAGAAACAAACTTGAGTTCTTCACCTTCCTCGCACCTGGTTGCCACACCTTCCCTTGAACGTTGTTTACCTAACAGTCACAACATCAGAAACACGTAGTTTTCTTCACCAAACCGAGGTTTAAGAACTCAAAACTTTCACTAAACATCTCAGGGTTTACAATTTTATTGCATGAATATCATATGTTCAGCCCATCTTTTTAAATTAAATACCAACTTCATACCCTCAACACACATGTGTCTCAAGTCTCAACTAAATGAACCCACTTCTATCTCAACTAAAAGATAACCAAATTGTAGAAATATATCTACACATAACAAAACCAAAATGGCAATGAGTAATTTTAAACAGGGAACACTAAAAAAACTCAAGAAAAACAAAGAACACACGTAAGAAAAGACTACAGCTAGGAAATTTAACATTGAAGTGGGATTAGTTTTACATTAGAGAAGTATTGATGCTTGATTAATTCAAAATCACAAACCATCTAGAGATCAAAATTTGACAAACTATGTAGCATAAGAAAAAAAAGCTTGCAAAAGATTGCTTATATATGCATTCAATAACAAATAGATAATCATCATATAACATGTGTATAATTCTATACTAACTTTAATGTGTGTACCTTCTACGAATGTAAATCTTTCTTTGTAGGAACCATCACCCCGTGAACTAATAGTCATCTGAAAAAAGGGAGAAAGATGGTACCAACAACAAATTATTCACTGAATATCGATAGCTATATAGAATTATGCCTAAGAAACCAAAAATGGCTATACCTTTGAACTCATATAGCCATTGAGTGTCCCTTACTTGCAAAGAGTTTGAGGCTAGTATGTGAAGCTTACTCAATACTCAAAAGCTATCAGAAGTGAGATAACTTGAATTAATAAAGAAATCCATGAAAACAAAGAAAATACGGTAAGAAAACTTACTACTCGGAATACCCAACAACCTCTCGATGATACCCGAATTTTCTGCCTCTCAATCGAAGACCTGTCGATGATGGTTGCTTCAATGCTCTAAAAAATCCAAGAAAAATGTAGTAGATAGATGTTATAAAAACCCTAGGCCAACAAACTGTAAAAAAACCTTTCACCCAAGGTTGTGACTTGCTGGACATTTCCTCGTCTATATATATATATATAAAACCTAGGAACCTCTTCATTCTTCTATGGACTTCAATCGGTTCAAGGATTCCTTCAAGAATCGACTTTCTTAAAATACAGAGAGAAGAAGGGAGGCGAGGAAAGAAAAGTAAGGCGTCTCTTCAGTTGGAAGGAGGAAGATGGACAGTCAGCATTGAATGTAATATACATAGGAAAAATACAAAAATACCCAGTTCAAACTGAAGCTTAAATCCTTCCTATAGGGTTAAGAACGTCTTTTAACACGTTAAAGAAGGGTGAACGAATGATGAAGGAGAAATTAGAAAAATATGTTTCTGGCTTTTTGGTGAGGACACGTCAGCTACTCAGGTTTCTCCTTTTATATATATATCAAGGTTCTAAATGGCGTAAGGCGTGGCGGCGAGGCCAAGCCTCAAGCCTTAGGAGCCACGGCGAGGCCATGACGTTTATCAAGGCGTGACTTATGGCGGCAAATCTCTATATCATATATAATATTATATATAAAAACATATGTTTTGTACTATTAATCAATGATTCAATGATAACAATCAAGTTAAATTAGGTTATATATTAAAAACCTATCGAATAAGACATTAAAAACATAAAGAAATCAAATACCGCGTTACAAAAGACCGCACATTAGGCCATGGCGTGCCACAGACATAACGTGGCGTGAGACACAAGCCTTGAGCCACGGCGCGCCATGGCGGCTGTCGCGGCGAGCCTTTTAGAACAGTGATATATATAGATTGGACCAGAGACGAGAAGAACCATTGCCTTGAAGAAACTGAAAAATCGTTCAAATTCAATGGCAATATTCTTCATTTGATGTTGACATGATCACGAAAGAAGCCTTAAGAAACTGCTGCTTTCGATGAGCATCAATTCCTCTTGTAAAAAGAATGCTTACTTGAATATTTTCTTTGTGCATAATCTTTATTTTTTTGTATCAAAGCTTTGAAAAACTCAAGTGACTGAAATGTTTATGCTTTTCACTTGTAATAACCAGAATTACAGAAACACAAAGTTTCACCAGAATATGATTTCTTTGACTGAAACTGTAAAAATCAAGAAACCAATAGCATTCATATGGAACAAAACTGTTTCAAATGATTAAAACAACAAAAGATTTTGTTTCTTGAAACTCTATAACAAGGATTACGAGACACGCTATTTATTCGTCGAAGGAGCTCATGAACCCGCCCCTAAAACCCGCTCCATTGCAGCCACCACAAAGGATCTCCTTCTTACCCCCTGCAAAATTTAAGCAGTACTGAAATTGTTGGCAAATTAAAAAAAGATCAAATTTTGGGAAGTAAGTTTAGATTTATGATGGATTTTCTAGAACCCAATTGCATACTCTACAAGAATATGAAATCTGATGAATTGGGATAGGGGCTCTTTTTCCAGAGCAGTAATGATTTAATCCAGAGCAAGGTACAACACCAGAAGCATGGAGTACTAGTTGATATAGAGCAATTGCTCTAGATTTAGTTGTTTCTGCTCTGGAAAAAGATTTACTATAAGCCTGGTTTGATGCAATTATATACCTGCAGAGCCAACACAAGCCACCAGCTTTAAATTGTCCATTGAAGTGATCTTGAGAGTTGACTCCATTCCCTTTGCATTGTGTACACTGTATAGCACCTGATTTTGCAAATGAAGGATAAGTCTTGAATCTTGAAAGTTACCCCAAAAATGAAACAAAAAGATTCAGTTTGACTAAATCTCAAAAGTCAAACCGCATCTCCTTCCTAAAACGGAAAAACTTGCCGATCATAAGCTTACCGTTTCCTTCACAATCGGCACAAACTATACTATTCGCCTTGGTTCCACTTTTTGTGCCATCAGTAGCCTGCAAAACCATGAGGAGAATCCATTCTAAGGATCAAATTAAAAGCTCAACAGAAGAACTCAAAATGTATGATGAAGCTTTAAACTTTTAAATTGATTTAAAACCCCTTTTTGCACCACATTGTGAATCAATCAAAAGAAATCTGCAAAGATGATGAAACCATTAGGCAACTTCTTGTGCTATATATGTCTTCAAGTTCAAATAAATCTTTAAAAAGTTGACAATTTATGGTATTGGATTCATGTAAAAAAAAACTTACAAGTGCCTGTTATTTTTGGATAAGTTTCAACATTTCCCTATTCTTATTTGATAATTCTTATTCCTTTTGACTTTGGAAGGTCACCGCCGGAAAAAATGGTGGGGGTGGGTGGGATGGGAAGTGGTTTCCATACAATTTACAAAATTGGTCCTTATAATGTTATGAGTTTTACAAAAATAAGAGAAATACAAACAAAAATGCAAAAGGAGGACAAAAACCTGGTTGGACAAAAATGACCCTGGCTCTAACTGAGTTTTTTAACGGGGTTAGTGGTCAGGTCCTCCTTTTGGAGCAAAATTGAAAACTGAGGGACCACATCTTGAGATATTGAAGTTTAGGTACCTCTTTCAAAGAAATCAGATAACCACAGGGACCAAAAATGCAATTTACTCCTAAAAATAACATAACAAAAAAAAATTAAATAATATCCACATCATTAACTAATTTCCATGTAAACAAAATAATGATTTTAAAAGTTTATATTTGTAGACGAACATGAAGAACCCCTACAAGAACAAAAACATAGATGTGGATGAACATGAAGTATAATTGATCAACCGAACCCAAATTTCCCCGTACAAATGATATTCATACAATACAAGAAGCTAAACAAATTTATATAACCCCATTATGAATTTGGATTTTTGCATATTATACAAAATTTCATCGGTTTAGATTTACTTTTGTCAATTTGATTATGACATGCAGTCTTGGTTGGCAAAAAACTTGCTTCATGTCATTATTTGCAGGTTAATATATTAATTAAATCCTTGAGTAAATAAAAACCTTGCTATATATATTCTGAATGTTGGTTCCCTAAAATAGAAATTAGACCAAAGTTGGTTTTACTTTGATGCAATTTTCTCTACTATTTATTACACTAAATTTAGTGCAGAAAATAAATACCTCATTGGAGATATAATAGTATCATTTACACCAAATTTTAATGTTTAGAGTAAGATTTAGTGACTCCATTGAAGATAATCTAAGTTATAGGAAACATAAAAAAACTAAAACGCCAAATAATATAAAATTTACGAATTATAGCACCCTAAGAGCAAATTTAAAATTTTGTTAAAATAAAACTTAAAAACATATGGTTCAGCCAATCGATTTCTTCAAAGAGAATTACACACAGACTATAGGAACAAGGAGTCGCAGGTTTTCCTTCATTTTGATCACGTTTTTTCCATTGCATTTTAAGTCCAAAATTCTGTATAGGGTTGGGTTCCTGTGAGAAGTTGAAGTTAGAAGAGTGGGAAATGGTTATCAACCGTTGGATGAGAAATGAATACACATTAGAATGAGATGCACCGAGATGCACCAGATCAATGCCACAATTCATGGGATGACATTTGATTAAAAGTGATCAACGATTCATATCCACTTCTCACGTTTCTCAAGTTAACCTCAACTTCTCACACGATCCTTTGCATATATATATATATATATATATATATATATATATATTATATATATATATAGAGAGAGAGAGAGAGGAGGTGAAGAGGAGAACCCTAAATAAATGAAAAGTTGAATATTTTATTAAATATACTAAATATTTTAGTAATATAACTAATGTTGTAATTTATAAAATAGAAAACCCATTGGAATCAAATGAAAAAACTTTAAAAAATTTAGTTTTCAACTTTTATTTTACAGAATCTATTTAAGAAGTCTAACAATTTGCATTTTGATAAGAAAATTAAATGTATTGCAAGTTGTAAAGGAACAGTAGTAAGAAAAACATGCAGCATCAGCAGAATTCAAGTTACATGTACCAACTTGTATGATATGGGTCTCTCAAGAGCTTATTTTTATTTTATTTTATTTTTAAATTTATTATTAATCATCACTTCCAACTCAAATGACAAAATTATAATTTCGTAATAAATAAAAACTACAAATTGGTAATGTTTTATTAAAATAAACTAGGTAACTTTATTGTTTGATCGGTTTTCCATTAAGTCTTTTATGGATAAATATATCTTGTATAGATTAATTTGCTTGTACTGAATGGGAAGGTTTTTTGTTGGGGATTGTTTTTTTTTGGGGGAGGAGCAGGTTTGTAAAAAACTTGGATTTCTGTATATAGTTGCCCATCTGCCCAGGGTTCTAATCCATGCATACACAACAATTGTGGCCACTGAGGTTTAATCAGGCTGATGTCTTACAGTCATAATTTGCCAAGAGAATTAGTCTAGGCATAGCCTAGAACACCCTTCCCCAAAAAAAAAACTTAAACAAATATAACAATAATGGCAATGAATAAATAGGTCATTTTCAGTTTGAAATTTTACCACAACAAAATTATTGCAATTTTTAAGGCTTCTAAAGGACTACTTAACTCATGATCATATAATCCAAATGAGGATCGACACAATGATTTGGAGAATACGATGATAAGTTTCAAAAGCCGTATACTCATCATATAGGTACAGGGTATATATAACTATACAAACATAAAACACTCTTATAATTTGCGTAGACTTGCAGTAATATATCTTTAGCAAAACATATAAGTGAATTGAGCATGAACTGTTAGAATTGCAAAAGATGTTATGTTGGTATCTCCGAAAGCATTAAAAAACATACCATAATGCAGCAACTGCTATGGAGTTTAAACAGCTTCACATGACCATTATGAAAGATCATCAAGGTTTCAGGAGGTAAGATGCCCAAATTTCATCCGCCGGTGGGGGCGGTTGAACCCAGTGACCTGGTATTCGACTGCAAAAAGGTCCCCGAGTTAATATTTAACCAAATTAATTAGAGCTGCAACCTTGCAAGGAGGATATTGATCATCAATGTTATAAAGAGAATTTTCGTGCTTTCTAAGATTTAATCTGGTTTAGGTTCGAGAGAAACGTATGAAAAACGTAATATGCGCACCTTCCTCCAGGTCTTATATACGCATCCCATGTTCGTCTGACCTGTATGAAATAATAAAATCAACGAATTTCTTCAAGAAATAAGAATCAAGTCAAGCTCGATGAGATTGAATAAATAATTCTATAATTTAATTATAAAACTCGCCTCAATTAGCGTTCCCATATCGGTACTGCTTCCATAATAATAGTGATAAAATTCAAGGGGTAAACTAGCTGAATAATCATATTCTGGAACTTTGGATTCTTGTTTCCTAGATTCCATATTGGTGGTGGCTGCACTTGAGCCTTTTTTTGCTTCAGTTTCGGTTAAATTTTCCAGACTTACTACTTTATCTCCTCCATCTTTGACACTGATTTGATCTTCCGAGTTTAGAGCAGGTACACCAGTTATATTTCGAGACTCTTCAGCTGTTGCAATGGCATCGTTAGCAGCACCCGTGTCAGCTGCAGCCATTGCTTGCCGCTCCTCTTCCTCAACTGCAGCACGAATTCTCTCTAGAAATTTGTTGTCCTCCTCCGGGAGAAAATGGCCTGCGCGATTATAAAACCAAAAATGCAAAGTTTTAAGAGGAAAAAAAACTTAAAAAGTCAAATAACGCGTTTTAAAATTTGTGATATAATGGCTCAAGACGCCATGGGGCGCCTTTTAGAACCATGCTTATAGCATAAACTCATGCATAAAGTCGTATGTTGGTGATTCAGAGGTATATTTTTATTAGACGACAGTCGTTTCTACTACAAACCTTGCTTTGTTAATTTCTGGATCCTGATGGAGCGTAATTCTTGCAACTTCTCCACAATCAACACTAGCTCCAGCTGAAATAAAGCAAATGAACATCTAAGTTCCCATATTAATAACGAAACATCAGCAGTTAGCAAGCCCATAAAAAGTAAATAATTATTAAGTAAGATCCAAGATTTTCACCTCTGATTCTAATCTTCTTCGCTCCTCTTTAGCCTTTTGCTTTGCAATTTCCTTCATTTTCTCCACCTGCAAACAAACTTTCCCTGATTAAATTTGGAAAACTTATGCTTTGGATCTACACACCAATGGAAATAAATGTATAATGAGTAGAACTTTAAAATATATAAAATTACATGATGGCATGCCTCTATATTACCTTACGCCCTGCGATTTCCTTTGCAATTTCGCTAGCCCTCCATTCATCAGCTTCTTGATCAGCTTGTTCAAATTGCTCACGTTCCTTGTTAGTCACCAAAAACTACGTAAGCTCAAGTATCACTTTTCTAAAAAGAAGTGCGAGCGGAGGTACTACCTTTGCGAGCATTTCCCCAATTCGTCGTCTTTTTCTTTTCCGCCAAAGTTTGTTTCTCTTATGCTTCTGTATTTTATTCGCTAACCTCACTGCTGCAGATTTCTCCTCCCATGGTGTTTTATCGTCACTAATAACCTTAAATGGCTCAACCTCATTTTTCAGCTTCGCCATTAGAGCATTTGCTGCTTCCACAGAGATTTTTTCTTGAGTGTCCAACGTTATCCTGTTATTCTCTAGAAACTTCAAGAATCCTCCGATCGTTTCATATCCGTTATCCTCAGTTTGTTCTAAACTCTGGCTCCCACCTTTTACCGCGATAAGCATCTCCAACTCCTTCTCCCTGTAAAGCACAAAAACAGAAAAGATCTAACGCACCACATTTAGTCATACGACTTGAAGATGGAATTAGGGGGAATCAACGGAGACTGTGAACAAAATGGGAGAATTTATCTACTTCTGAAAACAAGCTCTACTAAAACTAAAACAAATCATCTTAGAAATGATTATGTTATACTCACATTGCTTCTGCAAGATCAAGAGTGGTTCGTAATTCCTTTAGGGAACCTTGCACATTTGTTGCATTCCAAAAACTACTAGTCAACGGCGGCAATGGTGGAAGCCACGGCGCAATTGCAACCGGCTGAAACGGAGGAGGATTCATGGGACGCATCATCGTATTCATACAAACAATAACTGCAAGGAGATGAAAGAAACATGAAAAACAACATTACTATGAACTCCATACCGTGTCATAAATCCATAATAACTAACATTTTAATGAGATTCATATGAACAATCATATCACATGATTCGAGAAAATAGAACTACGCATCTACAGATATTACAAGATATCACAGAACCGATTGGTTACCATTCAATTCAATTTTTGGCGATAATTAACTAATTCAAAAAACAGCTAATGAGTCAGAAGCTAGTTGATCCTTCGCCAATTACAAATCATATCAGCATGCTCTCTTCTAAAAAACATGAATTATATATTTATTTTTCATCTTGATCTACATCGTTCTTGTGTGATGCGTCCAGGCCAAGTGAAGTAGTGTTCTTCCTAGATGTGTGAAATTTGAAGTGCTGAATGATTAAGTGGTCAGAATAGTTAAGATATGATTTAGTGCAGAATGGAAAATGACTGTTTGGTAAGTGTTCTGAATGAACAGTCTTAATAACAAAAAATTACCCTTTTATATGATGTAATGCTGAAATGAAATATACTTGTTTGATAAGTGTTCTGAATTGATAAACTACATGAACAAAAAAATTACTAAAATTATAAACTACCATATATCGCATTGTGTGAAAAACATCCCATGCCCAAGCCTTGCACAACCATAAATTTTGCAATGTTAAAAGAGAAATGCATGAGATAAACCACAATAACTTATAACTTCTCTTCATGGTGTATATACATATTGTTATAACCTGATTCGAGATGGGCGATCTCAAAGAACTGAGAAGGAGAGAACAGGAAGAAGAAACTGAACTTTTTATGCCTTCCACCAAATGATATTGTACAAGGATAAGTAAAGAACCATTACATAAATTTAGGACCACTATCGATTAATTACTCCTAAATACTCTCCTAACCAACCTGCCATCACTTAACTTCCTAACACTTTAAGCATGCAAATTAATAAAATAAAAACATAAGGAAGTAAAATAAATAAAACTACAGTTAAGCAATAATTAAAAACAGCAGCTAAACATATGTTCGTATCACATCAAAACAAATTGTGGTGTTATTATTCTCCTTTTACCCACAAAAGAACCATGACCCCGCTCAATCTTAGGGGGTGTTGATTGCTTATTTAAAACAACTTATGCTTTTCCATAAAAGTGTTTGGATTAGCTTATAGCGGTACCAAAACGTAATAAGGTGATAAGTTGTTTTTAGGTGTTTGGCAAAGTCTACTTATACATGTAAGATGACCAAAAAGGACATTCTTCCATATTATTGATTTAGAACAAAACAGATTCAATAACTTGCAATTAAACCTTTAAGAATTTATCATGATGTGAACCCAAAACAAATAGATATTGCTATATACAGAAATTTATCAAGAAAGTATTTAGTTTTGGTTCGGTTCGGTTAGATACTAAAACATTTCACATAACCAAGGAACCTACCACACCAAATTAATCAAGAAACTTCCTCCACCCATCAAGATCCGACTTCCACCGAGCCATCTTATGGCACCTTACACGAGCTGTGGGACTATGTTTGGGGGCCAATACACACGCGTATTGATAATCTGGAGGGCCTCTACAGACAGTTTCGCACTGTAAATGTTAGTGTGTAACTTAATTTATCGGCCATGATCTTTTTGTTTGTATACTAATATTACGTTCTAAATTTGTTTTAGCTGTCGAGTACGACGCCGATCCCCGCTCCGTTCGGACAGGGGGCACAGGAGACGTATGCCACCACATCCTATCCGTCATTCCCTGAAAATGTAAGTGACACTGAGTAACCATTATAGTTATATGTTTGTTCCTAATTTTGTAACTCTTATAATGATCAATGTCACGCAGGCCGGGATGTCGGGGGCATACACCTTGCAGATGCCGCCGTTTGGCACGACATCTTATTCTACTATCTCGGAGACTGTAAGTCACACTGAGTAACCATTTCCAGTTATATGTTTGTTCCTAAGTTTGTAACTATTTTAATGATCAATGTCACGCATGCCGGGATGTCGGGGGCATACACCTCGCAGATGCCGCCGTTCGCCACCACAACATTCACGGACATCTTTGGCGGTTCGGCCGGAGAGTATTACATGCCGGAAATGTCGGGGTCGTCGTACGTCACACAGCCACCTTCCATGCATACTGTAAGTTATTTTGGTAGTTTTGGTTTAATTGTGAACATTTCCTAAATTGTACTTAAAACATCTAATAACTTAATTTTCAGACGATGGGGTCTCCTATTATCGAGGAGCACTTCTCGGAGCCGGAAGATGACCCGATGGATGTTGTAGATCCACAGGTGACCCCGCTCCCTCAAAAGCGGCAACATAAAATTTCAAAATGGTTGAGTTACCCGTTTAGACAACAAGAATCTACGACACCACTGCCCCCTAAAAAGCAAGCAAAGAAAGCGGGGGGAAACAAGGGAGGAAAGAAGGCGGGAAAGAGAAAGGGAAAGGTGGCTTCACTGGAGCGTCTACCGGCATCCGATATATTGAGGATGTGCAAGACTGGTCACCTCCCCCCCCATGATATTCGTCCCTTACTTGAGCCTGGAAATCACCCCCCGCTTTTTCCAAGTATTGCTGGCGGATGACCCTTTGGAGTCTGAGTTACAGGATGTGGTTAGTATGAAGTTTAACTATAGTCATATAATCAAATATATTTATATTACATGTCTAACCATCTATTTTTTATGTATAGCACATGGATTGTTGGGTCTCGCTGCTCCAAAAATCTCGTGGAACAAACACGAGGTGGACCATGATGTACAGTGTTTTCTTTCCCTACCTATTGCTCCCCCATCAAGGTCCCGCCTCCGTGGCCAACTCATGCAATGGCGTGGAAGGGGTTTCTTGGGCTCTCCTCGATGTGGTATGTAAATCGTTTTACTCTTATTTTATTTAAGTTGTTTTGTTGCTAACTAAGTTGTCTAATATTGTAATATTTCAGGTGTACATCCCAATATGCATTCATCCCAAACATTGGCTGCTTGGAGTGTTTGATCTTGACGCTATGACCATGACCATATATGACAGCGACAGTGCCAGTCTCTTTAGAGACCAATTGGAAGACCAGATGAGAAGGTTTAAAGCTGTGCTATTTGACTTCTTTTGCCGGGTTAAGGACACGAGGCGTCGCGATAGGTCAGAGCTCTTTCGCCATAAGTTGGCCAAGAATACACCCCAGCAGGCCGGGGTGAATGCGGATTGCGGTGTCTGGGTATGCCGTAATGCCAGCATGTTGATAAATAACGATGTGGTATTTGTACACCCTGACCACACCGTGGCCGAGGCCAAGGCATTTCGCATACATATGGCGGAGTCCATTTATGCGCATTGTCAAATAAAGCAAAGTTAGGTTGTTTATGTAACATTAAATAATTGTTATTTTTAGTATTAACTTATTTTGTTAAAGTATTGTGATTGACTTAGTGTTTACTTCATTTGGTTTTTGCTAATTTCATCCAATTACTCAACTTTGAGTATCGATATCTCTTTCACACATACTCCATTTTGGACGCATTATATATCGTTTCGAAGCTCTCCTATAGGAGAACATAAACCTACTAAGAGTTAGTTATATATAACATATATATATATATATATTTTAATATGTCCAAAGTTTAGTAAAACCCATATTTTACTAAAATTTTCCAACACCTAGTAAGTAGGTTTATGAAACTTGCGATAATCCTAATACAGAGATTATTGGATGAACAGGCATTTATTTCTTGATTCACATGTGCATTAATCCTTAGACTACTTAAAGACTAATTTTCATGCTACTGAGTGAACTCAATGAACCGGCGAAGGGGTTTTTGTTAAATGGAAGTCTTATTCTCGAAGCCGAGTTTTCTTTGGTTGGAATGCTTAAAAATATCATATTATAGAAAATTGGTGTCTTCCTTCTGATGCAAAAATTGGTGTCTTCCTTCTGATCTAAATTCTCATTAATTAGCTATGTTTGACTACTTAAAGACTAATTTTCTGCCTAATGAAAGACCTTTATTCAAGAGCAGACGAATATTGCAGTTACTTTTTCAGTCGAATCTTACAGGCTCTTTTCAAACGAATCTTGCAGTGAACTATTCAGACGAATCATGCAGGAAACTTTTTCAGACGAAATCTTTGACCATATCTGATGAAGAACATACATTTTCACGGCTATAAGTAGATGGCATGATGAAGTAGTAATTCACAACTTCCTATCTATCTTTTATACAAACACACTCTCGCTTTTCTTAACACCATGGCTGGAGGTTCAAGATCAAGGGGGAACAGGTCGGCGAATGTGGCTGGAACTTCACGTTCGGGAGCCTACCAACCACTGAACGATGGAGCTCGCCGGAGTACTTGGAAGGTACCGGAAATAGACGAGGAGTGGACAAACTGTGGGCGAACTGCAGCCGATTTTCCATTCACGCCTGTGGAGGAAGCAGACTGGGAGATGGCATCTGACAATTACTACTTCGATAATGGCATGAGAACCCCACCAATGTATGATTTTATGCCGACGGGTCTTCGACAAAGTCAACAAATTACTCCCGCAGTGCAAAAAGCCATTAATGGGGCGAACGCCGATATCGAAAAGGTAAAGGGTATGTGGAACCATAACAGGGGGATTCAGCAAAGGAAAATGGAGTATCTAGCGGAGAAGAAACGAGAACTGGCCATGACTAGGGCTCACGTTCGGCAGCTGCAACGAGAGATTAAGGAAGCTGAAGAGGAACTAGAAGAACTCGAATCGGACTACATAGGAATGGAGGACGTGATCAAGGAAAAGGTTAACTTGATCACAGGACTCCGGGACGCCTTCCAATAATAGATTTCTTTGTTTACATGCACTGTATCCGTTTTGGTTGGGAAGATGATTTGCAATAATTTTTATATGATGTTGTTAATTAATTTCCTTGTTAAAAAACTTAAGTGAATTTCTATATTAAAAACATTAAAATGGAAAGGAAACAATACATTAAAAACCACATAAAATGATAACCTAAAAACTATAGGGACCATTAATGTTTTTTTAAATTTGCAACAAACTTCAAGGACCAAACTGTAAATTCGAAAAGTAGCGGGTTAGCCCGCGATCGCGGGATCCCAACGCGGGTAGGACCAAAACTGTAAACACGGGAATTCTTGAGGGGGCAAAGCTGGACCGCGGGCATTCTTGAGGGACCAACGCGGGCTATTTGGGCAAAGTTTGGTGACACGTGGGCCTGGGGCCCGCGATCGCGGGGCCCACCGTGGTTTTTTGTGGCATTTTTGTAACATGGGAGAGATTTGTGGCATTTTGGTAACACACGATCAAACTTTTGGCATTTTAATTAATTTTCCTAAAAAAATATCTTATTAAATGGTATGCAAATTATATACTCTATAGTAAAGTATTTTTAAACACATCTAATATATGGGGACCTTATTTTGAGATCCTTATAATTTGTGAGATCCATAAGATCTCATATAAATCACAAAATCATAATAAATTAGAAAATTATTAATTTTGAATTAAAACGTCAAATAAAGGGCATTACGGGTGGAACACGCATGTTCCTTTCTTACCCCCTGGAACAAACTTGAACAAGCTCTATTGTACCAATATGCCTCCCAAACAAACTTGAACACACCGCTTCTGATCGATTCACGCTTCTCTCTCTCTAAAAAAAATGTATATTGTTTCTTCCTGCAGATCGATTCACGCCTCTCCACAGATCTCTGCTCATGTCTCCCTCGTTAAAATCATTGTTCTCTAGCCGACTCACACCTCCATTCCACATATTGATTCCACATATCGTTGATCTCGTCTCCCTAACGATCTTCCTCGGGTAAATTTGATTTCTCTAATTTCTCCTATATAAGTCGAGTTCATTGGTCTGGTAATCGATTGATCGACGTTGTTTTCTCTCTAGACCCTAGATCCACCTATTTCTGTGATATGTGATTTTGTCTACATCGATCGATCAATGGGTAATTTCTGATTTTTGTCTATTTTTTCCCCCTCTGATTTGATTCCTCTCTGATTTTTGTTAACCATAAAATAGATTTCCTTTGTTAGAAATACATAGCATTTTTTCTTAGCAAGAAAATCAATTTCCTTTGTTAGAAATCAATAACACTTTTGGTAGCAAGAAAATCGACTTTCTTTGTTAGAATTCGATAACATTTTTTTGTCTACATAAACCAATAGCATTTTCTTTGTGATATTGAATTATAGGGTTTCATAGAGGTTTCCAATGTATTTGCTTTTAGCTTTTATGCAAACCCACATAGACATACACAATAAGATGTCCAACTAGCAATTATATATGAATTACCTTAGCAATGATATATGAATTACCAAATATACCCTTATCTTTAATTCGTTGGTAAACAATGATGATAATATTGATCATTTAAGTTAGTTTTGGTATTTAATTGATATTATTTTGTTGTAGTTTATGTTTTTTTTGTCAAATCCTTGAATCTAAAGACCTTTATTATAATCTTACGTGACTTTTGCCATGATCATGGTATGGTAAATTGCACTGTGTTTTCTCAACATTTTGTAATCACAACGAAAAAGGTGATATCTTTTTTTTTGTAACCGTGGATTTACAGTTCAGCTTATGCGGACCGATTAATCCCCGTACGATCATAAGGGCTTTGATAACGTCTGGATTTGAGTTAAAAGACTTAGAAAACTTTCATATCACAGAGGACAATCTCTTCCTCCATGACCGATGTTGCCACATCTACCACATGTAACTGTTACCATGGGAAGATTTCTCTCAACAGTCTCTAGCATCGTATGCAATTCTGGGACTGAAAAAAATTCTGGCGGCCCAAGTTATTGATAAAAACATCAAATTTTTGGGTCAAGGATCTGAGGATCACATCTACGGCCAGCATATCGTGATAAGGATAACCAATTTCATCCAAATAGTCAAGGTGTGTCCTTATCCTCTGGATATGGGTGCTTACATCTTGGCCTTCCTCCATCTTAGTTCCAAAAAGTGCCTGAAGAGTTCTCAAGCGTTCAGAGAACACACAGCTTTCATGAAGCTCCTGTAATTTGTTCATCATCTCATATGCCGTATATGAGAATATCTCCACTCTTTCCCGTAAGAGTGGATCCATAGCTTCATGCATGAGGCGTGATATGTTGATTGAATCATCATTATGTTTCAACCAAGCATTTGTGAGCTTCTATGGAGGTAAGAGGAGGTTCTTGAGGAAGAGGTATGAAAAGTGTGTATGATTTGTTTTCACGTCTGAGAACGTGTTCTTTATTTTTTTTGAAACCAAAACGGGAAGTTCTGAGTGGTTAACTTTTCTTCCAAAAGAAAAGCTCTTAGGGATGTGTTAATTGTAGTGTTTGCATTTTGGGTCATCTACAAAATTTAACAAAGTTAATATAGTATTTTCAATATTTATTTTTAGCAAATTAATTACCCTTTAGTTTTCTAAAAACATTAATTTGCACAAAATCTAGGATCCAACGTTGCAAAACAAATGAAACGGTTAGGTGACCTTTATCCCGTCCATTTAATCCAACAAGGTAGATAACGTTTATCGATTACATCGAATGTAATTCCTAGCGTTATGGGATCCATTAACAACTTGTTTGTTAATTGGCATGTTTGATCTCATCTATGCCTTGAGTTTCTAATGCTTAGGTGACCTTTATCACAAAAGATTCCCAATCAAATCATCCTACTTGAAACAACGTGTGAAACTCACATTCATGCGATTAGGTGACATTTATCCCACAAGGACATAAGAAACACCTCATCCATCTCAAGACAATCCAAATGGTTAGGTGACCTTTATCCCACAAGGGTGTCATAGTGACGTATTGAGTGTTTCTCAAAAGGACGTCATAGACTTGCATTTTGAAAGAGATTTATATGTTTTACAATTTTAGTTTTCAAAACATTTTAGTATCATGTGTTATTGTATGTATCCAATAATACATGGTACTTTGTTAATTAAAACTTATTTCTCATCAAATGGTTCCTTTTAGTTAAATAAAATATTTATTTTATCAATTAATTATTTGTGGTCAATTATTAATATTAACGTTTGAGTTTAATCACTATAAAAACCACTTATAGTCTCTTAATAAACACTTTTATTATTTAGACTATTAGTTTGTATGAGTTTTGAAATCTCCATTTAAACTCTTTTCATAAAATTCAAAATCTCAATTTTAGTCTTAAAACTCATAGTACCATATTATTGCATGCATCCAATAATGAAGGTATTTTTTTAAGAAAGGAAACTATTTCTAAAAATGAATAAATTTAAAATCTCCGTTTTAAATAATTTGGTTCAATTAAAATCCAATTTTAAAGTTACGTCGTTTTAGATAAACAATTTTATATAAAACGTATTTGAACCAATTTGCATGTCATCCATTTAAAATCTTCATTTTAAATATTGGTTGATTTAAAATCTTTATTTTAAAATTTGATTCATTTCATTTTTTTAAACTAATTTTAAAGTTTGTCGCTTCAATTTTAAATAATTTTTAAAACGCGTTTGAACCAATTTTTATGTTCTTTACTAGTTTGTAAAATATCCTATATTTTAAAGCATATAAAGTAAGAAAATAAACAACCACAACATGCAAAAGAATGTGCATAAACAAAGCCATCTCTAATGACATTTCTTGTGAGCCAAAACAAGAAATGCCAAGTCTATTCCCAAGGGACAATAATAAAGAGAACTTGAGCACAAAAATGCTTCAAGCTCCCACTTGCTCTAACATCTTCATGCAAGCAAGACACCAAGCTCCATCTTCAAGCTCCATGTTGGTCTTCTTCTTGTTACATTTTACAAATAAAAACTAGTTCTAATACCACTTGATGGGTTTTGTTCAAAATCGGTTTTCTCAAAACAAGAAGTATGCAACGGAAGCTTAGAAAAATTTGAACAACATAAAATAATTTATACCCAAAGTAAGATCTATTTGCATGCAATTTTAGTTTCAACATCCCGAGCTAGGAGAGAAAAGAAGTAACAACCTTTGTAGTCCTTGTTAGAACTTAGATAATCGAATTGAAATTCGTGACACACAATATAGAATCAAATGGAAAAACTAAATTTATTTATATGTATATATATACGAAATTTACATGTAAACGGAATTACATAATCAAAAGTTTCAAGATAAGATGACTAACTCGACTTTCTTGATTACGAACTTGAAGAAGAACGATATTTGGATTGAGGCCTGCAAAGCAGTGTCCTTAGACAGAAATTCGTCCCTCGTACGGTAGAGATTAGACGTCTATCTAGAGGATTCAACAATCCGTTCAAGATGCGAACCCTCGAACCCGACGAATCGAACTATACTTCCATATCGAAGAACAATGAAGAACTTGGAGAGAATTTCTGAGAATATGATTTGTGTGTTTTCTAATTCTACCAAAAAAACGAGACAAATGGGTATTTATAGGGTTTCTCAAGTATCAGACTTTCAACTGCCAAAAACCGACGAAACAGAGAAGCGCACGGTTTAGTGCGCGGCCTGAAGCCACGGGACAACCCGCGTAAGGTTCTGTTTCACGAAACCTTCCAGAGGGATGCGCGGCCTGTTGCGCGGTCTGAAACTGCGTGGCTTGCCGCGTAAATCCCTGTTTTGGCAAAAAATGAAGTTGCGCAAAAAGTCGCGCAACGCACTGTTTACCCATATGTCGTTCTAGTCAAGAGACCCCAAGAGCCCCAAAGCCCAAGGCCCATCTTTGACTTTAAATATGTCTTTGGCACAACTTACTAGTTAGCCAATTTAATAAGAGGTAGGGGACTCTCAATATAAGGCTATCTAGATTTCCTCCTTTGGTCTATGTGGGACAAGTAAATCCCAACAATACCCCACATTTTCTATTCAAACTCTAACAATACCCCACATTTGAATAGAAAATAAGATATTCTCAAAGTATTTATTGTTCTTATTCAGGAAATAAACATGAAATGCATCAGAAAAGGTGTCTAGGTGACTTGAACCGTTCATAGTGAGTATTCATCGGACCTACTTTGTGGGTAGTGACGAAGAGTCTTGAACTAACCACGTTTTGTAGTAAGTCTAGTCAATGAATATCACACAAATCATGTTTATGCATAGTTGACTCTTACCGTTGTGTTCATTTCGGTCGTGAACAATCCTTCTTCATGAGAATTTTAGAAGACGTAGCCATATCCGTCTTCAAAGATGCGACCCCACATCAATCTCATATAGGTAATACTGATCAAGAACATTCCGTAGTGTTCCACCAACAAGCTATCAGTATTATTAAGAATATGAATTCAACCCTTAAATCATCAACGGAAAATACACTAAAATAAACATCATAGGAATAGGCGTACCTGTGTATTTGGGCTTGAGTTCTTCTCAACTAGTTGTCCTATTGAACCTAAACCATGGGATCTCCAATGTTGCTAGGTTAGGTTTCCGCCGAGTGGAACTCATTGAATTGGCTTTAAGCCCATTCCCTTCGATGTATAAGAGACTTGTTCTCTATTAAGGCCTTTTGTCAAAGGATCTGCGATATTTTCCTTTGACTTTACATAATCGATGGAAATTATTTCATTCTTGAGCAAGTCTCGTATCGTTTTTTGGCGACGCCTGATATGTCTCGATTTGCCGTTATAAATTTGATTCTTTGCTCTTGTAAGAGCAGCCATACTATCACAATGTATGCAAACGGCGGTAACAGGCTTAGGCCACAAGGGAATACCCTCTAGGAAGCTTTTAAGCCATTCTGCCTCTTCGGCAACTTTATCTAGGGCTACGAATTCGGCTTCTATGGTGGACCGTGTATTCACGGTTTGCTTTGAAGATTTCCAAGATATGGATGCACGACCAAGTGTAAACACATAGCCACTTGTGGACTTACTTTCAGAATGATTGGAAATCCAGTTTGCATCATAATATCCTTCTAGTACGGGAGGATATTTGGTATAGTATAACCCATAGTTCATTGTGTATTTGAGATATCGAAGCACTCTTATAAGTGCATACCAATGATCCTTACTTGGGTTATGTGAGTATCGACTAAGTCTACTCTTGGTATATGCTAGATCCGGTCTCGTACAATTCATAATGTACATCAAACTCCCAAGCACTTGAGTGTATTCCAACTGGGATACACTCTCTCCTTGATTTTTCTTAAGTTGGCTAGAAGGGTCAAAAGGAGTGACTACCGGTCTATCATCATAGTGACCAAATTTCCTAAGTACTTTCTCAACATAGTGTGATTGAGTCAGAATGTAACCGTTAGGATCTGTTTGGATCTTAATCCCAAGAATTACATCGGCTACTCCAAGATCCTTCATGTCAAACGAGGAGTGCAACATCTTCTTGGTATTATTGATTACATTCATATTGGTCCCCATGATTAGCATATCATCTACATATAGACATATTATGACACATGCGTTCTTGCATTGTTTAACATATACGCATTTGTCACACTCATTTATTTGGAAACCATTGGATAGAAGAGTGTTATCAAACTTCTCATGTCATTACTTTGGGGCTTGTTTAAGTCTATATAAAGACTTAACAAGTTTGCATACTTTGTTCTCTTGGCCTCTTACAACAAAGCCTTCCGGTTGTTGCATATATATTTCTTCATCTAATTCACCATTTAAGAAAGCAGTTTTCACATCCATTTGATGTATGTGTAGGTTGTGAATTGCTGCTATAGCCATCAATGTCCTAATGGACGTGATTCGTGTTACCGGTGAATAGGTGTCAAAGAAATCTTGACCTTCCTTTTGGCGGTAACCTTTGGCAACTAATCGAGCTTTATATTTCTCTATAGTGCCATCAGGTCTTCGTTTCCGCTTGAAGATCCATTTATGGCCAATTACCTTGTGACCCGGTGGTAAATCTACCAATTTCCATGTGTTATTCTGAACAATGGAGTCTATCTCACTTAGACCTGGCAAACGGGTCGTGTCGTGTCGGGTTCACGGGTTAAACGGGTTGGGAGTGTCAAACCCGAACACGACACATTTAATAAACGGGTCAGAATATCACAACCTGAACACGACCTGATTTAACCCGTCTAACCCGACACGACACGATTAACCCGTTTAACCTCTTAACCCATTAAACCCATTAACCCGATTAACCCGTTTCGTAAGAAGGAATTTTTGTTCAATATATATAGGGCTGTAAACGAACCGAACGAACACGAACAAGGATTTGTTCATGTTCGTTAGAAAAAATATGTTCGTGTTTATTTACGTTCACACAAACACAAAAAAATCGCAAAATAAACTTAAAGGTACACCGAATTTAAAAGGGTGCTCCAATCAAATTTTTAACTCAGTTCAAGACAACCGGCAAGCAAACCAGCTCAAGCCAATTGTTTCACTTAAACAAAGGAGGATGTCAATTCAAAATGTGGAAGGGATGAGGGGTATTTATAGTTGAGAGTAAGGGTTGTGGTTTGAAATTTGGGCGATGTGGGATGAAATCTGATGAGAAAAATGGGTTGGTTCACTTGAGGCATCCCACATCGGAAGTTTTATAGCAAAATTAATCTTGGAACCATGTATATAAGTGAAGCCAAACTAGTTCCTCTGATTTGTTTTATTTTTCCATAAACCAATTACTTTTAATTATAATTATAATTATAATAATAATAATTAAATTATAATTATTTTTTCTTAAACATATATTTAATTTTTAACTTATATATATATATAAACGGGTTACTCGGGTCATTTTCGAGTTGAAATGGTTGACCCTAACCTTACCCGTTTAATTTTCGTGTCGTGTCGTGTCAACCCGTTTACTTAAACGGGTTGAAATGTATTACCCAAACCCGTTTAATTCGTGTCGGGTTCGTGTCGAGTTAGCGTGTCGTGTCATTTTTTGCCAGGTCTAATCTCACTTTGAATAGCCTCTTTCCAATAAGGTGCCTCCGATGAGTCCATGGCGGCTTTATAGGATTGAGGTTCTTCATCGACAATGAATGTCATGAAGTCGGGTCCAAAGTCTTTAGCAATCTTTCCCCTTTTACTTCTTCTAGGCTCCAAGTTTTCTTCTTGAGCCTTTGATGTACCCTCTCCATTTGGTTTCTCAACATTATCGGTGTTTTCTAATTCTGTAGAATCCAGATCCGTGCAACAATAATGAAATCGAAAATATCAAACAATGAAAGAGAATGATTTCAACTGGTCATCCCTGTATTATGCTTTCAGAGAGAATATTACAATGAGTTTAGAAAGCTAAAAGGATGATTAACCTATTTTTCTAGGCTAATACAACATTATATACCTCGGGCCCGTGGTTAACAAGCCCACGACCCGTTCACTATGGACTAACTTTAAACAATTACAATTCAAACCCTTGAACTTAAAATCAACATAAATTCTACCCTAACAATCTCCCCCCTTTGATTTGAAGTTCGAGTTCGCGCTCGATCTCTTGCCAGTTGAATACGTATCGTTTGCGCAACGCGAAGTGAACCTCGAAGAATCTGATGGCACGGCGGTAGTCGAGATGTTCTTCAACCATATCCAAAGCAGTCTGAGCAGTTCTTTCATTCAAATTGGGTACATAGGATACCTTTGGATTTTCGGATTCGTGCTTGATGATCTTCCGAAGAGCCGTCGTAAAATCGATCTACCTGACTGAACCTCATAAACTTCTTTTCTTTCTGAGCGTTGAGGAAGACGATCCCAAATTCCGGTTGAAGCAGCATTGCATTCTCGGAATACATTGACAGTTCAGGAGCTTTCAGATTCGGTTTGAGCAGATTTACCTTCTTCGCTCGGTTCTCGATTGCCATTTAAAAGTCCGTAAGATAAGAGATCATAATAGAACGGACGAGGAATCGACGAACCGCTTCGAGCGCCTTTGTTACAGCAAGCGGTCGGATGGTTCTGGTGCGAAGGTCTCTCAGAATAACCAGGATGTCGAACGGATGGAGATGCTTAAAGTCAGCTTCAGAAAAAATCCATTCTTTTCCGTCTTCACGTCGAACAGTGAACACGGGAAAGACGATCTTCATAATTCGGTTTGACTGAATCTTTAGCACCTCTGAAATTTTATGGTTGGTTCGAACCTGGTCTCTCGGGAGACACCGCTTCATGGCTTCTACGTATCGGAGTTGGCGTGCTGGATCAGGACTGTAGATGCCAAGACAGAAGGTCGGCTCAATCGGGCGAATTCTGTGTACAAACAGCTTCTTCAGAGATTCCTCCAGATAAGGAATGAGGACCTTGATCTTCTCCCAACGGTTTTGTTGCTGAGGAGGGGGAGGAAGATCAGGAGCTGTCGTTTGCTGAGGAGATGTCGGGATTTCTGCATTTGAGCTTTCGGGTTGATCTGAAGTCGTAGTGGGTTGAGTCGAGTGAACGGGAGGCGTACCATAGAAATTCTGAAGCAGAAACTGGTCGTAATCAACGTTGTCGTCTTCATCAGTGGAAAACACCAAGTTTACCTCGAAGTTTACGGCTCTGGCAGCTTTTTCGTACCATGCGTCTTCAGCTTCCGGGTTGGTTTCAGATGCTGGATCAATCATGGTGAGCATTGGCATGTCTGATGGTTCTTGTGCGACCAATTCATGTGTTGTACCCTCGGGCTTTTCAACCGTTGGGGCTTCGTCATCTGAAATATCCATGTCGATGACCATCTGTGCTAATGGCAACTCGGCTTCGGGTGTTGCTGTTGAAGTTGCCGCAGTTGGGGGTTCCTGTTGAACCACTGTTGTAGTTTCGGCAGTCACGATCTGGACGGTCTCGGTTTGGCGTAGACACTTCTCCCCCTCACGGTGATCAGGATCATCCTGGTCATCGTGCTTGCGTTTGAGACTGTCGGCTTGACTCTTACAAGTGTCTTCTAGTGAGCGGACCCTCTCAGACAGTGTGGCAAGCGCTTTGTTGTAGTCGTTGAGGGTCGAGTCAATGGCGTCAAGGCGTGATGTAATAACCCAAAATGTGAAAGACTTGAAAGTTTAGTGTCATATGGAAAGAAAGTTGTATCCCAGGGACTAACTTGCAAAGTGTGGAAATATTAAATAGGAACAGATCCCTAGGGTTATCACTGATCATTCTCCTTATTGTTTGGCAGCTGGGAAGAAAAGAGAACGACAAGGAAGGAGTTGCAGTGTTGAATTGCTGTGAAGAGCCATTAATCTGGTAAGGAGATTCATTCATCGTTGTTATCTTATGCATTCATAGCAATAGACAAGTTAGACTCAATTTGTGATTCTTGTTTTGGTAACTGTATGAGTTCTAAGAACACCCTGAAGGATTTCTTTTAAATTAGTACTGGGATTGCTAATCGAAGGAATGTATTAGGCTAAGAATGTCGTTTGTATCAGTATGGGATGAAAATGTTATGGCTATTAACCTTCACAAATCTTATGGCACGAAAGAAATCGAGTTTTGACGAGCGAAGGCTTTGCCACTGATTCGCCGTACCGGGAGTCGCCCGTACCGGGAGTTCCCCGTACCGGGAGTCGCCCGTACCGGGAGTTCCCGGTACCGGGAGTCGAGTCCTGTACCGGGAGTTGAGGACTACCGGGACTTTCCTGTGGTTGGGCCTAGTTCACTATTGGACTCAGAGACTTTGGGCCAGACCAATGTAAGAACTAAACCGTATTGCGGGCCTAGTAGTAATGGATGGAATCGAATAAAGAGAGGAAATTAGAATGAAAGTGTAGTGCATCTAATTATCCTATGAATTAATTATTAGGTGTATTAGCGTAGCGAGACAAGAAGCTAAGGAGAAGATTCGCTTTTCAGGTGAGTTCCCTAAACCTCTTTTACGACGAAAATGTTAAATGATTCTTTTACTGATTATGGTTTTAACAAGCATGAAATATTTATGAACTGATATGCATGAAAGGAAAAAGGAATGTTTGATATGTTGAAATGATGCGCATGATTTATAAAAGGGTCAAATGCTTTTATGAAACGTATGTGCATGCTATGTGATGTCGGTCTGTACTGTGGGATCAATGAGCCTCGAGATCTGATGATCCCTTGGATATGTTTGACGAGACGGTAGGTTGGAATTCGTTTCCTCCTAGGCGGGTATCGGGGAGTCTGCTTGGGCCCCGATACGAGAAGGGCGAAAGGGGAGTCTGCTTGGGCCCCGATCGCGTATGGTTAAGGGATCCATTACACAGTGCAGTACCATATGTGATGATTTATGATGCATTTTAACGATAGGATTTCATATTGTTTATGCATGTTCTTTTACGGAGGGAATTCACTAGACCTTTTGGTCTAACCCTCGCTTTTCAAAACTAAACCATTTTCAGGTAAGCGTTCCGCAAGTTCCTCGGGGAGGAAATAGGAGGGACATAGCACACTTGGAGATTAGAGTGACTCCAAGATTTAGACTACTGACATAGATAGAGCTCGGCTGTGGATTTTGTAGACTTCCGCTGTCATTTTTGTTAAGCTCGTGTATTGATGTATTGAATAAGTTAAACTTTTGTAATGTAAAACGCTCAGTTCTGTGATTTATTGCTTAGTAAGTTTTTGGGACGTTACAAATGGTATCAGAGCCATAGTTTAAGGGATTTAGGTTGCCTTTAGGGCCTAAACTTAAACTGTAAGACAAAGATCACAGCCGAGACATAGGATTGCCTCTAGGAACGATCACTATAATGCGCTTAGGAATAAGGTGCCAAGGACAAACGTGTAAGGTAAGTTTGGGATTACACCTTGCCAGTGTAATTACGAACTTACAGGTACATGTGCGTGCTTACGATACCTTATATAGCATTTTATGATGTCATATCTAGCAAAGGTTAATTATTGCTTTCTTTCAGTATTCGTGAATGGCTGGAAGAAATTTGAGAAGTAAGTCGGTACCTGCTATACCAAGGAATCAGGAAGAAGAGATCCTCGAGAACGGACCGGTTAACCGCGGAAGAGGTCGCGGGAGGGGTCGTGGAAGAGGTCGTGGAAGAGGTCGTGGGAGGACAAGGAGTGTGGAAATTCCTGTAAATCGAGAGGACTCTGTTCAGGAAAGTTCTGCTACTGTAAGGAGAGGGAACCCGACTAGGGGACGTGGTCGAGGTCGGGGTTCCACATTTGTCACTCGAGAGAATTTGGTTGCCGAGCTGGGAAAAATTCAAGAAACCTTGCAGACTCTTCTTACTAAACAGAATGGGTCGGTTTCGGTGAGCAAAGAGCCGACTGAGAACAAGGAGAGTGCAGATGTGACAAGCCCGGTAGAGACTGGTACTGGGGGTCACTCGAAAGCTTTATCCTTGGTGGTGAATGAGTCAGCAGCTAAGGGTTGTAACTTCAAAGTCTTTGCTTCATGCAAGCCCCCTACGTTCGAGGGCGAGTGTGATCCGGTTCTGGCAATGAAGTGGGTGAAGGAAATGGAGCTGGTTTTCGATACTTGTAAATGTGCTGATGGGGACAGGGTGATGTTTGCCTTGTCTACGTTGAAGTCTGATGCAGTGTATTGGTGGGAAGCCGAAACTGGGGGAAAGGGTTCAGCGATGGCCAAGGGGATGTTGTGGGAATCGTTTGTTGACAGGTTTAAAGAACAGTTCTGCCCACTCGCGGCAGTGAAAAGGCTAGAAGAAGAGTTTCTGGGTTTAGAACAAGGAGGAATGACGGTACGGGAATACACTTCTAAGTTTATTGAGAAGTCCCGTTTTGCTGATTTGTATGTACCAACGGAAGGGCGAAAGGTGAACCACTTTATCCATGGTCTGAGGAGTAACATTCGGGAGCTGGTCCTGACGAGAAACCCCACTACCTTTCAGGCGGCCATCAATACGGCCGGACTGATTGAGATGGAAAAGAACCGTCAGACTTCTGAAAAGGGTGGCAACAAGCGAAAATGGGATGGGTCGGGCAGTGACTACAGGAAGGGGAAGGTGTTCCGACCAGATAACCGGGCAAATAAGGATACCGTGGTAAAACTGTGTACAAAATGCAACAAGGTGCACCGGGGTGATTGCATGGCAGGTTCAAACTCATGCTACCGGTGCGGCTTGCCTGGTCACGTGTCAAGGGACTGCCCCAAAGGGAAATCATGTTTTCAATGTAGAGCTACTGGTCACACCAAGTATGATTGTCCGCAGTTAAAGAAGGGAGGATCAACGCAGTATGGGGAACGTCATGGAGGAAAGAGCAGTGATAAAGGAGCAGAGCCGACGCGTCCGAAGGGACGTGCTTTCCGCATGACTGTGGATGAGGCGGAGGAAACTCCAGATGTTGTGGCAGGTACGTTTCTAGTGAACTCTCTATGTGCCAAGGTGTTATTTGATTCAGGAGCAAACCGCTCTTTTGTATCGCATAAATTTATGAAATGTTTGGGGGTGAGGCCTAGGCGTTTAGGGAGAGCTCTAGAAGTGGAAACTGCCAACGATGGTTTGGTGTTTGTTAAAGAGGTGTTAGAGGATGGTGTCATAGATATAGAAGGAAGATTGATACCTATGAAATTATATCCCATGGCAATGGGAGAGTTCGATGTGGTGTTAGGTATGGACTGGTTGGCCGCGAACGATGCGAACATCGTTTGCAATAAAAAGCTGATCAGGATTCAATCGCCGAATGGGGAGCCCATAGTGATTTATGGGGACCGTCGTAATAGAAAGAATAGCATGATCTCTATGATTAGGGCTACTAAGTGCTTGAAGAAAGGTTGCAAGGGATACTTGGCGTATGTGTTGGATGCCAAGAAAGAGAAGCGTGGGGTGGGCGATGTACGGGTAGTAAACGAGTACCCGGAAGTATTTCCGGACGACTTGACCAGTCTACCCCCGGATCGTCAGATCGAGTTCAGAATCGATTTGATGCCCGGAGCTGCACCGATTGCCCGCGCACCTTATAGATTGGCACCGTCCGAAATGAAAGAAATGATGACTCAGTTGCAAGAACGGTTAGACAAGGGATTCGTCCGACCAAGTACATCACCATGGGGAGCACCTGTGCTCTTCGTGAAGAAGAAGGACGGCACTATGCGGATGTGTATTGATTACCGAGAACTCAACAAGGTCACGATCAAGAACAAGTACCCGATACCTAGGATTGACGACCTGTTCGATCAGTTGCAAGGAGCCAATTACTTTTCCAAGATAGACTTGAGGTCAGGTTATCATCAGCTCAAGGTACAGGAGGAGGATGTGCCGAAAACTGCCTTCAGAACTAGATATGGACACTACGAATTGCTGGTGATGCCGTTTGGATTAACCAACGCCCCGACAGCATTCATGGACTTAATGAATAGGGTGTGCCAACCCTATTTAGATCATTTCGTGATAGTGTTCATAGATGACATTCTGATATTTTCGAGAACGGAAAAGGAGCACGAAAGCCACCTTCGTACAATCCTCGAGCTATTGAAGCAAGAGAAATTGTATGTGAAGTTTTCCAAGTGCGAGTTTTGGCTGAGGGAAGTACAGTTCCTCGGGCACGTGGTGTCTGAGAAGGGGATCATGGTCGATCCGGCTAAGATTGAAGCCATTCGAGACTGGGAGAAACCCAAGAATCCGTCAGAAGTTCGAAGTTTCCTCGGACTGGCAGGTTACTATCGGAAGTTCATCAAGGACTTTTCGCGTATCGCCACGCCACTGACCTCTCTAACCAAGAAGAATGTCAAGTTCACTTGGTTGGAGAAGCAGGAGGAAGCCTTTCAAAAGCTAAAGGAGATGTTGAGCAGTGCTCCGGTGTTGTCATTACCTGACGGTACGGATGACTTCGTAGTTTTCAGTGACGCATCGAAGCTCGGTTTGGGTTGCGTACTAATGCAGCGGGGAAAGGTGATCGCATATGCCTCGCGGCAATTAAAGGATCATGAAGTTCGGTACCCCACTCACGATCTAGAACTGGCGGCAGTGGTCTTCGCTCTAAAGATTTGGCGACATTACCTATATGGGACGAAGTGCCAGATCTTCACGGACCACAAAAGCTTATGTCATCTCTTTGACCAAAAAGAATTGAATATGCGCCAAAGAAGGTGGATTGAATTGTTGACGGACTACGACTGTAAGATCGAATATCATCCGGGGAAAGCAAACGTGGTGGCGGACGCTTTGAGCCGTAAGGAACGAAGCGAAATCCCCAGGATTGTGGCTATGAGGGCCGAGGTCACCTTCAACCTGTTAGCTGAAATAAAGAAATGTCAAGCTGAGGCGCTCGAGACTGAAAATCTTAAGAAGGAGAGAATGGTGGGGCAAGCGTCCATATTAGTGGAAGATAGTCGAGGGGTGAGGTGTCTGAATGGGAGAATATGGGTTCCGAAACTCGGAGGGCTCCGAAAGCTGATTCTCGAAGAAGCTCACAAATCGAAGTACACGATTCACCCCAGAACTAACAAGATGTACGGAGACCTACGACGAGACTACTGGTGGCCCGGATTGAAGAAAGACGTGGCTCACCTTGTAGAAACCTGTATGACGTGTTCGCGTGTAAAGATCGAACATCAAAGACCGTTCGGGAAGCTACAGTCGTTAGAGATACCGACATGGAAATGGGATCAGATCACGATGGATTTCGTGACCCATTTGCCTAGAACTCCGAAGGGTTATGATGCTATTTGGGTGATCGTGGATCGACTCACGAAATCAGCCCACTTTTTGCCTATACGAGAGTCTTACTCGTTGGAGCAGCTAGCCAAGCTATACGTTGATGAGATCGTAACCCTCCATGGCGTGCCTTCGTCAATAATTTCCGACCGAGATAGCAGGTTTACATCCAACTTTTGGAGAAGCTTCCAAAGAGAAATGGGTTCGTAGATCAAGATGAGTACCGCTTATCACCCTCAGATCGACGGTCAGAGTGAGCGTACGATCCAAACATTGGAAGACATGTTGAGAGCATGTGCTTTAGATTTCCAAGGCTCTTGGGAAAAGCATCTACCATTGATCGAATTCGCTTATAATAACAACTATCACTCGAGTATCAAGGCAGCGCCGTTTGAGGCACTTTATGGTAGAAAGTGTAGAACACCGTTGTGTGGGAATGAAGTCGGGGAAAGACAGTTAGCCGGGCCAGAGTTAGTGCAACTGACTTCAGACAAGATAGTCCAAGTGCGTGAAAGACTGAAGGTCGCCCGCGACCGACAGAAAAGCTATGCGGATAGGAGACGGAAGGACATTGAATTTCAAGTCGGAGATCATGTCTTGTTAAAGGTATCTCCTTGGAAGGGAGTGGTGCGATTTGGAAAACGTGGGAAGCTAAGCCCACGTTACATCGGACCGTTCGAGATTACGGAACGAGTTGGAGAGGTGGCCTATAGGTTGGATCTACCGGAGGAATTGCGAGGTATTCATAATGCGTTCCATGTGTCTAATCTAAGGAAATGTTTAGCCGACATGACTAAGGTAGTGCCGTTAAGCGACATTACAGTGGATGAGAAATTGAATTGCATTGAGGAGCCGGAGGCCATTACGGATGTTAAGGTAAGAAAGTCCCGAAATAAGGAAACCAGACTGGTCAAGGTGCAGTGGCGCCATCACAAGGGCCCGGAGGCTACGTGGGAATTAGAATTGGTTATGAAGGCGAGGTACCCGCATCTTTTCCAATGAGGAATTCCGGGGACGGAATTCTTTTAAGGGGGAAGTGTTGTAATAACCCAAAATGTGAAAGACTTGAAAGTTTAGTGTCATATGGAAAGAAAGTTGTATCCCAGGGACTAACTTGCAAAGTATGGAAATATTAAATAGGAACAGATCCCTAGGGTTATCACTGATCATTCTCCTTATTGTTTGGCGGCTGGGAAGAAAAGAGAACGACAAGGAAGGAGTTGCAGTGTTGAATTGCTGTGAAGAGCCATTAATCTGGTAAGGAGATTCATTCATCATTGTTATCTTATGCATTCATAGCAATAGATAAGTTAGACTCAATTTGTGATTCTTGTTTTGGTAACTGTATGAGTTCTAAGAACACCCTGAAGGATTTCTTTTAAATTAGTACTGGGATTGCTAATCGAAGGAATGTATTAGGCTAAGAATGTCGTTTGTATCAGTATGGGATGAAAATGTTATGGCTATTAACCTTCACAAATTTTATGGCACGAAAGAAATCGAGTTTTGACGAGCGAAGGCTTTGCCACTGATTCTCCGTACCGGGAGTCGCCCGTACCGGGAGTTCCCCGTACCGGGAGTCGCCCGTACCGGGAGTCGAGTCCTGTACCGGGAGTTGAGGACTACCGGGACTTTCCTGTGGTTGGGCCTAGTTCACTATTGGACTCAGAGACTTTGGGCCAGACCAATGTAAGAACTAAACCGTATTGCGGGCCTAGTAGTAATGGATGGAATCGAATAAAGAGAGGAAATTAGAATGAAAGTGTAGTGCATCTAATTATCCTATGAATTAATTATTATGTGTATTAGCGTAGCGAGACAAGAAGCTAAGGAGAAGATTCGCTTTTCAGGTGAGTTCCCTAAACCTCTTTTACGACGAAAATGTTAAATGATTCTTTTACTGATTATGGTTTTAACAAGCATGAAATATTTATGAACTGATATGCATGAAAGGAAAAAGGAATGTTTGATATGTTGAAATGATGCGCATGATTTATAAAAGGGTCAAATGCTTTTATAAAACGTATGTGCATGCTATGTGATGTCGGTCTGTACTGTGGGATCAATGAGCCTCGGGATCTGATGATCCCTTGGATATGTTTGACGAGACGGTAGTGTAACATCCCGAATTTTCGTTATATTATGTTATAAATTATAAACTAACTTGGGGGTTAAGTTTGTAATTGTTTAAAGTGTTGTTGAAAATGATTTTTCAAATTGAGGGTTTGTTGTGCAATTCGTGGAAAGTTGAAGGTTGTTTGGTAATATAGACTATGACTCATGTGTTTTTACGTGAGGTGTCGTTAATTTAGATTATTAGCTAAATTGTGTGTGTTGTGTGTGCATTCGGTTTTGAGAAGAAAACCGTGAGAGAGAGAGAGAGATATCGAGAAAGAGAAGGAGAGGAAGAAAAGGTGCTGGGATTGCTATAATTGCTATAATCTGTTTTGGGTTGAAGAATCAGAAGGTAAACCATATCATTAAATCCTTCATCTTCTTAGATTAAAGCTTTCTATGGAGTTTTTAGTTGGGTCTTGATAAATTATGATGATTTTGTGAACTTGAGTTTTAGGATATGTTAAGATAAGTGTAATAAACATATCTGCAAATTGGCATAAACAAACATGGATTAAAAGTATAAAAATCTGGGTTTTGATGAACTTAGTGGACTGAGACTTGGATGAACATCATCGGAGTCGCAATAGGCAATTGCGACTTGGAGTTGGAGTCGCAGCAGACCATTGCGATTCGGCTTTGGAATCGCAACAGTTGGTTGCGATTCGGAGTGAGATCGCAATGGGCAGTTGCGACTTGGCTTTGGAATCGCTTTAGTTGGTTGCGACTTGGGGTGAAATCGCAATGGCGAGTTGCGATTTGAGGATGAAATCGCAACCGTTGACTGCGATTTGGTTTTGAAATCGCAACAGAGGACTGCGACTTCAGTTCACTGCGATTTGGATTTGAAATCGCAATAATGGACTGCGATTTCAGTGGGTTGCGACTTGAAACGTGATTTTTAGAAATTAAGGATTTTCAGTTTTAGAGAGTTCTGTTTTAGAAGTTAACATCAGTATATGTTAATTGGTTAATACAGTAAGCTTTAATAGTGAAGAAAGGAGACTTTCAAGTTAAAAGGATTAAAAGAAGCAATAACGCATCAGGTGAGTTTATTCAACTCTCTTTAAAATTCAGTAATTAATCTTGAATTAGATGTTTTATATGTCTGCATGAAGTTGTGTTATATTGGTTACCATGTTAAAGTTTCCAAGATGAGATACATATGAAATTGATGGGTTAGTATTATTATTTATCATGCATGTTAAGTTTGATTTATCTACTACATGAAATTGATATGTGGTTATGAATACTAAACATGATTTGAAGCTTTCTTGAGATATTAATTTCCATGCTAAGATTAAGAGGAGATGATTAAGAGATTGAGATGAGAAGATATTAATATTCTTGATATTTTATATATGTAGAATATGTTCGGAGAAATGATATACTGTATGCTGGACGCATATAGTAGTATCAATTATTATACATATTATATTATGTGATTATGTGATTTTACTAAAATAGGCATCCGGTCACCGAGGGCACTTGGGTACGGTATGATGGGAACCGGTTACTCGCCATAGACCAAAGGGATGTAATTTTAGTAATTGGGTGAACCTTGAATCATGAGTCTCGATTTGAGTATCGCGATATTATAATCCCATGGGGACCATTGATTCTGAGGTGGAATGTGGAAAAAGCAGTTGTGCTTAATAGTTCCCATTTCGATTTGGGAAGATCAGAGATTTCCCTGTGATGAGAGGAAGATTGGAGATAGGCATAAAGTAATTTGTAATCTCTACTTCCTGATTTAAGAAATAGACAGGTTTTGACTTGTAATTTCTTGTATGTGATTATTGATTGTGAATCTGGAATGATTCGGAGTTGACTGTTATGTCATTGTTACGATTAAATGAGTTAGTCGTAGGAATTGGGAGTGGGGTAGATTCCCCGATTTGAAAAGGAGTTGTCGTACGGTAAGATGGGTGAGAACAGGTTTGAGTTATCTGTTCATGTTTTAATTATTAAATTTTATTCTGATTTGAGTATCCTCACTAGGCGAAAGCCTAATGTTTCAAGTTGAATCTTCTTACCAGGTACAAGCTCCGGGAAATAGCGGGAATGAGAGACGAGGATTTTTGGAAAGATTCAGACTTAGAGATACTGAAGGATCTAGAGATTTTGATGCTTTTGGGATGGTTGTTTAGATAACTGGTTTAATCTAATTGTTATATTATGATTAGATTAATAAGTTATTTAAGAAATGACGTTTGTAGATAGAAACCTTACATTTGATCCTCAGGTTATATAAATTTGAAAGCTTTTGATCATAACTTATGGTAAATTTCAAGGTTTAAATTGACCCTGTTTTTAGGGTGTTTCAGTATGGTATCAGAGCCTTAGTTTAAGCGAACTAGGTATGAATTTGAGATACCTTGACTTAAGCTGAGAGGAGTTATGTTATGATCCGTGAGTTCTGGGTAGAAATATTAAGATTGGGTAGTTTCAGAGTCGACAGAAATACGCGAAGTTGGTACTGTAACAATGGTAATGAGAATTCTCATGTATGATATGTTCGAAATTTCAATTAGCTACTGTTATTATGAATATATTATTACACAGGCATACTTGTTTCTAAATTGTTACAGTGACTGATTAGCGGTAAAGTATGTATTGTATGTTTAGTTGTATAAACCATTAACTGATGAGTATTCTTTTATGCTCCATCAGAACGATGGTGAATACGCCCCCGAGGTCTCCAAATTCTTCGAGGAATAGGAATTGGTTAGACGATACTGGAGAAAGACAGACTGGATTGGGCGGAGTTCCTGATACGCCATCAGATTTTCTTTCCTTGGGAGGAATGCGAAGTCGGGTACATCCAGGAGGTACAAGTAATGCTGATCAGATTCAGGAATGGAGGGACGCATAATGGATAACGTGACTCGATTGATGAATGCATCGATGGAGAGGCAAACAGAGATGATGGGTACCATGATGGGGAGACAGTCAGAGATGTTTACGAAACTGATTAATGATCGAAATGTGGAGCCGAGGAGAACAGTGGCCGATACTAATGTGATAAATCCGACTGTAAATCCCGGAGTGGAGACAGATAGGAGGGTTGACAGAAACTGTTCCTACAAGACATTCCTAAGTTGTAAACCACCAGAGTTCAAGGGAGATGATAATCCAGTGGTGTGTATGAACTGGATAAGAGAAATCGAGCAGGCTTTTCGTGCCTGTGAATGTACAGATGAGAGATCTAAGGTGAGATTTGGATCGCAAATGTTACGTGGAAAAGCGTTGCAGTGGTGGAATGTGCTGTCCTCAACTGTGACGGAAACAGCTTTGAATTCCGTAACTTGGAGTCAGTTTAAAGCCAAGATTTTAGAAGAATACTGTAACGAACTCGAGATGGACCGAATTGAAGAAGAGTTCCGGAATATTAAGAAGGGTAATATGTCGGTGAGAAAATATACCGAGGTCTTCATGGAAAAGTTAAATCTTGTGGGGCACGTGGCTTCAACGGAGAAAGAAAAGATTAAGTATTATTTGAAAGGTCTACCAGCCGATATGATGACAAGAGTTCGTAGTTCGAAATCTGCTACCTTGAGGGAGACGATTGAGGAAGCAAAGGTGATAGAGGAAATGTATGTGAAAGACAAGGAGGAGAAAATGCAAGTTGGAGAAAAGAGAAAATGGGAGGGTCGTTCAGAACCTCCTCAGAAGTTAAGATTATTTGGAAAGAACATTCGCAACGATTCTCGTAAAGAACCGAGTTGGTGTGCAAAGTGCAGAAGTAAACATTTTGGCCAATGTCGTGTGGTCGGAAATCAATGCTTCAAGTGTGGGAAGATGGGACATATGGCGTCGAATTGCACAGTGTCTGGGTCGGTTTGTTTTGAATGTCAACAACCGGGTCATTTTCGAAAAGATTGCCCGAAGTTGAAAAGAGGAGGAGATCAGGGGAGAAAGCTGGATATTCCCAAACCAACCGGTCGTGCATTCCAAATGACTGCTGATGAAGCGAAGGGGTCAAAAGACGTGGTCTCGGGTACATTTCTTATAAACTCTATTCCTGCACGTGTGTTGTTTGATAGTGGCGCAAATTATTCGTTTGTATCCAAATTGTTTCATCATAAGTTAGCTATGCCTGTTACTACTCTAGGAGATGCTTTAGTAGTCGAAATAGCTAATGGAGTTCAATCTTTGGTTAAGGAGAGCTTGACCGATTGTAAGATTATGATAGAGGGAACAGATTTTTCGATTAACTTGCTGTTAATGGAAATTGGGAGTTTTGATATTGTGGTAGGAATGGACTGGTTGAGCAACAATCAGGCAGAGATTATGTGCGCAAAGAAGCTGATTCGAATTCCAATGGGCGAGAAAGATAGTGTATTTGTGTTCGGGGAAAAACAGGAAGGAGAAATTCCGTTGATTTCAGTAATGAAGGCACGGAAATGTTTATCGAAAGGGTGTTGGTCTTATCTAGCCTATGTTATTGATACAAAGTTAGAGAAGAAGAGTATTCAAGATATCAACGTGGTACGTGAGTTTCCGGATGTGTTTCCGGATGACCTTCCAGGTTTGCCAGTTGAAAGACAGGTGGAGTTTCGTATCGATATTATTCCTGGATCGGCACCGATTGCGCGAGCACCTTATCGTTTGGCACCTGCTGAGATGAAAGAGATGATGACTCAGCTTCAGGAGTTATTAGATAAGGGTTTCGTAAGACCGAGTTCTTCACCGTGGGGAGCTCCAGTTTTATTTGTTAAGAAGAAAGATGGTACTATGAGAATGTGTATTGATTACCGAGAGCTGAATAAAGTAACTATTAAGAACAAGTATCCGCTTCCTAGGATTGATGATTTATTTGATCAACTCCAAGGTGCGGGATGTTTTTCAAAGATAGATTTGAGATCTGGATACCATCAAGTGCGAGTAAGAGATGAAGACATTTCAAAAACAGCATTTAGAACAAGATATGGGCATTATGAGTTCCTTGTGATGCCATTTGGGTTGACAAATGCTCCTGCGATATTTATGGATTTGATGAACAGAGTGTGTCGACCATTTTTAGATAAGTTTGTCATTGTGTTTATTGATGACATACTTATTTATTCAAAGACTGAAGAAGATCATGAACAACATCTTCGTGAAGTCTTAGAAGTTTTAAGAAAAGAGAAGTTATACGCAAAGTTTTCAAAGTGTGAATTTTGGTTGAAGGAGGTGCAGTTCCTAGGTCATGTGATTACCTCTGAAGGAGTTAAAGTGGATCCTTCAAAGATTGAAGCGATGACGAATTGGGAGACACCTAGAAGTGCATCTGAGATAAGAAGTTTTCTGGGATTAGCAGGTTATTATAGAAGATTCATAAAAGATTTCTCTAAGATTGCATCTGTTTTGACGTTGTTAACTAGAAAGAATGAGAAGTTTGTTTGGACGGAGAAACAGGAAACAACTTTCAGAACCTTACGTCAAAAACTGTGTGAAGCACATGTACTTGCCTTGCCAGAAGGGACAGAAGATTTTGTCGTGTATAGTGATGCTTCGAAGATGGGTTTAGGATGTGTGCTAATGCAAAGGGGCAAAGTGATTGCATATGCCTCGAGACAGCTTAAAGAGCATGAAAAGAATTATCCTACCCATGATTTAGAGTTAGCAGCAGTGGTGTTCGCTTTGAAGTTGTGGCGACACTATTTGTATGGAACGAAGTGTACTCTTTATACTGATCACAAGAGTTTGCAACATGTTTTTGATCAGAAGGAGTTAAATATGAGGCAGCGAAGATGGTTAGAATTGCTTAAGGATTATGATTGTGAATTGCATTACCATCCTGGTAAAGCAAATGTCGTGGCTGATGCCTTAAGTAGAAAAGAATATGGTGGATGTTTGAAATCGATAAATGCTAGAATTGATGTAACGTCGAGTTTGATGGAAAAGATCAAAGAAGCACAAGTGGTTTCTTTGCGAGAGGAAAATCTGAAAGAGGAAGTAATGGGTAAGCAACATCTTCAGTTGACCGAAGATGGTCGTGGGATAAAATTGTTTCAAGGAAGAGTTTGGGTACCTAAAATGGGAGGAAATCGAGAGTTGATTCTCGAAGACGCTCATAGATCTAAGTATTCCATTCACCCTGGGAGTACAAAGATGTATCGAGATTTGAAATTGCATTATTGGTGGCCAGCGATGAAGGTAGATGTGGCTCGAAAGGTAGAAATATGTACAACATGTTCGTTGGTTAAAGCTGAACATCAGAAACCTTACGGAAGTTTCCAATCATTGGAAATTCCGGAGTGGAAGTGGGAGAAGATTACCATGGACTTTGTGACGAAGTTACCAAAGACGCAAAAAGGTAACGACACAATATGGGTAATCGTGGATAGATTAACTAAGAGTGCTCATTTTCTGGCAATGAAAGAGGCGTCACCAATTGAGAAATTAGCAAAGTTGTATATTGATGAAGTGGTGTCGATGCATGGTATACCGGTGTCGATAGTGTCAGATCGTGATAGTCGGTTTACCTCGAGATTTTGGCGATCATTGCAAGAAGAATTGGGTACTAAAGTTAAATTGAGTACTGCTTTCCATCCACAGACCGATGGACAGAGTGAACGAACCATTCAAACTTTGGAAGATATGCTCAGGTGTTGTGTTTTAGATTTTGGTGGTAACTGGGATACGCATCTACCGTTAGTGGAATTTGCATATAACAATAGTTATCATTCGAGCATTGGGAGAGCACCCTTCGAAGCGTTGTATGGTCGTAAGTGTAGAACTCCGGTGTGTTGGTTAGAAGCCGGGGAGAAACAGTTTGCTGGTCCAGAGTTAGTACAGCAAACAGCGGATAAAGTAAAAGAGATTCGGCAGCATATGAAAGCGGCTCAAGATAGACAGAAAAGTTATGCTGACCCGAAGCGGAGACCAAAAGAATTTCAAGTTGGGGAGCGGGTGATGCTCAAGGTATCCCCATGGAAAGGTGTGATAAGGTTTGGAAAACGTGGGAAGTTGAGTCCTCGTTTTCTAGGACCTTTCACCATTGTTGAGAGAATTGGATTGCAAGCTTACAAGTTAGATCTTCCACCCGAGTTAGAAGGAGTTCATAATACTTTTCATGTGTGTTATCTTCGGAAGTGTTTGGCCGAAGAAGAAGATGTGATTCCACTCACAGATGTAAGAATAGATGAAAAGAGTCGCTGTGTAGAGGAACCAGAGGCAATTTTAGAAAGATCAATTAGAAAGTTACGTAGTGGTAAAGAGGTAGCTATGTTGAAAGTGCAGTGGAAACACCATAGAGGTACTAATGTAACTTTAGAGTCATAGGAGAGTATGAGGGATAGGTATCCTCATTTGTTTACCTGACTTTGATTTCGGGGACGGAATCTTTTTCAAGTTGGGGAGTATTGTAACATCCCGAATTTTCGTTATATTATGTTATAAATTATAAACTAACTTGGGGGTTAAGTTTGTAATTGTTTAAAGTGTTGTTGAAAATGATTTTTCAAATTGAGGGTTTGTTGTGCAATTCGTGGAAAGTTGAAGGTTGTTTGGTAATATAGACTATGACTCATGTGTTTTTACGTGAGGTGTCGTTAATTTAGATTATTAGCTAAATTGTGTGTGTTGTGTGTGCATTCGGTTTTGAGAAGAAAACCGTGAGAGAGAGAGATATCGAGAAAGAGAAGGAGAGGAAGAAAAGGTGCTGGGATTGCTATAATTGCTATAATCTGTTTTGGGTTGAAGAATCAGAAGGTAAACCATATCAATAAATCCTTCATCTTCTTAGATTAAAGCTTTCTATGGAGTTTTTAGTTGGGTCTTGATAAATTATGATGATTTTGTGAACTTGAGTTTTAGGATATGTTAAGATAAGTGTAATAAACATATCTGCAAATTGGCATAAACAAACATGGATTAAAAGTATAAAAATATGGGTTTTGATGAACTTAGTGGACTGAGACTTGGATGAACATCATCGGAGTCGCAATAGGCAATTGCGACTTGGAGTTGGAGTCGCAGCAGACCATTGCGATTCGGCTTTGGAATCGCAACAGTTGGTTGCGATTCGGAGTGAGATCGCAATGGGCAGTTGCGACTTGGCTTTGGAATCGCTTTAGTTGGTTGCGACTTGGGGTGAAATCGCAATGGCGAGTTGCGATTTGAGGATGAAATCGCAACCGTTGACTGCGATTTGGTTTTGAAATCGCAACAGAGGACTGCGACTTCAGTTCACTGCGATTTGGATTTGAAATCGCAATAATGGACTGCGATTTCAGTGGGTTGCGACTTGAAACGTGATTTTTAGAAATTAAGGATTTTCAGTTTTAGAGAGTTCTGTTTTAGAAGTTAACATCAGTATATGTTAATTGGTTAATACAGTAAGCTTTAATAGTGAAGAAAGGAGACTTTCAAGTTAAAAGGATTAAAAGAAGCAATAACGCATCAGGTGAGTTTATTCAACTCTCTTTAAAATTCAGTAATTAATCTTGAATTAGATGTTTTATATGTCTGCATGAAGTTGTGTTATATTGGTTACCATGTTAAAGTTTCCAAGATGAGATACATATGAAATTGATGGGTTAGTATTATTATTTATCATGCATGTTAAGTTTGATTTATCTACTACATGAAATTGATATGTGGTTATGAATACTAAACATGATTTGAAGCTTTCTTGAGATATTAATTTCCATGCTAAGATTAAGAGGAGATGATTAAGAGATTGAGATGAGAAGATATTAATATTCTTGATATTTTATATATGTAGAATATGTTCGGAGAAATGATATACTGTATGCTGGACGCATATAGTAGTATCAATTATTATACATATTATATTATGTGATTATGTGATTTTACTAAAATAGGCATCCGGTCACCGAGGGCACTTGGGTACGGTATGATGGGAACCGGTTACTCGCCATAGACCAAAGGGATGTAATTTTAGTAATTGGGTGAACCTTGAATCATGAGTCTCGATTTGAGTATCGCGATATTATAATCCCATGGGGACCATTGATTCTGAGGTGGAATGTGGAAAAAGCAGTTGTGCTTAATAGTTCCCATTTCGATTTGGGAAGATCAGAGATTTCCCTGTGATGAGAGGAAGATTGGAGATAGGCATAAAGTAATTTGTAATCTCTACTTCCTGATTTAAGAAATAGACAGGTTTTGACTTGTAATTTCTTGTATGTGATTATTGATTGTGAATCTGGAATGATTCAGAGTTGACTGTTATGTCATTGTTACGATTAAATGAGTTAGTCGTAGGAATTGGGAGTGGGGTAGATTCCCCGATTTGAAAAGGAGTTGTCGTACGGTAAGATGGGTGAGAACAGGTTTGAGTTATCTGTTCATGTTTTAATTATTAAATTTTATTCTGATTTGAGTATCCTCACTAGGCGAAAGCCTAATGTTTCAAGTTGAATCTTCTTACCAGGTACAAGCTCCGGGAAATAGCGGGAATGAGAGACGAGGATTTTTGGAAAGATTCAGACTTAGAGATACTGAAGGATCTAGAGATTTTGATGCTTTTGGGATGGTTGTTTAGATAACTGGTTTAATCTAATTGTTATATTATGATTAGATTAATAAGTTATTTAAGAAATGACGTTTGTAGATAGAAACCTTACATTTGATCCTCAGGTTATATAAATTTGAAAGCTTTTGATCATAACTTATGGTAAATTTCAAGGTTTAAATTGACCCTGTTTTTAGGGTGTTTCAGGTAGGTTGGAATTCGTTTCCTCCTAGGCGGGTATCGGGGAGTCTGCTTGGGCCCCGATACGAGAAGGGCGAAAGGGGAGTCTGCTTGGGCCCCGATCGCGTATGGTTAAGGGATCCATTACACAGTGCAGTACCATATGTGATGATTTATGATGCATTTTAACGAAAGGATTTTATATTTTTTATGCATGTTCTTTTACGGAGGGAATTCACTAGACCTTTTGGTCTAACCATCACTTTTCAAAACTAAACCATTTTCAGGTAAGCGTTCCGCAAGTTCCTCGGGGAGGAAATAGGAGGGACATAGCACACTTGGAGATTAGAGCGACTCCAAGATTTAGACTACTGACATAGATAGAGCTCGGCTGTGGATTTTGTAGACTTCCGCTGTCATTTTTGTTAAGCTCGTGTATTGATGTATTGAACAAGTTAAACTTTTGTAATGTAAAACGCTCAGTTCTGTGATTTATTGCTTAGTAAGTTTTTGGGACGTTACACGTGAGGTGATGGACGAAGATGGAGCAGTGACCTAGGATCGAAGAACTGAGATCAGGTCTGCTTCGGTAGATGCGGTTGTGTCGGATTCCTGGAGCAGTTGGGCTAAGAGCATCGTCTTCAGAGTGTCCACCGAATAAGTAGCATGCGGTTGAGTCGGTGGAGGCACAAAGGCGGTTTCAGTGATAGCACGCATCGCTTTGGCAAGTTCAGCGGCTACATGTTCCTGCATTTGTTGCTCCATAACCTGTCGAACATCCTCAAGGGTGCTGTCCAGAGACCCTTTTGACACAAAGTCGGGTAAAATAACACCGGACTCACTTAGAATACTCGTTGAGGCATCCACCGTAGAGGTAGAGCCACTTACGTTCACAGCAGGCATGATATTAACTGTGGTAGGATTTCCGTCCAATCCTCGTGTTCCGGAAGTCGAAGACACTATAGACGTTCCGGTCGGGTCACTAAGAGCCGCGACTTGGTGTTGTTCCGCATCAAGTGTCCTAGGCGAAGAATGTTCAGTAACAATAGGCTCTAGACTCGATGGTGCACGCAAAGAAGTCGAGACCGGGGGCTGCTGGTCTCTTATTTCAACACCTTGACCCTCCGAATGAGGGTTCGGTGGAAGTTGTGCTGAATCCCCGTGTAAGACTGAAACACCCGTCTTTTGAGAGACGGATGAGTGGCTATGGGGGTCGTGCAATTGCTCCGCTAGGTCCACGGAGTTTGTTTCAATACCCCGTCCCAACGGATGAGACAGGATAGTAGATGTGGTGACCTGGATATCACTCGGCTGGGGTCGCTCTTGAGCCTCGTTATCTTTACGGCTCGATCTTTCCTGGTTCAACTTTGAACGCAGTTCTCTCCGTCTCACATGATCTAACTCCTCTACGTTTTCTCCCTCAGATGTCCAGTATGTGGAGGTGATTCAAGTGGGATGCCAACGGTAAAATCAGGGTTGGGTCCGATACCGTGAGGTATTTGTCTCAGGCGTATGTTTCGGTCGGTATCGGAGTCCGTGGAGTCAGATTCCACGTCTTCAACATCATGAGATGGTGACGGGGGTTCGGTGATATAAGGCTCGGTCGGGTGATGTAGAATTGGTCTGGAGGATTGACCGGCAAGGGCTGACCTGGAACCGTGTCGCGATTCCACTGCACCACCTACTCTCAGTCCCCTTCCTCTCACAACTAACGTTCCCCGCCCGACAACACCCGCTTGTCGGGCCCTTCCTCCTCTCGTCCTAGGACCCTCACGTCCCTCAGGCCTATTTCCCTGGGCAGGTCCCTCCGGCTCTGGCTGGACCATGGGAATTCCTAACTCTCCCCTATAAGCAACTACCCCTGGTGCAGCGGGATCGGCGATGGCTAGTAGGGCGGCAGGAATGGGCGAGGTGACCGCATCTGATGGGTTGCGGATCACCATGAATTGGAGGTGTCTGATGGGGCATACCGGATGTGTAATACGTCTTGGAATGGCTGGATTCGCATCCATGTGCTGACGAACTGCAAGCGATAGGAAACGCGGGTATGGGAGGAACTTCTTCTGTTTGGTTCCGCCGATGTGTCGAATAGTGGTCACAAGTTCACGCCAGATTATCATGGCGAAGTCGACGTGGCGGTGGTAGCACACGGCATGAACAAGTCGCAGAAAGTCGCCGGTACATTGATCAATACCTTTCCATCGGGCGGATAGGCAGCGGTTGAGTATGGTGAAGAGCGTGTACCAAATTGGCGCCAAGAACTTGCGATTGAAGACTGAGGGTCGTTGAAGGTCGGAGTTGTAACCAAGAGCACGCATTTGTGCGCATAGTGTGGCATCGTTAACGGCAGGATCGTACCGTTCATGGTTGTTGGCAGTGGCTTCCGGTAGAGACAGTAGTCTGCGAAAGGAGTCGGGCGTCAGAGTAAATGGGTGGTTGTCAATCTGCGTCGTGAAGGTCTGTGTATTGCCAATCGTACGGACTTGTGCCGTCAGCCAGACTTGTAGAATGTAGATCAAAGGAACGTCGGCGGTGCGAGTGAGTGCCTCGCGTATGGTATGGTGCATCAGAATGTCTAGAATGACCTGATGTTGCGGGTTAGGTCTGAACAGCGCCGGGTCCAAGTAATGATTGTTGGCCTCCAACTCGATGCCATGGTCAGGATCAACCAAGGCAGCATCTGCTACTTCGTCGATGATTTCCTCCTCCTGAGGAATTTGGTCTTCCGGATTTTGTTGTTCCGCCATGTATAAATCTGTCAAAATGGCACACAGTTAGGAACTTAACCAGAAGAACAAGTGTCGGTGCGTACCTTTGCGTTGAATGGCTCAATCTGAGACAGATTGAGGACTGCTAGGGAGAAAACAGGTACAGAATGGACACAACAGCAGAGGAATCCGGATAAAAAAGACAGGGTGTCCGGACAACTCAAAGAGTCTGGATAACAGGGTTGTCCGAATAAGCATATGCAAGTGTCCGGATACAAAAGGATTATCCGGACAAAGGTTCCCTGATACGCGAGTTTACCGGATAATATGGGAGTCCGGACATCACACTATCCGGTAGTTGAACTTACCGGAAACCCTAAGGTTTCCGGACAACTAGGTTTCCGGGAGTTTGATGTTGTCCGGATGGATATGCATGACATTTGAAGATGCCTGGTTAAAACCGCATTGAGTTGAACGTGTCCGGACACGATGAATGTGTCCGGACGAAGACGGATTTGTCCACAAAGATCAGCAGGGGATCCCAAGCTAGTGTGAAGTTGCGGAATGGATGCCCAGGAGCAACTAGGGGCTCATGGGAGTGGGGCCAACTCTTGAATCGCAGCCATTGATGCGAATCCGTCGAAAAAACCCATTAAGGATTTCGGGACTGAGAAATCGACCCACTTAGGGTTCGATTTGTGGTGCTATGTGTGTGAGAGGTGCATATATTTAACTATCATGTAATCGCGAGCAACATACCTGAATGACGAGGCTGAAAACACAGTGAATCGAGAGAGAGATGAGAGTCCGAGCGAGAGAGAAAAAAATGTGGGGTTTTAGGGTTTTAGGTTAAAATGTCCGGATGTGGAGAAGCAGCGGCCCGGGTGTCTTATATAAACCGGGTGTTGTCCGGGATCCTGACCGACCCGGATACACCCGACCCGGATAACAAGAGAATCCGGATGAGTCCTTTTTCATGAGTTTTCAGAAAAACGGAACTTTTTAAGAGACCTTTCTCTCGCTCCCCCTCAAACTGAGCATGGGAATGCCATTGCTCCCCCTCGAATCGTGTATTAGGGTGCAGTGGAGGGGTCCGACACAAAAAACTTTAAGCTTTTGAGAGAATACCAGTGTCGCTCCCCCTCAAGTGATGACCAATTTAGGAGTGCCCACACACACAAAAACTTTTGATACGTAAGAAAAAAGTGTGTGTGACGCTCCCCCTCAAAGTATGAGTAAACTTACCTGATGTCGCAGTGTGCTCCCCCTGAACATAATGGTAAATGATGAAAGCACAGAGATAATGAAGTAATCAAAACAAACGATTGAATGAAGTAAAGGAAACACACGAAGAAAGAGTTAACCAGAGAAACAGACGAAATCTACCTAAACAATACAGAGACTAAATCTAACTAAGTAACCGAGACAAGTAGAATACCAGTGCGAGGAAGTGTATGCTCAATCATCAAGAGTGTTAACTCTGGATGATGAGTGGACAGTTACTCGTAGAGGTATGGAACTTGTAAAGGTACACAGTCGGATTAAGTCTTCAGATTTAACATACCGAGCTTGAACACAAGAGTTTTAAAGCGTTTTTCGTCCAAGGCTTTGGTAAAGAGGTCTGCTAGCTGATGTTCTGTATTGATGAAGTAGAGCTCGACAGTACCTCTTTCGACGTGATCCTTAATGAAATGATACCGAACGTCGATGTGCTTCGTCTTGGTATGTTGGACCGGATTGCTGGATATGGCAATTGCGCTCTTTGAGTCACAGTAGATTGGGACTTTGACATAGGTGAATCCGTAGTCTTTGAGTTGTGTCCGCATCCAGATTACTTGGGAACAGCAGCTTGCGGCGGCCACATACTCCGCTTCGGCAGTTGACGTTGACACGCACTGTTGTTTCTTTGATGCCCAGCTTACCAGACTATCTCCCAAGAACTGAATGTGTCCCGAGGTGCTCTTGCGGTCTACAATACATCCCGCGTGATCCGCATCCGAGTAAGCGGAAAGTCCAAAACCTGTCTCTTTCGGGTACCAAAGGCCAAGATCAACAGTACCACGTAAATAACGAAAAATACGTTTAACAGCATTGTAATGAGACTCTTTAGGGTTGGACTGATAACGGGCGCAGAGAAATGTCGAGAACATGATGTCTGGTCTACTGGCAGTTAGGTACATTAAAGAACCGATCATTCCCCGATACAATTTGGCGTTGACAGCCTTTCTGTTAGGATCGGTGTCAAGCTTTGTATTGGTTGCCATGGGAGTTTTCATTTGTGAGGACTGGTCCAATTGGAATTTCCGAAGAATATCCCTAATGTATTTGGACTGGTTAATGAAGATTCCGGTCGACAGTTGTTTAACTTGAAGACCAAGAAAAAAATTCATCTCACACAGCATACTCATTTTAAAAAAATTTCCCATGAGTTTGGCAAAGTTCTTTGCATATAATGGATTAGTAGAACCAAAAATGATGTCATCGACATATACCTGGACTAGAATGATGTGACCCTTTTCGTTCTTTATAAATAGAGTAGAATCAATAGTACCTCGTGTAAATTTGGATTCTAACAGGAACTTTGATAGGGTGTTGTACCATGCTCGCGGGGCCTGCTTTAGACCGTATAGTGCCTTGTCCAAGATGTAGACATGATCAGGTTTTGAGTCATCCACAAATCCGTCGGGTTGCGACACGTAAACTTCTTCTTGGAGATCACCGTAAAGAAAGGTTGTCTTCACATCCATCTGGAAGACTGTGAAGTTCTTGTGCGCTGCATAAGCGAGAAACATACGGATTGATTCAATGCGAGCGACCGGAGCATAGGTCTCATCATAGTCGATCCCCTCTTGTTGTTGGTATCCTTTGGCCACGAGTCGCGCCTTGTTGCGAACAACGATGCCGTCTTCGTCCTTCTTATTCTTAAAAATCCATTTGGTGCCGATTACCGTCTTGTGCGTAGGACGTGGAACCAGTCGCCATACTTTTAGAGCTTCGAATTGATTCAGCTCCTCTTGCATGGCTATGATCCAGTCTGGATCTTCGAGTGCTTCGCGTACGTTCGTCGGCTCGATCTTGCTTAAGAATCCAGAAAATAGGCAGAAGTTGGCAGAAGCGCCTCGTGTACGTACAGGAGTGGAAGGATCACCGATGATATGATGCAGGGGATGTGCCTTTGTCCATTTGGTGGTGTGCGGAAGCGACTGTTGAGTAGAGTGAGAGGCGTCCGGATCCACATATGCACCAGATGGAAGGTCTTGAACTTGTTCAAGTGTAGCAGTCGTGTTTCTTGGAGGAAGTGGGGGAGGATTCGTCGATGGTTGAACATCCTCTGGTTCCGAGGAGTTCAGAGGTTGAACATCGGTTGTAGCAGAAGACGAATCATTAGGAGCGATCTCTGAGAGCATAGGTTCCTCCGGGGGGTTACATTGCCAGGTGTACTTGTAGCAGATGAGGATGGTTGAGCTGTCTCCACAGATGTTGACGGCGTACTCGTAGACGGTGGCGGACCAGTTAAGTCGTCTGAATCCGCATTGCGAGCAGCTTCAAGTCGCGGGTGCGCTGAGACAGGTGTGGAAGAGTGAGCAGTGTCATCATAAAAGAATTCAAATAATAAATCTAAATCAGAAAGATTATCATTCGATGAAGATGCATGATTCGGATTTACTAATGCTTGTGTAGATCCCGAACTTGGAGGTCCGGAAGCTAACACGCCAGTTATTCCGGGTTCTGAACTGAGGTGTTCAGAAGCCAAATCTGCGGCTTCGTCGAATGTCACATTTATGCTTTCAACAACGGTTTTGGTCCGTTTGTTGTAAACGCGATACGCCTTAGCCTGCATGGAGTATCCAATAAAAACTCCTTCGTCCGCTTTGGGGCTGAATTTCCCGAGATCATCCTTATCGTTTAGTACATAGCAAGTGCATCCAAATGCATGGAAGTAGCCAACGGTTGGAACGTGATTATTCATGATCTCGTACGGTGTCTTGTTGAACCGCTTGAGAAGGATAGAGCGGTTTTGCGTGTAGCAAGCCGTAGATACCGCCTCAGCCCATAGATATAGCGGTAGATTTTTCTGGGATAGCATTGTTCGTGCAGCTTCAACTAGGGTACGGTTTCGTCTTTCCACCACTCCGTTTTGTTGAGGAGTGCGTGCTGCAGAGAAAGTGTGTGTGATGCCCACTGATCGCAGATAGTCATTCACCTTCTGATTCTTGAACTCTGTCCCGTTATCAGTTCTGATGGACTGAACGTGTTGAAGCTTGTTCTGCTGGACAGTCTTCAGGTGATCAATGATGAGCTCCGGAGTTTCGTCCTTCGAGCGTAAGAACATCACCCAAGTGTAGCGTGAGTAGTCGTCCACCATCACGAGCACGTATTGCGTTTGTTGATGCTCGGAACACGCATTGGACCACACAAATCCATATGAATGAGTTCGAGGGTCCGGGTCGTGCTCAGAGTTGCCTTCGGCGGATGTGATGCACGCGTCATCTTTCCCTTTTCGCATGCTCCACAGAGACGGTCTTTCACGAACGGAAGTTGTGGCACGCCTCTGACATGTTTGCCTAGCACCAGTTGATTGATACTTCTGAAGTTGAGGTGCGAAAGACGTCTATGCCAGAGCCAAACTTGGTCAGAATCTGCTTTGGACAAGAGGCAGACAGGTTTGTCGGTTTTGATTGCGGCGAGGTCGATGGTGTAGAGATTGGTCTTTCGAGTCCCAACCAGTAGCTCGTCTCCGTTGTTGTTGAGGATTCGACACCGTGTGGCTTTAAAGCTGACCTCGAGATCCTTGTCGCAGAATTGACCGATGCTGAAGAGGTTGTGTCCTAATCCTGCAACGTGGGATACCTTCTTGATTGTTATCTTGTCTTGTACGATGTCGCTGTAGCCCACGATCGGCGACTTCTCGTTATTTCCAAATCTCACGTCTCCGCAGTATTCTTCCTTGTAATTCGTGAGAAGCTCCCTTCTTCCGGTCATGTGCTTGGAGCATCCAGAGTCTAAGTACCACACATGACCGTTCTGCAAAACAAGATTAGGGACGTTTAGGTACCCAAATTTGTTTGGGTCCTTGGGGGTTAGAGTTGGCACTGCCTGGGGAAATTTGCTTTGACACAGCCTTCCCTTTAGGTGCAGATTTCACACCGTTGGAGGGAACTGGTTTTGGCACTTGTTTCCTCTTGGGTGCAGAATGTACACCTTTTGGAGGAACAGATTGTTGGGCAGATTTCCACCTGGGTGCCGGTTTAACCTCAGTAGGAGCAGCCCGTGTAGGAATGGGTCGGGTCTCCCGCTGTGGATTAACCGTTTGATTGAAACCCCGTTTTAAATGATGTTGTTGCCTTTTATTTTGGGGTTTGCGCTTATGGAATAGGTTTTCGACAAAGTAAGGCGCATACCAAGCATTATTATGAATGTCATCAAAATCATTCCAACCACAATTAGAACAACATAAACAATCATGCGATAACTGAATCAATTGATGAAGAGAGTTAACTTTAACAGGAAAAGAAACATCAAAATGGTTCCAATTATTCCAAGCATTATTGTCTTTGTCTATTCTAGAAATGAAAACAGGTGGGGAAGACTTTGACGCATCCTTCCCGACAGAATCCCTCGTTAGCCACTTTGGTTTTTCTTTATTAGCTCGACCATGTTTATCTGAAACAGCAGGGACAGAATGACCAGTGACTTTTGAGGAAACATGTGTCTTAGTGGTCGATTGTTCGGTCTTTTGCTTCGGCTGTGATTGTTTTTGAACATTTGAAGCATTTTTAAGAATCTTGTTCACAGCCGGAGTCTTTGATTGTGAACAGTCGCCCTTTAGAAAGTTGACCGGACGATTAACCACTGGAGACAAAAAATCAGGTTGACTTGGAGGACAAGTAGGGCTGGCAGTTAATGGTCCAGTTGTTTGCCTTGGCTGTGTTGCCTTTTGAAAATGGGTTTCGATTTTGGTTTAGACTGAGAAATCTTGATCACAGCTGAGGCCTTTGTTTGAGAACTGCTATCCTTTAAAGAAGTAATCGGATCATCAGTCACAGGGGATAGAAAATCAGTGTGACTCGGAAGAGGTTTGTCAAAGGGAAAAAAATCAAACTCTTCATCACAGTTACCTTCGGAGTTCATGTATGCTGAGAAATCTATCATGTGAGTATCAGGAACGAAAGCAGGTGGGGAAGGCGAGGAACACCTTGTGTTTGTGTGCTTAGGGGAACTTGGTGCGGAAGCGTTTGAAAAATCAGAGTTTAAATTCCTTTGAGCACATGCGTCTTGAGAGACGTTACTTTCTTGATTAGAGATATTTCCAATGAAAGCTTTACATGAGGATGTGTCAGATAGGTCAGAAGAAAAATCAGGGGAATTCTGCTTTTGAGCTTGGAGAAGGTTAATATGTTCTTGTAGTTGACAGTTTCTCATGTGCTCTTTCATCGTTTCTCTTGTCATTTCAGACAGTTTCGATGAGAGCGTATTGATTTCCCACTGAAATTTTTCCTTTTCCTCACTTGACACACCATCGGTTTTCTCAGATTTGAGTTTCTCAAGATCCTTAATTAAGTCTTTCTTCTCATTTTGAAAAACCGACCTTTCCTTTTCGAGTGACTCCTCCAACTCGACTATCTTTGCTTCCAAGATGAGAGGGGGAACATAGAGTTTGAACTCATCCGTCTCAGTCTTGGTTGTAGGTGCTACTTCCTCATCCTTCTTGGAGGAATCCGTGGGTGTAGCTACCTTGTAGGGGTCGAAGTAGTCATTGGAAAGGTACTTTTTGTTCTTTTGATACGAGTAGTTTAATGGTTCATAACAAAATGGAAGTTGAATTCCTCGTTTGTGTGTGCGTTTATGTTCCTCGGTTTCCTCCTCCTTTTCTGGTTCAAGAGGACCAGTCCATTGAATTGCGTACTCTGGATACTTTTTATATAACCCAAAACAAGCAAAATCATACAAGGTGGGTGTATGCCATCTTCCTATTTTCAAATAATGTGGGTTATCATATCCGATTCCCCATTCTTTGTTAAAATACGTGAACTCTTTGGGTTTGTTCAAAAAAATGGTTTGATCAGTTTGACCCCGTTTGTGGAGTTTGGTTTCTAGATCTAGAATTTTAGCCACGTACTCCTAGTGTTGAATTTGAAGAGAAGAGCATTGATAAGTAATGTCTTCTTTCTCATTCAAGCACTGATCAAACTGACGTTGAAGATCAGATAATCTGACCCTTAAGTCTTTAGGTGCTAATGAAAATTTTTTGCATTTGTCTTTTAGATTAGCATTTTCAGACTTATATTTCTCAGTTAATTTCATTTGAACATTAAGCTTTTCAGTTATTGAACTAATTTCAAGCTTTTGTTCTGCATTCGTGGCCGTGAGGGAGTTTGCCTTTTCAGTGATGGTTTGCAATTGAAGTATGAAGTTTTGTAGGCAAGAGTCACATACCTGATTTGTTTTTGTCTTGTCTTCATCAGTAGACGATTGATATCCCATGAAAGCATCAACACCTTCATAATCGTCCTCATCATCAGATCTCCCTAGCCAGTACTCATTTTCAGTGAACATTACCTCTCCAGCCTCTTTCTGTCTGGCCAGTGCAAGTTTGGCCTCATAATAGTAAGAGTTCTTCACTGTGGGTTGACGGCAGTCTTTAGCGAAGTGACCGAGTTTCCCGTAGTTGTAGCATTTCACAGGTTCATCTCTCTTCTTGCGGTCACTTTTCTCTGTCTTCTCCTTCTTCTCAGATCTATCTTGCTCTTCTACCTTCTTCTTTCCTTCATACCGATCCTTATAGTCGTGACGCTTATTGGAGGCGGCGGAGAAGCGTTGACTATTGGAGGACGGCTTCTTGTAGAACTTTTGTTGTTGAAAGGATTTAGTCAGAAGGGCAATAGCTTTCATTAATTCCGATGCTTCATCATCATCATCGTCACCGTCTTTCTCGTCCTCAGATTCTGACTCGGAAGAACTATGCTGTGGACCGCGTCTGGATTGGCTGCTTGAAGATTTCCCCATTTTGGAAGTCATGAGGGCAATAGGATCCGCAGATTGTTTTGGCTCATTCTTCTTCTCTCCCAAAAGCTCATTTACTTCATCTTCATCTTGGAGAAGTGTCTCATATAGTTCATTGATCTGATGTTCTCTATCAAGTTGTTGTGTTTGACATGAGAAGCATACACTTTCCATTCAGGTAGCAAGTGGTTGAGGAACTTTAGTGCGTTCTCAGTATTGGAACGAACAATTTTATTCTTGTTCAGTTCATTGAGAAGTAGACAAAAACGTTCATAGGTCTGGGTAAGGGATTCACCGTTACGCTGCTTGAACCCATCGAACTTGGTTATCGCACTATTTATCTTCAGCTGATTTCCTACAACACTCCCTCGCATCATTTTGGCTACTTGGTCCCACATGCCCTTAGCCGTGTCTTTGTAACTGTCTATGGCAGTGTAGATAGAATTAGGAAGGGATTGTATAAGATATCTCTTTGCATGTTTTTCTCCTTCAGTCATGCCTCTTTCAAATTCTGTCATCTCAGCAAGAGTTTTCTTCTCACGTCGAGCTTCTGTAGTTGCAGTTGCAGCTATTACCTTCATCGGTGCGTCAATCGGGCCATTATCCAGGGCTCCCTTGATGTACTCATAGTTGTCCTTGGACTCTATGAAGATCATAAACCTATCTCGCCATTGGCTGTACTCGTTCGGGTAGAGACATGGTGGCTTGGTGTCCGTGCCAATTGCTAGAGCATCACGAGAAGTAGACATCTTCGGTTGCAACGGAGTGATCGTCAGACGTGTAGATTGATTCAAAGTGTAAAACCTAACGCAAGGCACTAAGAGTGGAGTCCTAACGCAGGTTCTATGAGTGGTCAGACAATAACTTAGCTTACTGGAAAGAAATCCAAATAAGTGATCTGATTTGGAAGTGTCCGGACCAGAATTATGAAAAACAGTTCAAAATTGCAGAGTTGTCTGGATAGGTAAGAGAGTCCGGATAACTTGAGTTGTCCGGATAATCAAGGTTACCGGATGGACTAAAGATATCAGATAGAATCAACAGGATAAACAAAGTTTACCGGATGCAATAGATTCCGGAAAGTATGAGATTTCCGGGTACTTTGAAGTTTCCGGAAACTTTGAGGTGTCCGGATACTACGAAGATTCCGGGTAAACGAGGATTTCCGGATAAAATGAATTCCGGATACTTTGAATTATCCGGAACAAAATTACTCGGAAAGATTGAGATTAAAGGAGAACTTACCCGGATGACTGACTTACCCGGATGATGGACTTGTCCGGAAGAATTGAACTAGTCCGGATGGAACCACAAGCGTTCGGACACCTTGATCTGTCCGGAAAACGCGGCTGTTTTATCCGGACACCGCAGCTGTTTTGCTAAAATCGATCGAAAACTCAACTGGGGTTACTCTAATGTGTTCCTGAAAGGTTAGAAACAATACCAAGCACAAAACAACACTAATCCAATCGATTTTGGAGCAACAAGAGCACGTTTTGATGATAAAAATTCGATTTTTGATTAAGAACACTATCAAAAACTTTTGAACTTATTTTGCTAAATTGACCAACCAAACGAACGAATTAGGGTGTGAAAATTTGCAGAATTACTTATAATTATGATGCTAACACAACCCAACAAGCAAAATTGAACAATTTACGCAGAATCACAGATTTGAAAAATCAAGAAAAGTCAGACGTGGAAAAGTCAAACTAACCAGAAATCAATGAATTAGACTTTGAATCGAATCCGTCTGTCTGCTCTGATACCAATTGTAGAATCCAGATCCGTGCAACAATAATGAAATCGAAAATATCAAACAATGAAAGAGAATGATTTCAACTGGTCATCCCTGTATTATGCTTTCAGAGAGAATATTACAATGAGTTTAGAAAGCTAAAAGGATGATTAACCTATTTTTCTAGGCTAATACAACATTATATACCTCGGGCCCGTGGTTAACAAGCCCACAGACCGTTCACTATGGACTAACTTTAAACAATTACAATTCAAACCCTTGAACTTAAAATCAACATAAATTCTACCCTAACAAATTCACATACTCTCTTCCTTGGATTAGAGATTTCTTTCTCTTTATCTTTGAAAGGAAATATGTGTTCAAAGAATTCAGCCTCAATTGATTCCATAATTGTGTTATTGTGGATATCTTCATTGTTTGACTTATAGACCAGAAATCTATAAACAGCACTATTACTTGCAGGACCAAGATATATACAATCAATGGTCTTTGGTCCAAGTTTTGTCCTTTTGGGTAAAGGTACTTGAACCTTTGCAAGGCAACCCCACACTTTCATCCTTTTGTATGAAGGAAGTTTTCCTTTCCATAGTTCATAAGGAGATTTATCGCTCTTTTTATGAGGAATTATATTAAGTATCATGTTTGCAGTTAAGCATGCTTCACCCCACAAGCTATGAGGTGCTCCCGAAGTAATCAACATTGAATTAATCATGTTTTTCAATGTTCTATTTTTCCTTTCGGCTACTCAATTTTGTTGTGGAGTATAGGGAGCCGTGGTTTGGTGAACTATGCCATGATGAGAACAAAATTCTGCAAAGTCCTTAGACTCGTATTCTCCTCCTCTATCGGATCTCAGAATTTTTATTCTTTTGTCAAGTTGGTTTTCAACTTCAGCCTTGTATGTCTTAAACATATTCAAAGCTTCATCTTTGGTATGTATTAGGTATACATAACAATATTTACTGCAATCATCAATAAATGATACATAATAGTTCTTTCCTCCAAGTGTGGGTGTGGCTTTGTAATCACATAAAGCGTTGTGGATAAGTCCAAGTACTTGATTAGACTTTTCAACAGATTTGTGTGGATGGCTTGAGTATTTAGATTCAACACATACCTCACATTTTGTCTTGTTTTCCATGGAACACTTGGGTGTTAGTCCAAGTTTTGTCATCCTTTGTAAGGATCGGAAGTTGACATGTCCTAGACGGGAATGCCATAAGGAAGAAGAGTCAAGCATGTACATAGAAGCAGTGCTAGAGCCTGCGGTTTTATTGTTATTTACAACATTTACATTATTTACATCATCAGTATTCATCACACTAAGTTTAAAGAGCCCCTCATTAAGGTAGCCCTTGCCAACATACATCCCACCCTTAGTAATTACAAATTTATCTGATTCAAACACCAACTTGAATCCTTTGTTACTAAGTGTGGGTCCAGAAATCAAGTTCTTTGTAATAGCCGGTACATGCAAGACATTGGTGAGCACAAGTTCCTTCCCCGATGTAAGCTTGAGGTTCACCTTCCCCTTCCCTTCAACTTTCGCGGTCGTGGCATTACCCATATACATGGGTTCTTCATCATCAACTTTTTGGTAAGTAGCAAACATGTTCTTGGAGTTGCAAATATGTTTGGTGGCACCGGTATCAACCCACCAATCGGTCACGTTTGTAACCATAAAAGCCTCAATTACTCCAACGAATTGACTTGGAGCATTGACCACGTTGGCTTGATGTGGGTTTCCACCGGCACCTTCTCCTCCGGCGCGTCCTCCTCCGGGACCACCATGGTCTCTCCTATGGCGGCAATCCTTTGCTCGATGCCCCGGCTTTCCGCATACCCAGCAACTCATCACACACTTCTTGAAAGGCTTTCGTTGTACGGACAGTGGGTTTGAAGCATTGAGGTTATGCTTGAAACCCGTGGCCTTTCCCTTCCCTTTTTGGAATTTTGTCCTCGATGAGTTACCGATAACCATGTTTGCATTTGGTTCCAACGAGGTAGCATCCGCCTTCTAGTTCATCCGGTTGTCCTCCTCCACCCGCAATTTGAGTATCAATTGCTCAAAACTCATATCCTCGGACAAATGTTTAAGATAGAGTTTAAAATTTTTCCAGGATGGAGGTAATTTGTCAATAATTGAACCAACAACAAAGTTAGAGTTGATGCTCATACCTTCGACTTCCAATTCATGGACCAAGATTTGTATTTCTTCTACTTGTTTCACGACCGGTTTGGAATCCGTCATCTTAAAGTTCAGAAATTTGCCCACGACAAATCGTTTGGAACAAGCGACTTCCGACTTGTACTTTGATTCCAACGATTCCCAGATTTCTCTTGCCGAAGTGAAGGATGAATAAATGTCATAGAGACCATCATCCAAATCATTAAGAATATAATTTCGACAATTATACTCGTTCGCGTTCCAATTGTCAAAGGATCGTTAGAACGCAGCCACTTCAATCTGGGATGGGGCGTTTTCTTCCTCTCCAACCGGCGGTGTCGGTGCTTGACCGGTAAGTACGTTCGACACTTTCAACGTTGTCAAGTAGAAGAGCATTTTTTGTTGCCATCTTCTGAAATCGGAACCCTTGAATTTTTCGGGTTTCTCCACATGCGATTTCAACAAGGAAGAGTTATCCATCGTCAACGAAATTTCTGTCTAAGATTGTTAGTGTAACGACCCGGTATCCCAAAACATACATAATATACATCAATTAACATGTTATACATAACGTCGTTACATTCATAACAAAAGATACATAATAATTCACATACGGTCCCATAGTCTCAAAACTATATAATACAAAACATAAACATTTCCTAATCTTCGTCAGCTATCAACCGCATCCTACACTTTATCCTTCCCTTTATACCTTCCTTGACCTGGAATACATATTTTTAAAACAAAATGAGGGTTAGACCAAACGGTCTAGTGAGATAATCCCTGTCAGTTTATTAATCATTTTTGTAAAGCACAAATATACAACAAGTATTCAAATACCAAGCAAGACTCGTGCACCGTGTACCTTTCCTCATTTCTCTTTGCCATATTAGTTGGTTGCAAGCCAACTAATAAATTAACTCCACCGTACGACAATTACAGCCAACACCACCGTGCGACAATTACAGCCAATATTCCGCCGTCAGAGTCCGGCCAACGTGCACTTATGTAATGTAATGCTCATATAAATATAATATACATCTCAATATATTATACTTCAAACATAAACACATAATCACACCATCTACCACATTCTCAATCTACACATGTATGTAATCCAGTTTGAAAACGTTTTTAAAGTAAAACTCACCTGATTGCTTTACAATAATCCTTCCAATCCTTTTCTCCACGCTATCCAATCTTTTACCCAAAATTATCAAATTCTGAAACAGATTAAATACAAACACTTCTTTACCAATCAGATACATAAGACTTACTAGGCTAAGAACTCGAGATAACTTAAATCCTCCAAAAGTGACCAAACAACTAAGGTTTCCGGATACTACAGAACTATCCGGACAACAAGACCAATCCGAACAGCATAAGTTTCCGGACAACATCAATAATCCGGACGCCATCTGGAAACCGAAGTAACCCGGATACTACCCGGTAACATAAATCATCCGGAAACTATAGAAAATAGATACTTACCGGATACGTGTTCGTCCGGACACTAGCCATAGAAATTACCGGATACATTCAACAAGACTACCGGACACTACCATAAAGTGTCCGGAAACCTCTGTTGGTTTATGCAATTCTTACCCAGATTCGACTGGAATTACTACCAGGCTTGAAATCAACTATTCTAATCCGATAGAAACCTTCTACTATCAATTACAAACATAAAATGTAAAGGAACATACCTTAGAAATCACTTCCAAGCAACCAATTTGAATCCCTAACCTTTCTTTCCTTCTTCATCTTCTTTTGTCTAAAAAACACACACACACACACTGATTGTTTGCTGAGTTATGAAAATATCTGGAGTATAATGTGATAATATCAAACTTAATTACCATTTCAGCCCTTAAACTATTCAACAATGACCCAAACACCCTTAACTTGTAAATTTACCTAAACTTACCCTAAACCTCAAATTTTAAAGTTAACTTTATTTAACGGAAAAGGATTTTAACTAACGAACTTACCCGGGGTATTAAATTATCTCCCCCTTAAAAGAATTCCGTCCCGGAATTCGGTTAAGCGAAAAGGTATGAATACTTATCACTACTACTTCGAACTCGATCAAAACCATAGAAACTAACTGAATAGACACCCCACACCCACCTATATCTCTAACACAGATAAGCAACAAAAGCACGGAAATACCAATAACCATTTTCCACCGAAGTCAGATAACACCTTAGCACGTATAGAGTTTATTAGAAATGTACCTGTAACCTCATTCGGAATTTCCTCCTCTTCTTGTGTTGTCATTTGGAAGACACGACCTTTTGCTTTCGGTACCTCAGACCATTGTACCTCTCCCAACCTAACACCCGTTGGTCTCACCGTCATACTACCCTCTGTACTTTCCATCGTGGACAGTCTGACTGAATATGATCAGGGGAATTGCAAACGAAACAGAATAGAGTTCCTCTAACGGTATCCACCACAAGCACCGACACCTTCTAGAATGCTAGTTCCTTTTCCTTCAAGATGAAAATATGGAGCCTTCAATCCAAATCTACAAGAGATTGGATAGCAAAAGAGCACAAAACCAGGTACCAGAACCGGAGGTTCCGGGACCGCTCACCCCTAGTAGTAAGTGGCAAACCAATAAAATTGTTTATAGCTGACGCATGACCAATAAAATGGCGACAAACTTTTATATAACTACTACGTAGGTTACATTTTGGTATTGAGAGCATGATTCAACTCATCAAAGGGAAGATTATAACCAAAGACATAGATTCAAGGTCATTCATTGACAAGATCGTTGTTACAATTAGAGAGTATAAAGACGACTTTTACAAAAGAACACCTATGTAAACCAAAGGGATAACTTCATCAAGGGAATCGAGAATCAAATGATACGAAGCTTGGCGTCACCAATTATATTGTATTGTTTAACTTTTTATCAATTGTCGTATTTATTTCAAAGAAAGCCGTCTTTAGTTGTTAAAGTTCCATAAACCAACCTCAAATTATTTTAAGTGTAGTTTTTGGCATAAACAGTTTGGGCCCATTCGTAGGACCCCAACAAAAGAATTTTTTCAAAATAAACACACGTTGCTAATGATCTGATTTTCGAAAGCATTTCTTGTTTACAGATATGGCAAACATGGAGTAAATTGTTGCGTTATCGCGTAAATGCAAGTTGAATTAGATTTTGCACGTTGACAAATCGCACGACTAAATGGGCAAAACTAGAAAGGGTTTGGTCACTTTGCACCCATAGCCTCTCCTTTTCTTCGTGACATGTTGGGAGTAGATTAAGGGTGCTCACGGGTTGGGTTGGCCGGGAAGGCACTTTAACAACCCAACCCAATCATTGCGGTTTGAAAAATCTCAACCCAACCCAACCCAAACCGTTCGGGTTGGGTTGGGTTGGTCGGGTTGAAACTTTTATTGATCCTTTCACCATTTAACTAAGTTATCGTGTCTAAACAAATTGCTACATGTTTCTAAATATCTAAATGTTCAACAAATTACTAAATCGTCTAATAAAAGATTGCTTATAGATGTTTTTTTATAAATGTGGCATCAAGAATCAATAACAAGATTACAAAAGTAACAAGTGGCCAACAATTGTCTGTTTATAAATGTTCAATAGTAACAATATTGCTTTGACATAAACAAACATGACAGTAACAAGCATTTAAAATTAGATTAAAATGTTTTTATGGGTTGTCACGGGTTGTCGGGTTGAGTCGGTTTGTTTTTGGGCCTAACCCGTTATCAACCCAATATATGCGGGTTGGTCAAAAATAGTATCGATTATACATCGGGTTGGCTCGGTTTGAGTTTTTTGCCTCGTGTTGGGTTGGGTTGGGTTGGTCGGAAATTTGAGCGAGGTGTTATTGGGAGTTTTGCATATTATATCTAGGAGACTAGCTTAAATATCTCAAGTGGAAATTAGAGTTTGAGTTTAGAATCTAGCTAGGTTTAATCTAACCTAGCAAGGTGAATTTCAAGTTGTAGATGTCAAAAAGTCCTCCTTTTTTGTGATTCTTTGGTTTTATGAAGTTTTACATATCTAATGAGTTGTTTAATTAACCATGTGAGCATTAGGTCTTGTATTTAGCAAATGTTTGTAAAATACATATAATTAGTGGGAGGGAAAAGATTCTTAAGCATGTCATTCATATCAAATCTCACATCCTACCACATTCCCGCAACTAGTTGTCGACTCATCACCATCTTGGCCAAAAGGGCTAGAGTCACCCATTTATAATATATCTATATCTATAGTTATTAGTTAATAAGATTGTTTGATTTTTCATAATAAATTCATAAATTTAAATTACTTTCATCCCAAAACTTGTTTTTTTATAAGTTGTATCTCTTTCATTAGATTTTCTAGCTCTATTGTTGCATTCACCATACCCACAACTCTAAAAATATCAACTATAGTTAGGTTCCCGATGAGGATTGTAGATATACAAAGTCCAAAAGCCCATCAAGGGTCTCTTGCTAGATATATGTCACAAATGATTCCAATTTTTTTCTTGTTGGGACCATTTATCTTGGCATCATAACTAGGTTACACCGACGGGTGGTCCTCAACATCCCTCCACACATACATACATACATACATACACACAATATGTACGTTGTATGTATATATATATATATATATATATATATAATTTACCAAATTCCAGTTGTACTCTGCTGTCTTCAAGACATGAGTTAGATTTTATCATTTCGAATATTCAAGCTCAAAGAGAATACTTTTAATAAGTGAATTTATGACAACCACAAATGTTATGCATGAAGTTTGTCCCAAAAAAAATCTTTAAATGAAATTGTGTGGTCACGGTACAACAAATATTTGATGCGCATATTAAACTACCTGCTTTCATGTGACGTAATTAATTCATACAAGATTTAAGTAATTAGTGTTTAAAGTTTTGATCATATTACCGTTACACAAACAAACTTATTGCATAATGATTGCAGAAAGTCGACGAGATCCTTGAATGGTTAGTACAAGAACAAGAGAAAGAGATTATGTGAGCCACAACTTGACAAGTTGGTCCTACAAACTCTTTTCCGTGTGATATGCGTGTGCTTCTATATATACTTTTATCATATCTAATCGTCGATCATGGCATCACAATCATATTTTTCGTTTTTGAAAGGGCAACTTTGTTTCCAAGCATATCTGTCCATGGATAACAATTTCTTTCATTTGTCGCTAAAAAACTATTGTGAATTTTAAAATTGAAAGACCATTTTCATCGGTCAAAAAAATTAAAAATTTAAATATTTAAATCGTGTAAAAAATACTAACATATAAATCTTGTAAATAATTTATATAAGAACATTGTTAATACCAATAAAACGTGGGAGGATGTCAATCTTAAAGCATTTGGACCACACACCATAAAACAAAAGTAATGCAATATATAGTAATTTGGGAAATTAATTAAAATACCCAAAGTTTGACCAACTGTTACCGAAATACCCTAAAATTTTTCAACTTTGCAAAAATGCCCAAAATACCCACGATGGGGTCCCGCGATCGCGGGATACGCTGACGTGGCACGTATTTTGGGGCCAAATGCCCCGCGAAGCCCCTCAACTTTGGCCGCTGTGCACTTTTGGTCCCTGCCCGCGATGGCCCAAAAAATTACAGTTTTGGTCCCTGAAATTTTACACTTTTGGTCCCTGAAATTTTACACTTTCAGCCCCTAAACTTAGACGAATCTTGCATTCTTTTACTGCTTTTTTCCACAATTATTGTACTTTGAAGAACGATTTGTGGTTGAAATTCATTTGCATGTTTGAGATTTCATCCATAAATACCAGTAAGATGCAATTCACAATTCACACTTCCTCTTGCTTTCTTTCTTGATTTCTCTCTTGCTTTCTTTCTTTGAATTGTTTTCTCTCTTGATTTCTCTTCTCTCATTTAATCCACAAATGGCATCGTCATCAAACCCTAAGGCTACTCCTGAAAAAATGTCACCTCAAATCGAGGTCGCCATAGCAAAAAAGGAAAAGGAGATAGATGAACTAACAGAAGAGTGGAAAAAAATTATGGACAGGAAGGCAGTCCATTTGAGAAAGATCGAAGAGGAAGACAGGGAGATCAAAAGGATGAAAGGGGATATAAAAGCTAGGGAGGCTCGTGTTCGTCGAGAACAAGAAGCAATTCACCATATTCTGCAAGACTTCGCAATTATTCAAGCGAAGGTAAACGAGAAGCAAGCTTGGATTGATGAAACTAAATCAATTTTTAAGTAGGTGGTGGTTGTTTTAGTTGTTTTGTATTTTTTTTCTTGTTTTGTATTTTTTTTCTTGTTTTGTATTTTTTTTACTGTGTTGTTGTTTTGTATTTTTTGTTGTTGTTAATTTCTCTGAAAAGTAGTTTTTAAGCCGCTGAACCACGGTTTGGTTGGATACATCATGCAAGGTCAAGTCAGAGGTTACCTCATTCGTGGGCCTACTCCTCTTGTAGAATATATGACAACCCTCAACTCATTTGCTAAAGTGTGTGCGGGTTGTGGTACACAATGGCCATACGTGGTTGCAAAAGCAGAAGCCGTTGAAGAAGGGTTAGAAAGATTGTAGATGAAGAGCTTGTTGGATGGAATACAAACTAGCTGTGTTATCAATGTTCATTTAGAAGCATATGTATGTGTGTATATATATAATATGAAATGGGGTTTTGACAAGTTGGTATCACTGGACTCATTTAAGAATTGTGAAAATGGGTATTTGACGAATGATGATTCATGTGTGTTTGTAGCTGAAGTGTTTTAAACACACATGAATCATCATTCGCCAAATACCCATTTTCACAATTCTTAAATGAGTCCAGTGATACCAACTTGTCAAAACCCCATTTAATATTCTTCTCGTGAAACCTTCTCCTATTGCCATTCACGATATCTATAAACACATTCAAATAATAATAATTTAAAACGATTTAATGAATTAGTTAATATATGATTATTATGTTAATGCGAAGGAGTGTAAAACAAAATTGAAAAAAAAAATAAGAGATGTACCATAAATTAAATAATTAACTATAAGGTTATGAATTTTAATGTATAACTGTATATGATATATATTAAAATATATAAATCCAAAAAAATTCAAGATTGGGCTCATTTCGAACGTATCGAAGAGACGATTATAATGGTGTAATTTATTAAAATTAAAACGTATCTAATATGAATATATTTATCATTTACAAACTAGCTGTGTTATCAATGTTCATTTAGAAGCATATGTATGTGTGTAAATATATCATTTACAAATCAGTGTTTAGATCAACAGTATCAAGCTGTGACGGGCCCGGGGTGTGACTGACAGAATGTCTCCTTGGCACGGTTGAAGGGGCGGGATTTGGACACTCTCCACGAGTGTGTCCTACGCATTGGCACCGAGTACATCTTCGTTGTATCGAACTTTCACCACGTGATGGACGTCGGTCGTTCTTTCTCGGTCTCCCGGCCCTGTTCTTATCCATTAAAGGTGGATAGCATGGTGGAAGCGGGTCGGGTGGATACACCCATGCTGCAGGGGGTCCAGCTGGGTTTATTACCTCCACGTATGTTTTCCGGTAATATTCGGACGTGAAGAAAGGTACATCCAAGTCGCTGCAATCTGTACGACCCATATATGTTGCTGCAGCGATGGCATGGCCGCACGGTAACCCAGATTTATCCCATTCGCGACACGAACAAAGGCGGTCTTCCATATTCACAATCGCGTGAATATAGTCATCATGCACCTCGTAGTTCCCATACCCGATTGCTTTTACCGGCCATGTCGCCGCACGACGCGCCCTGTAGTGAACGATATTCTCCGCCGTTGGTGTGAGTGCATTTTGTATCTTAGCTCCTTTTAGGCGTCGAATTTGGTACCACTCTTGTTGAAAGGCCCGAAAGTAGTCCATAAGATTAACAATCGGACATCTACGAGCAAAACGGGAGAGTGCATTCACAGACTCTGCACTATTCGAGGTCAGAATGTCATAGCGTTGTCCAGGAAAATGGGCCGCGGACCACCTCTCCGGTCCAGCATCGTCAAAGACTTTGGCTGCTTCCTTGACACTGTATCGTAGCATATTCATGTACTTGTTAAACTCCCGATCCGTATATGCTCTGCATGCCGCCCAATAGACATCCTTGTAGGTGGTAATACGTTTGTCCTTGGATTTGGCGTTCATCTCCAAATGTCGACAGCATATGGCGTGAGGGGCATTTGGGTACATGGCAGAGATTGCGGTGCTTATGGAAGGAGCCCTGTCAGACATAAACACCAACCCTTGCGGGTCTTCGATAGCTTGTCTCAACATGGACAGAAACCAAGTCCACTTGTCCCCGGTTTCGGACTTGCCTACGCCGAAAGCTACTGGAACGATGGAGTTATCCCCGTCCATGGCAACCGCCAGGAACATCATACCCAAGTAACGGCCCTTTAAATGGGCTGCGTCTATTATCAGGACACGACGTAGATTTTCCAGAAATGTGCGGATCTGCAAAAACATAGGTTAAAATGTTATAGTTTATAATGTGTAAATGTTATAGTTTATAATGTGTAAATGTTAAATGTGCGGATCTGCAAAAACATAGGTTAAAATGTTATAGTTTATAATGTGTAAATGTTATAGTTTATAATGTGTAAACATATGACGTGTTAAAATACGTACCGCGGGTCCAAGGGCCACGAAGCACATCTCAAACCGTCCACGTGAATCGGTCCGTAGCTGCGTGACAGTACCAGGGTTCTGCAGCTGCAAATTATATAAATATGTCGGGAGTCGTTCATACGACTCCTCGAACGTGCCTCTCACCATAAACAGTGCATGGCAGCGTGCACGCCACGCTTGGTGGTAATCAATCGTGACGCCGAACTGCCGGTGAACGTCGTGGACGATGTCCTTTGGACGCAATGACCTGCTAACATCAAGAAATTTGTTTTTCAGGATCGCACCCAAAGTCTTTTTGCCGGCTTGTTTGTGGTGGGGATTAAGTTGCGTCCTCGTACAAGTGTGTACGTCGTGCAACTTTCTAATCATTATCGCCCCTCCTTTGGGACCCGTGTGAATCGCGTACAACCTCCACTCACACTTTTCTCTAGCACATTCAACTACGTATTTGATTTTGTCAGATGCCCGCACGCGACTTTGGAAACCCTCTTCCAAGAACTTGAGTCCGATCTAACTTGCTAAGAGATCCTTCGAATCGAATATCTGACCTGCTGTTAAACTTTCACTGCGAATATAAGGTGTAGGTTCGTAGCTTTGTGTCTGGGTATGGGAGTCTGGAAGAATAGGGGGCATATCAAAAAAGTCATTTATCTGACTACATGATTTTCTACTAGGGGTATATTCTTCGTGATCATCATTATCGGTGTCTGATCTGTCTATTTCAGAATTACCCGTTCTGAAAACGTGGGTTTCGTCATCAGCAACTCCAGCAGTACGCCATTCGTGTGGTTGTGGTGGTTGTTGTTGTTGAGAATCAGGCTGCTCTATTTGTTGAGAATCAGGATGCTCTATTTGTTGAGAATCACCCTCCTCGTCGCCGTCGTCGTCACCGTCGGATACGCCGGGATACACAAAGAGTAATGGGGGTCTTTCTGAATCGACTGCAAGGTGCAGAAAAGTAGAGATATCCCCATCGTTGGATAAATCCACAAATGACCCATCGCCATTTTTAAACACTAACTTGCAAACAGCAGAAGGGTTGATTCCACATTTTTGCATGGCGTATGCAAGAAATTTCTGATAAGTATAGTTTACTGACACTTTTACACCATGCTTAGATTTATAAGCAAAATTCCACTCATTGTTATCTTGCACCCATTCACCATCAAAACAGAAATATAGCTTAGCTTTTGCAACAGATGAACTCATTTTTTCAGTAGTATCTCAAACACAAAATATTGCAGAAAGAAATATTCCAACAATAAAATCGTTGTGTGGGGATTATGGCTTGAATTTTACGTCTATTTATCAATGAAACAACCAACATATCAGAAAACCAATCTCTCATTTCATCCACAAACTGGTATTCCAAAAACATTGATTGAAACATGCAAATGAATTTCAACCACAAATCGGTCTTTAAATTGCAATAATTGTGGAAAAAAACAGTAAAAGCATGCAAAATTCGTCTAAGTATAGGGGCTGAAAGTGTAAATTTTCAGGGACCAAAAGTGTAAAATTTCAGGGACCAAAACTGTAATTTTTTGGGCCATCGCGGGCTGCGATCGCGGGCAGGGACCAAAAGTGCACCACGGCCAAAGTTGAGGGGCTTCGCGGGGCATTTGGCCCCAAAATACGTGCCACGTCAGCGTATCCCGCGATCGCGGGTATTTTGGGCATTTTTGCAAAGTTGAAAAATTTTAGGGTACTTTGGTAACAGTTGGTTTGACTTGGGGTATTTTAATTAATTTCCCATTTTATATTCTATTAATTAAAAGTTTAATTGATATTCAATAAAAATTAAATGATATATGTTAAATCTATTTTGACAACGCATCATTTTATAATATAGAGTAAATTACATTGTTAGTCTCTGTGGTTAGGGGGTGCATCGGTCGTGTCGGGCCCAAAAATCCACAACCCGATCGGGTTTCGGGTGGGGTTTAGGGAACCCGAAACCCGTCCAATCAATAATTCGGGGTTTAGGTGAAATCGGGGTGGCGAGTAATTTGGGTCGAGTAGATCAGGTTGGGCCTGTTATCCAGCCCAGTTAGCATTTTTCATGATATTTTTAAGTCCAATACAAATTGTAACAAACTAACAATACTAAATACTAATACTAAAAATTAAAGCAAACCAAATTAAACAAAAAATTACAAAAATTACAAAAACAAATTAACTCTCAAGTTTCAAGTTTCAACTTCCAATTCCAATACTAACTCCAAAAAAGTTCCAATTACCAATCCAACCAAGTGACCAACATTCCAACTTACCAACTTACCAAACGTCCAACACTCCAACTCATGACTCATCTTCATTTGAATCCTATAAAATTAAAAGTAACAAATTAAATTATTAAAAGTAAAAACATATGAATCAACTTCAAAGTTCAAATCATGTAAAATTAAAAGTAACAAATTAAAAGTACCTTTCTCCAAATCATGACTCAACTTCAAATCCTTCGAAATCATTTGAAGCTTGTGTACTAGGACTCTATTCGGTACCACGGGCCGAAGAAGTTCCAATTCTTAAATTTTCCATTTCTGCAAATTTAAAATACAAGTAACAAACTTTAAAGTCGTAATCATAATTTATAAATGATAACCCATAAGTCATAAATTAATAGAGTATTCGTACCTTTCTCAAACTTTTCAAGGTCTTCCAAATTTTCTTCCACCACAATCGGTTCAGTAGGGGCCCTTAACCAATCTCGCGTACAGATAAGTGCTTCAACTATTTTAGGAGTTAGAGAACTCCTAAAATTATCCAACACCCTCCCACTTGTACTAAATGTCGATTCGGATGCAACTGTAGAAATGGGTACGGCGAGGACATCTCTTGCAACTTTTGAAAAGATGGCAAACCGTGCACTATTCATTCTCCACCACATAAGAAAATCAAATCCGTCTCAATCATCTACAATGGCCTCACCTAAGTATACCTCAAGCTCACTCCGTTTGGCATCCAAGACCCCACTTTGAAGTTTATGTTTCTTTACCAAACTCTTAATTCCAGGTTTTGACTTTCCAAGAGGGGGGAGACCTTTTCTCGATTGAGATTGGGATTGGGATTGAGATTGAGAAGGTTCAGAATATTGTTGCACATAATCTTCAAACAAAGAAGTGAGATGAGACTTACTTTCCTAAAACATGTTTCACCTTTTTCTTCACCAAACAACTGAGTGAACTGTGTTGGCATGTACTCAAATTTATCTCTTGGATCAAAAATGTCGGCAAAAAAATTACCATGTTCATCTTCTTCGGATCACCCCAGTATTTATCAAACTTCTTCTTCATTTTTTCACCCATAATCTGTTTATAGAAAATTCAAGAAAACTAAATCAAGTTAAATATGTAATATAAATTATAAATAAACAATATAAAGTAAGCTAAATAGTTGTACCTTCTCGGTTAAATTCTCAGAACGCATCATCTCCGTAAGGAAGAACCCCAAATCAGATATCTCGGTTAAGTAAACATTAGAAGTGACATAAAGAGAGCCCGAGATTTTTATCGTCATATCATAAAAGGTCTCCAAAAGGGTTACAAAGCTCTCTAAGTACACCCAATCATAATCCGCAAGCATAGAATCACCCAAATCTGTCTTGAACGAGCCATCATGTCCGTCATAGGCTTCAAACACGGTTTTGTAAGGAATGACATTTCTAATCATCATGTAGGTAGAGTTCCATCTAGTAGGAACATCAAGACAAAGTGAGCTTTTTTCTTCTACCCCAATTAAAGTAGCAAGCTCTCTAAATTTGAACAACCTAGCTGGAGAGCCCCTTACCCATCTAACTGTATCCCTAAGCTTCGTCACCGCTGAATCTGCCATCCTCAAGCCATCTTGGACAACCAAGTTCAAAATATGAGCAACACATCTAACATGCAAGTATTGTGCCCTAACAGATGAACACCCCCAAGATACTAGCTTGCTTTTCAGAAACACAAGTGCAACATCGTTACTGGATGCATCATCTACTGTGATGGTAGATATGTTTTTTATGCCCCAGTCAACCAAACAACCCTCTAAAGCTTTGGCTATTGCATCTCCCTTGTGTGATTGGATTGGCACAAAAGAGATTACCTTTTTGTTCAATTTCCATTGGGCATCAATATAATGTGCAGTTATGCACATATAATTGATCTGTTGCACCGATGTCCAAGTGTCGGTGGTTAAGCTAACATATTGTGAGTGTTCCTTAAAAAACCTTTTTAGGCTACTCCGCTCTTCATAATAAATGGCAAATATGTCTCTATTAACCGTCCATCTTGACGGTATTTTAAACTGAGGACATGCTTCTTGCACCCATTGTCTCCACCCCCTACCCTCTACAAACTTAAAAGGAAGTTCATCCATGATAATCATTTTAGCTGTTGCTTTCCTAACTCTCTCTTGATTAAAAACTCAATTGGTCAAGACACTTTCATTTTCAGAGTTTGAAGCAAATTCCAACAATGTTTGTCTAGTCTCTTTAGATTGAGGGTTTTTTAGGCATGAAAGGGCATGGTTTTTTAAAGAAGAAATGTCGTGCTTTTTTGGATCGGCCGCGTATACTTTTGGACAATATTTACACTTTGCTTTTTGTGTGTTACCCTTGTCATCTAAAATTCTTTCAAAGTGATCCCATACATCCGACCTTGGACCAATAGCTTTTCTCTTTTTTGTTTCAGGCGGTGGTGGTGCACTGCTATCCGCTTGAGATTGAGACATTTGAATATCCAAATCTAATATGTTCAAAGTAAACTACATTAGTAAACTACATCATTAACATGAACTAACTAAATTAAATTAAACATTTAAAACTAAATTTAACATTTAAAACTAAATTTAACAAGTAAAGTAGTAAACTACATTTAACATGCACATGTGCATAACTGCATATAGCCTACAAACAGACTACAAGTAACAATCTGAAGAACTTAACAATCTGAAACAGGTAACATTTAACATGTGCAAAAACAGGTGTGTTTGTAGCTTATATAGGAATGTAAAAACATGTTGTAGAAAGTAGAAACAGGATAGACTAGGTCCCTATGGTGAACAAGTGCACGTAATAGGTGCAAAAACAAGTGCCAAAACAGGTGTGGAACAGAGTAAACAAACAGGTTCCAAACAGAACCAAAAAAGTTATATCAAATGCTCATTGTCAAAAATTTGTTATACAACAAACATAACCAAAAACGTTATCATTGCATCTAAAAATATGTCAAAACTCTGATTTAATGTTCTGATTTTTTTCCATTGAACTATTTCAATCAACATCCAAACAAATTACTTAGGGAGCTGGATATTCTTACAACCCACCCATAAACATCATCATAAAATTCAAAATAAAATTCATTAAACTACAAAAGCAAGTGCAAAGTTGCTTTCATAGGTTTCGTTTGAATGGAAAGATCAAAATTAGCACAAACCTGCTAACATTTAGCACAAAAGTTGCTTTCTATTTCTATTGCTTTCATAGGTTTTGTTTGAACAATTTAGACTACAAATACAAATAGAGATGAGATACCTTCGAGGCTTCGACTGATGTGTATAGTGTAGGTACCTTCGTGAAAGATTGAAAGTCTGAATTCTGAAACCCTCCTTCGACTTCGAGGCTTCGACATAGATGAGATGAAACCCTCCTTCGACTTCGGTAAAACCCTCCTTCGACAATCGAGAATCGACAGAGACTAAATGAATCCCTAATTCAATTATAAAATATAAAATATAAATAATATTTAAGAAAAATATATATATATATAAACACTTCGGGTTTCGGACGGGTTCGACCTTAATTTTTAGCCGCCCGCCCCGATCCGTTTTAACCGAGACTAAATTTTGGGGTCGGACCATTCGGGTTTCAGGTGCTCGGGTTGACCATTTTCGGGGTGTTCGGGGCTCGAGTCGGTCGGGTTTTACTCACCCCTACTGTGGTATGTTGAAAATTTCTATTTTCATCCTTATGGTTTTGAAATTGCGAGTTTTATCCCTATGGTTTATAATTCATCACCTTTTTCGTCATAATGATTTAAACTTTATTGCTATTTTCATCCCTATGGTTTACAATTCATTTCAATTTTAGTCCTTCATACTTAAAAGTAGTGCTTTGGCCTCAGGGACGAAAATAGAAATGAATTACAAACCATAGGGATGAAAACCGAAATTTCAAAACCATAAGGACGAAATCCAAATTTTTTAGCAAAATTTCTGATTTTTGTCTCTGTTTTTTTCCCTCTAATTTGATTCCTCTCTGATATTCGTTAACCATAAAATCGATTTCCTTTGTTAGAAATCAATAACATTTTCTGTTAGCAAGAAAATCGACTTCCTTTGTTAGAAATCGATAGCATTTTTTTTCTACATAAACCAATAGCATTTTCTTTGTGATATTGAATTATAGAGGTTTTCAATGTATTTAATCATTTTGGTCATTTTCATTTTGGTTGAGTATTTGGTAAAAATAAAATCATTAGGGATAAATTGGTCATTTGACGTGTCATGTCTTGTTATGTTCAATCCTGTCATGTCTTATCAAATACAGATGAGCTAACTATTCTAACCTATCATGTTTTGTTCTAATATATTATGTTACATCCTGTCTGCGTACCAAAACACACCCTTATTTTTAGTTTGTTGGTGAACAATGATGATAATACTAATCATTTTAGTCGATTTTGGCATTTAATTAATATTATTGTGTTGTAATTTATGTTTTTTGTGTCAAATATTTGAATCTCAAGACATTTGTTATAGTCTTATACTTTGTGACTTTTCCCATGATCATGGTATAGTAAATTGCAGTGTTTTTTTATTTTTTGTAATCACAACAAAAATTATGCTAACCACAAGGGTTGTGACGTACTGGTTAAAGCCCTGGGGATGTGGTGGAATATCCCATTTGCTCAGGGTTCGAATCCAGACGTACACAACAATTGTGGCCACGGAGGTTTAATCAGGGCTGATGTCTTATAGTCATAAATTGCCAAAGGATTAGTCTAGACATAGCTTAAGACACCCTTAAAAAAATGCTATGGTAAGATGTTACAATAAATTATCATAATGAATTTGATCAATCTAGCTGATAGTATTCAACCATTTATCTTTAGGCCATCCGTACCCCAAGTGGGATGGGGCTCGGGATGGCCAACGGGGTTGCGGGGATGGGCTACGGCTCGGGGAATGGTTGCGGGAAGGGATGGAATTCGGGGATGGGATCCCGATCCATCCCGAAGGCTTTTTAAAAAAAAATTTAATTAATTTTTTTAAAATTCATGCCGTTGAACGGCTCTATTACTAAAAAAAAATATTTTTCTCAATTTAATCCTACTATATATTTAACCCTCAACCTCTTATTTCTCACACCTCTCAACCTCTTATTTCTCACACCTCTTATTTTTCACACCTCTCAACCTCTTATTTTTCACACCTCTCAAATTCTCTCAACCTCTTATTTCTCACACCTCTCAAACTCTCTCAAATTCTCTCAACCTCTATATTTTAAACAATATGGATTCGCCACAACCCGGTTCACCAACCGCATCATCATCATCCGTAGACACCGACGAGTTGTTGAATCTACAAAGGGAAATTTTTCGACATACTGCACAATCGCTGTATGGTAGCACCGCCTCATCGTCAACAAGAGAGAGGGCCGCAAACATTGAAAGAGGTCGAGTAACTGCAAACGAGCGGCTTATGCGGGACTACTTTGGCGTCAACCCGATTTATACACCGGATATGTTTAGGCGGCGGTTCAGGATGAGCAGACAACTATTCGAACGAATAGTTGAAGATTTAGAAGTAGGGTATCCGTATTTTAGACTTCGGTTTGACGGGTTAGGCAAATAAGGTTTTTCTCCGATACAAAAGTGTACTTCCGCTATTCGGCAATTGGCGTATGGAGTAGCTGCTGACGCACTTGACGAGTACATCCGTATGGGAGAGAAAACGTCACGAGATTGTCTGTACAAATTCTGCACAGGTATTATTGAACTGTATGGTCAAAAATATTTACGCAAGCCTACTTTTATTGATATTCAGAAGTTGTACGCCGCGCATGAAGCTAAACACGGATTTCCCGGCATGCTCGGCAGCATAGACGGTACTCATTGGGCGTGGGCAAATTGTCCGAATGCATGGCGAGGTCAATTCATGAGAGGTGATCATGAGCACCCGACAATCATGCTAGAAGCAGTGGCCTCTCAAGATCTATGGATCTGGCACGCATACTTTGGTGTTGCCGGTTCCAACAACGACATCAATGTTCTCAATCAGTCGCCCATCTTCAACGATGTATATGATGGAAAAGCACCCGAGTGCCCTTTTGAGGTGAATGGAGCCACCTACAAGCACATATATTATCTAACGGATGAGATATATCCGGAATGGGCTACTTTCGTAAAATCATTTACGTGCCCACAAGACCTTAAACGACAAAAGTTCAAGTCCGCGCAAGAATCCGCACGTAAAGATGTTGAACGAGCTTTTGGCGTGCTTAAACAACGTTGGCATATACTTCATAACCCGGCACGCGGATGGGAACCGGCAATATTGAGAAACATTATGTACGCTTGTGTCATATTACACAATATGATACTCGAAGACGAAAACCATGCTATTTGTGGTGACGTGGAAAACAACTTTTTCACGAATGATATCGAAAGCCAAATCAGTGAGACACAACGCGCGGCAAATGTTCAAGAAGTCATAAACCGGGACACTCATAATAACCTTCGGTCGGATTTGGTCGAACATATTTGGCGTATCCAAGTTCCCAACAATGATGACGAGTAGATTTTTAAATTTATTTTGTAATTTTTATTTTTAATGAATGATATGAATTTTAATTTTTATTATTTATCTTATTTTTATTTATTAAAAAATATATAAATATTTTTATTTTGTTAAATAATTAAATGTATAAATAAAAAAATTAAAATAAATGAGGTGGCAAAAGGGTTTGAGGGAATGGGGTACAAGTGTTTAGGGATCGTTAGGGATCGAGTGAGGGATGAGAGAAAAGCTGATGTGGCGCTGATGTGGACATGAAATCTTTGAAAGATGCCTTCCTGGGGTACTGATGGCCTTATGAAACAAAAAACTGTTATAACAAAATGTATAACTTTAAAAAAAGTTAAAGGTTAGATTATGCTATATTGTTGGAATATTGAATATATTAAATATTTTAATAATATAAGGTAATGATTGATTCTCTAAAATAGAAAAACTGTTGGAGTTAAAAGAAAATGATTTTAGCAATTTTGACTTTTCATTCTCTATTTTAAAAAAAATTTAGCAATGCTGTTGAAGATGCTCACTATAAAACTTATACAAAATTTAATATAAAATGAATCATTTGTGTGGTCATCTTAATAGTTTTTGTTTAGAAATATTTATCAGCGTACATTTGTTGACACGAATTATATATATATATATAGTCGGGTTTTTTCTAGTTTTTTTTTCTTTTTATTTTAAACTGATTATTAAATATAGTCAGATATTGATAGTTATTTTTTGAGCAATGATATATTTATCTGATTTTACGAAGTTCAGTGGTTTATATGTTAGAAAAAATTTCGAGACTTAGGGACTATTTCACTTTAAATATCAAGTCTAGATCTGTTCAGTTGTATATAAACATTAATAATGTCTTGATAAATTAAAATAAATTGTTGTTCAATTTTGATCCTGAATAAATAGTTTAAATAATTATCATTTTAATTTTATGTCAACATAAGTTTTGAATGAAAATAAATTGTTTGATAAAAAAATTAAAATAATATAAACTATTTAAAGTAAAATAAATTATATGAATCCAACAAAATTCAGTAATAGAGGCTCACTATTTTGTAAACTTTTTTCCGTGTAAACTTTGGATTTCATAGGTTTTCTTAATAAATTATTTTCATGAAATTGTTTATTTTGATTAAATTGTTTCATATAATTTATTTCTTGATGAAATTGTTTCATATATTTGTGTTTTTTTATGTAGTTTCATATATTTTTTTCATTCCTATGAAACTGTTTCATATATTTTTTCTCAGTTTGATGAAACTTTTTTCGTTTTTACATAAAAAACACAAATATATGAAACAATTTCATCAAGAAATGAATGATATGAAACACTTTCATCAAAATAACACAATTTCATGAAACAATTTCATCCAAAAAAAAACCTATGAAATCCAAAGTTTACAAATTATTGTCTCTCTTACACAATACTTAATAACTTTAAATATTATAACAATTTAGTATCATTATTTGATTATAATTTTTAATTTATCCTGTTGTTGGTAAACTATTTATTTTTCAATGAGACATACGAAAAAATTGTAGGGCAACAGTAATTTTGAAAAAAAATATCATAACTTAATGTATTAAGATATGATGAATCAAACCACTTGGGTTGTGACACACTGGTTAAGGCCTAGGGGGATGTAGTGAAAATTCTCATCTACCCAAACCCTAGGTTCAAATCCAGGTGCTGCCAAAACCCTTGTGGCATCAGAGGTTCACCTGCAATGACTCTAGGCTATTCGTCGTCGCTCGGGGGATTAATTGGTGTGTGTAAGTCGGTGCGAAAACCCACGATTACTAAAAAACTGATGAACTAAAGTTAAACCCATCTCTTAGTATAAAGTAAAAACCAAACACCAAAATATACTTCAATCAAGAGTAAGTTACATTTTTGGTCCATGTAATTGCCACTCAGTTCCATGTTTGGTCTCTATTTTAAACTAGTTAAAGTTTTAGTCATTGTGGTTGTCATTTTATTTTATTTTTGGCCCCTTTGATTATAGGGACCAAACTTACGGTCAGTGGCAACCACAAAGACCAAAACACATGTAATTTACATCTTAATCGATTAAACTAACCACCCTTAAGCTTATTAAGTTGAAAAATAAACACCTCCATAATCATTTAAAATGAGAAAATTTGTTGGATTTTTTTTCTTTTCACTTTAAAATGGATCTATCAAAATAGTCGGTTATCAATAACTTTTTTAGTTAAGTGATATATTTAATCAATTTTATTTTAAACTAGTTAAAGTTTTGGTTATCATGGTTGTCATTTTATTGCATTTTTGGCCCCTTTGATTATAGGGACCAAATTTATAGTCGGTGGTAACCACAAAGACCAAAACACATGTAATTTACATCTTAATCGATTAAGGTAACCACACTTAAGCTTATTAAGTTGAAAATAAAAAACTTCTTAGTAATTTAAAATGAGAAATTTTGTTGCATTTTTCTGGATTTTTTTCTTTTCACTTTAAAATGGATCTATCAAAATAGTCGGTTATCAGTAACTTTTTTCGTTAAATGATATATTTAATCAATTTTATAAAATTCAACAAATTTATTTATTTAAAAAATGTTCAGTAATTTAATCAGTGAAAATCTAAATATTCTTTTAATTTTCCGTTCTTTTCCCAATAAACAATTTTAACATGATTTAAAATTCATCTTAAAAATAGAAAACGATTTATTCTTTTCGAAATATACAAAGGTAGTTTAAATGTTAAATAAAGTAATCAAAAGAAAACCCTTGCGGTTTACTCCAGGAAGCGGGCGGGCCGGCCAAAATATCGGGAGAGTGATATTGTATCGCGAGATATTGTCGGCGAGTTCCGACATGACGATCAAACAAGGGGACGGGAATCTGTAAGGAAGGGCGTGATAACTGACACGTGTGCTGCTTACGGTGGGTTGTTGCTCATTTAATTCCTCCTCTACCTGGCATCCATTTATTGGCTGCCTTCTTCTTCTCCAACTCACTCGCCTTCACGTTCCTAACCTAACCTAACCAGAATCTTTATGTACAACTCTACTAATGCACAACGTACAACTCTTCTTTTATTTTTCATTATTTACTTTTCATCTTTTATTTATCAGAATAATAATAAATTAAAAAAAAAAGACATTACTATTTCTATTACAAACAAAGTTTTCCTATTTAATCGTGATTGGTTCCACTTTCTTTTTCTGAAAATTCAACGGTAAAAGATGACTAAATTAAATATTTTATAATCATTTTAGGTTAAAAGAAATTTTCAATTAAAAAAAATTAGAAACATACAAAATCTTAATCTATAAATAAATTTAAATCAAAATTCTACAATCTGATATCCTCTACCCAAAATAATTGTCTACATTACTATTTCTATTTGTTTCAAAATAATTGTCTATATTACTATTTCTATTTGTCCCAAAATATCTATTTTGAAAAGTAAATCTCTACTTCTCCATTCTACCCTTAGGGGTTGTTTGTTTACCTCTTAATGGTTCCATTAAGAGGCAACATCTGAATCGTTAAGAAGTGAATCTTATTTGGCAAAAAAATAGTATGTCTCTTAATGGTTCTGAATGATTTTGTATCATGGACCACCCTTAACCATTAAGCGTCAAGATTTCATTCTTAACAATTACAAAACAACCATATTTCACTTTGAACCATATCATAAGAACCTTTTAATTATTCTGACCACTTAATCATTCTGCACCAAACCATTCAGCAACGGCCAAACAATTCCTAAGGGTAAATTGTATTTTAGTTAATTAAAAAATATAATAATTACATTTTTCTAAAACTGTATGCTTTTTTCATTGTAGATGTTTATCTATTATTATTTTCACCAATCTTTCTTATAATTTTCTGTTTTTAATCATTTTATTATTTTTGTTTAAACCCTTTCTTGCTACCTATATGTTTATGGCAAGAAATGGTCATGTTCATTTTCGGATCTCATAAAAAATCTTATACTTTTGGGTTGTTACTTAAATAAAATAAAATAATTAATTACATAATTAAATTATATATATATATATATATAGTATGTATAAATAAATGTTTACAAACTTCAAGAGAGAGGATCCAATTTAGAGAGAGTGTACAAAGTTCTCATAGATCCTTGTGCCCACTTATATCATCACAAATTCACAAGTTCACAACACAAACCCCTTTAACTCTTCCTTTCATCTCGCCGGCCACCGACACTTTTTCATTCCGGCAACCTTCTCATAGATTGCCGAATAATTCGCCACTTCTTTCAACAATTCTCAGTTGTCATCATTAGATTTCAAAATCTACATCAACATTTAATCTTTTCCTTTCTAATTTCCGCCATTGCTGAAACCCATGAGGTTCTGTTCTGTGTAATTGGATTAGAGGAATGACGGTGCATTTTCATCGCAATTAATTTCACCGAAATACTTGTCAAAGTTGCTTCTTTTCTGCTGCCATTAAATTCTAGTTGGATCGGGCTTAATTGTGTTCTGTTCCCTATACATAATTCCGATCTTGATTCACCGACAATTTAGCGGTTTTCTTCGTGAATCCAAATCCTTCCTTAGGGTTTGAGTTGTGGATGTATGAAAGAGATATGTGTAGGGTAGACGATAGAGATAAGAAGAAGAGGAGGTTTGCAATTGGAGCAATGGGGTTGAAGACATTGGGAGAAACTAGGGTTGCAAAGCTAAAGAGTTCTATGGCGAATGCTAGGTCTTCTAAAATGAAGGTGTGGTTAATTAGGGCAACAACGACTGTTTTGTTGTGGACTTGTTTGGTTCAGTTGACAGCATCAGGGGGTACATGGGGACCTAGGGTTTTGAAAGGTTGGCCTTCTTGTTTCACTCAAGATTCTCATTCTGCTACTGCTTTAGATGTAAAGTTGTTGCCTACTGTTCCTGCTAGAGTTCTTCCACCCAAGAGTGAGTTCTTTCTTCATCTGCTTCCTTTGTGTTATTTGTGTTTGTTCTTTTTGTCATGATCTGTTTTGTTAGGCTGTAAAATGAATTCATGTGTTTGTGTTTATGAATTATAATGATGAAAGAAACCAATAACAATATGACAAAAATGATACTGTTGGAGAAGGGGAAGAAAATTATATAATCTTCACTTCTGATTTATTAATTTCTTCCTTTGGAAATTATTTTGTTTAAAAGAAATTGAGATCAATCAAGCTTTATTCTAGGATATTTTGTGTTCTTTATGATATCATTTCCAATATTTGTTGGATTAATCTTGTGTTGTAATGTAGGGGTTTACAAGAACAATGGTTACTTAGTGGTTTCATGTAATGGAGGACTCAATCAAATGCGTTCTGCTGTGAGTTTTCTTTTTATAACTTGAGTTCACAAGATTATTCGGTAAATTCGTTTATTGTAGAAAGTAGAAACAAATAAATTGCTTTCTATCTTAAGCCTTTCTCTTCACCATGCAGATTTGTGACATGGTTGCAATTGCTAGATATTTAAACGTTACTCTTATAGTTCCCGAGCTGGATAAAACTTCTTTCTGGTCTGATCCAAGGTACCCTGAGTTTATACGTCTTCACTTGTTATCAAGATTCACGTTTCTTGATTTTAATTGTTCTGATTCTTGAATGACAGTGAGTTTGAGGACATTTTTGATCTTGATCATTTCATTACATCCTTGAGAGATGAGGTCCGTGTGCTAAAAGAGCTTCCTCCTAGGCTTAAAAAGAGAGTCGAATTAGGAATTGTGCATACCATGCCTCCCGTTAGCTGGTCTGATATTTCTTACTATCAAAACCAGGTAGCGTTTATGTTATATCTTTAATTACAAGTCATTAACAATGTTCGTTTTTTATCTATGTTTACACCATAGTTATACTTTTGTTCTCACTGAATGCAGATTCTTCCTCTGATTCAAAAATATAAAGTCGTGCATTTGAATAGAACTGATGCACGTCTTGCCAATAACGGTCAGCCCCTTGAACTTCAGAAGCTCAGGTGCAGAGTAAATTTCGGTGCTCTGAGATTTACGACTCAGATAGAAGAGTTGGGCAAACGGGTTGTTAATCTTTTGAGACAAACTGGGCCTTTTCTAGTGCTTCATTTAAGATATGAAATGGATATGTTAGCGTTTTCTGGATGTACGCAAGGATGCAATACCGAAGAGGTGGAAGAGTTGACAAGAATGAGGTTTGGGCTTCATACATTCGCAATTTGAGCAGTGTGAAAAAACTTAGTTAAAATCCCGTTTACATAACTCCTTGTTTTTTGCAGATATGCGTATCCATGGTGGAAGGAAAAGATAATAAATTCTGATTTGAAAAGGAAAGATGGTTTATGCCCTTTGACTCCCGAAGAAACTGCTCTTACGCTAAGGGCACTAGATATTGATCATGATATGCAGATTTACATTGCTGCTGGTGAAATATATGGTGGAAAAAGGAGAATGGATAGTCTTGCAGATGCGTATCCGAAACTGGTTAGTTTTTTTAAAACGTATTCTTGACCACAATTTACATATTCTTGCCGTTAGAATGTGAATTTTTATACGCTTTTTTTAACAGGTAAGAAAAGAGACACTATTAGGTCCAGCTGACCTTCAGTATTTCCAGAATCATTCGTCACAAATGGCAGCATTGGACTATCTTGTGTCATTGGAGAGCGATATTTTTGTACCTACTTATGACGGAAACATGGCTAAAGTTGTAGAAGGACATCGCAGGTACCCATTTACGCACGCCTTAGGGGCTATTTGTTTACTTCTTAATAGTTCTATTAAGAGGCAACCTCTGAATCGTTAAGAGGTGCATCTTGTTTGGCAAAAAAAAAGTCTGCCTCTTAATGGTTCTAAAACCCTCTAAATGATTTTGTATCTTGGGCCTCCCTTAACCATTCAACACCCCAATTTCATTCTGAACAATCACCAAACAACCATATTTCATTTTGCACTATATCATAAGAGCCTCTTAATCATTCTGATCACTTAATTATTCAGCACCAAACCATCCAGCAACTGCCAAACAGCCCGTTAGAATTGTTTGATAAAAATGAAAACTTTTAGAATTGTGGATCTAAATGTTGCAAATGGTTTTCAGATTCTTGGGTTTCAAGAAGACAATATTGTTGGATAGGAGGCTTCTGGTTGAATTAATCGACAAATATAATAGCGGGTTTTTGAGTTGGGATGAATTTTCGAATGGCGTTAAGGAAGCACACGCAGAACGGATGGGGAACCCGACAAAAAGATTGGTGATTTCAGATAGACCCAAAGAAGAAGATTACTTTTACGCGAATCCAGAAGAGTGTTTGCAAGCATCTGAAGATGAACCTGTTAGCATCCTATGATGAGGCTTTTTGTGGATGAATTTGAAGATTATGATTCCATGGCCTCAAATTGGTGGGTGTAAAAGGACGATTATGTCCAAAATACGAGGCTGCAACGACATAGAGTAAATGCATTTTGGTGGAATTAACGGGTGTCATGCGGACGAGAATCTTTCCACGAACAGGAATGGTGGTCGATTATTATTAATGTCTTAGTTTTGATTTCATATGTATGGTTATTGTCAATAAATAACTCGCATTCATGTATAGAAACCACCCTGACATTTCAGGGTTATTCAAAACTACTGAAATAGGAATCGAAACAAAATACGTTTTTACTATTTTTTTTTTTAATTATTTCAAAGGTTGGTTTATTATTATTATTATAATGATAATGATGATGATAATATAAGGTAATGATTGTTTAATAATGATTTGGGTTAGTGGAGAAGTAAATGGGAATGATTGATTAAATTCTTTAATGGCATTATTCAAATCCAAGTATCTGTCAATGGAAATGTGTGGTTGTTGACTTTGGGTCCTAAAAACAACCACTAAAGAATGAAAGAAAACAGGGGTGATTAGCACCATAACCATTAGCCACTAAACAATTGAATTTCAAAGGCATGTATGAAGGTGGCTTTGATGTCAGCCACACTATGCATCAAATTCAAACTACTACCTCAACTCAACTCAACTCAACTCATAAATAAATGTCAAATTTCTCCTAAATAAACATCGGGTTTTGTGGCTTTCTCGTAGTTTAACTCGATCTGAACAGGCGAACACCCATGGTTATAAAAAAAAAAGGTTCAACTAAGACAAGTCTAATGTTGTATTTCAAACATTAAAAACAAATTATTAAGTAATTAACCTTTATTGTTTTTTATGAGCATAATGTTTTTGCACGGTTATAATGTAATATACAAATATAAAATCAAGGTCATGACTTGACTTGACTTGACGTAGTGTTGCACTTGCTATTTACAAAGACATTAGACATGATGATCATTTCGGGTTATATCATGATGGTATATGTTTTAGAGTTCATGTTTATTATTTAATGCAACGTTACTTTGTGGTGGTACGGTACGATCTTCAACTGTTGTAAATTATTTTCCAATTCTTGTCGGCTTTTATACTTTGGAATTGTTTAGATATATGCAACTCATAAAACACAAATTATTTTAATCATAAACACAAATTAGAGTGATTCACCCCACCTTGATTACTTTCACTTTTAAGCTACATATTTAATTTCAAAGGCGGTTCACTAGAATTGATGTGATTGATACCTAGCTAAGGCCTTCGGTACCGCCAGCGGGCTCAACTCGGGCTCCTGCGGGCTCCATCGGGTAGTGGTAGGGGGGCTGCGGGCTTCCTCTGCGGGTTCCAAAACCCGATAAACCCGAGGGTTGTGTGAGAGGAGGGTGAGGGTGGGGTGGGGTTGCGGGCTTCTTACGCCGCGTTCTCGAGTTTTAGAAGGAAAGAAAAGAAGAGAAAGGGAAGAGAAAGAAAAGAAAGGAAAGGAAAAGGGAGGAAATAAATATTTGTATTTGTGTTCTTGAGATTGAAGGAAAAGAAAGGAAGGAAGTGGAAAGAAAATAAATTTTCATGTTCTTGAGTAGGAGAGAAAGGAAAGGAAAGATGTTACTTTTACTAATATACCCTCATTTATTTCATAATGAAATGTAATTAATGGGTATATGTGTAATTTTATAAATATTTTTAATTCTTTTTATTTCATTTCTTTTCTTTCCTTCCGTTTCCTCCCACATTTGGGCGGAAAGTTTTGAGAGGAAAATTAGCAATATTTTCCTTCCCCTTCCTTTCTTTTCCCTCTTTAAAAAAACTCGAGAACACAACATTTTTTATTTTCCTCCTACTTTCCTCCCCTTTCCGTTCCTTTCCTTCATAAAACAAACTCGAGAACACAGCGTTAGAGTATCGGGTACCCGGTACACCACTTTAGGGTAAGGAGAGGGTTAGGAGAAAAGCTGATGTGGCGCTGATGTGACGCTTGAGGGCTTGAGGGCATCGATACTGATGGCCTAAGGCCATCCGTACCCGGCTCGGGATGAGCTCGGGATGGGATGCGGGATGGGCGGGGTCGATGCGGGATGGGCTACGGCCCGGGCGGGGTTGGCGGGGCGGGATGGTATCCGGGGATGGGATCCCGATCCATCCCGAAGGTTTTAAAAAAAAAAAAATTTAATTAAATTTTTAAAAAAATATATCCGTTGAACGGCTCTTTCTAAAAAAAAAAAATTTCTCAATTTAATCCCACTATATATTTAACCCTCAACCTCTTATTTCTCACACTATCAAATTCTCTCAATCTCACACCTCTCAAACTCTCTCAAATTCTCTCAACCTCTTATTTTTCACACCTCTCTCATCATGAATTCAAACAGAACACCTACATCCCGTCGTAACCGACCGAATACACCACAATCGCAAGAAGATCAACAGCTTGGTTTCCAAGCGTTTACACAACAAGGTTATCATCCGCAATTCTCGCAACAAATTCCGCCACAATGGTCGCAACAAAATCCGCCACAATATCCGCAACAATTTCCCCAACAATTTCACCAACAAATTCCTTACCAATTTACACGTCCCGGGTTGATTGAACAAGGTTTTACTCCGGCCAACTTCAATCTCGACGACGACATTGTTCCGGAAACCCAACCTTCTACCCCGAACTCACCACAATATATCCCGACACAACAATCTAACCCGGAACCATCAAATCCGAGACCAAAGAAAGCCGCCAAACAAACGTGGACAAGAGCCGAGGAACTCGCGTTGGTGTCGGCGTGGGTTGACGTTTCGGAGGACCCCGTGGTCGGTAACGCACAAAGCGGTGGTAATTATTTTTATTGTTATTATTATTATTATTATTATTATTATTATTATTATTATTATTATTATTATTCTTATACTTAATTTTACATAAATGTAGGAAATTTTTGGGGCCGAATCGGGGATGTGTTCTTTACTCGCATGGGTCGTGAACCAGGTTATAGATCAACCCATCAACTCAATAGCAAGTTCAACGACCTCAATAAAAGAGTTAATTCGTTTGGCGGCATCTACAACAACTTGCTCAATAATAGATCAAGCGGGATGAGTGAGGCCGATATATCCCGAACGGCACACGAACGGTATGTAGCACGCCATAAAGTTGCTTTCACTCACGAACAAGTTTGGGACGTCCTAAAAAAATGTCCGAAATGGGGAGTCGTTCCAACGATGACGACAACTTCATCGCGGGGTTCAAAACGTACCCAACCTTCCGATGATGACGATGACGAGCAAATTCAACGACCCATCGGGAGAAACAAGGCAAAAAAATCATCAACGAGTAATACGTCCGGTGCGAATACGGACGAAAGTGTTACTTAGTTGTTGACGACGTTCAACAACAAGATTGATGATACAATGGAATACAAAATGAAAAAACTCGATCTCGAAATCGAAATCGAACGCTCAAACCGATTTGAGAAAGACTTCGAGTTTTTCATAAGCCCGCATGATCACCTTACGGGAAACGCTTTGAGGGCTACTTTAGCGAGAAAAAAGCAACTCCAAAAATTTCATAATTGGTATGAATGATATTTTGTAATTTTTATTTTTAATGAATGATATGAATTTTAATTTTTATTATTTATCTTATTTTTATTTATTAAAAAATATATAAATATTTTTATTTTGTTAAATAATTAAATGTATAAATAAAAGAATTAAAATAAATGAGGTGGCAAAGGGGTTTGAGGGAATGGGGTACGGATGTTTAGGGATCGTGAGGGATGGAGTGATGGATGGAAGAAAAGCTGATGTGGCGATGATGTGGAGGGGAATCATTGAAAGATTCCCCCCATGGGGTACTGATGGCCTAATACAATGGAGTAGGCTAATGACATCCCTAACCTATGCTAATGACACCCCTAAGGTCTAGCTAATTATTATGATTTTTTGTCTTTTTATTATTTATGTTTGGTTTATTCTAAACTTACCCCTACAAGTTTGTATACTCCCTCTCCTCACATCCCTTAATATTTTAATTTTTGATTTTATAGTTACACTTTACACCCTTAAACTTATTTATTTAATTTACTTTATATCTTTTAGTTTTCTATTTATCATTTTACACTTTCATTATATTAACACATATAATCGTATATTAAATAAAATACGTTAAAAAATACTTTTTAATTTTAACAAGTTACACCATTATAATCGTCTCGTCGATACCTTCAAAATGAGCTCAATATTAAATATTTTTTGATTTAATTATATTATTATATCATAAATATAAAGTTTTAAACTAGGGAAATTAATTAAAATACCCAAAGTCAAACCAACTGTTACCAAAATACCCTAAAATTTTTCAATTTTGCAAAAATACCCAAAATACCCGCGATGGGGTCCCGCGATAGCGGGATACGCTGACGTGTCACGTATTTTGGGCACAAATGCCCCGCGAAGCCCCTAAACTTTGGCCGCGGTGCACTTTTGGTCCCTGCCCGCGATCGCAGCCCGCGATGGGCCAAAATTTACAGTTTTGGTCCCTGAAATTTTCAACTTTTGGTCCCTGAAAATTTACACTTTCAGCCCCTATACTTAGACGAATCTTGATGCTTTTACTGTTTTTTTCCACAATTATTGCAATTTAAAGACCGATTTGTGGTTGAAATTCAATTGCATGTTTCAATCAATGTTAAATCAATGTTTTTGGAATATCAGTTTGTGGATGAAATGAGAGATTGGTTTTCTGATATGTTGGTTGTTTCATTCATAAATAGACGTAAAATTCAAGCCATAATTCTCACACAACGATTTCATTGTTGCAATATTTCTTTCTGCAATATTTTGTGTTTGAGATACTACTGAAAAAATGAGTTCATCTGTTGCAAAAGCTAAGCTATATTTCTGTTTTGATGGTGAATGGGTGCAAGATAACAATGAGTGGAATTTTGCTTATAAATCTAAGCATGGTGTAAAAGTGTCAGTAAACTATACTTATCAGAAGTTTGTTGCATACGCCATGCAAAAATGTGGAATCAACTCTTCTGATATTTGCAAGTTAGTGTTTAAAAATGGCGATGGGTCATTTGTGGATTTATCCAACGATGGGGATATCTCTACTTTTCTGCACCTTGCAGTCGATTCAGAAAGACCCCCATTACTCTTTGTGTATCCCGGCGTATCCGACGGTGACGACGACGGTGACGAGGAGGGTGACGACGACGAAGACCTCCAAATAGAGCAGCCTGATTCTCAACAACAACAACCACCACCACCACCACCATCACCACAACCACACGAATGGCGTACTGCTGGAGTTGCTGATGACGAAACCCACGTTTTCAGAACGGGTAATTCTGAAATAGACAGATCAGACACCGATAATGATGATCACGAAGAATATACCCCTAGTAGAAAATCATGTAGTCAGATAAATGACTTTTTTGATATGCCCCCTATTCTTCCAGACTCCCATACCCAGACACAAAGCTACGAACCTACACCTTATATTCGTAGTGAAAGTTTAACAGCAGGTCAGATATTCGATTCGAAGGATCTCTTAGCAAGTCAGATCGGACTCAAGTTCTTGGAAGAGGGTTTCCAAAGTCGCGTGCGGGCATCTGACAAAATCAAATACGTAGTTGAATGTGCTAGAGAAAAGTGTGAGTGGAGGTTGTACGCGATTCACACGGGTCCCAAAGGAGGGGCGATAATGATTAGAAAGTTGCACGACGTACACACTTGTACGAGGACGCAACTTAATCCCCACCACAAACAAGCCGGCAAAAAGACTTTGGGTGCGATCCTGAAAAACAAATTTCTTGATGTTAGCAGGTCATTGCGTCCAAAGGACATCGTCCACGACGTTCACCGGCAGTTCGGCGTCACGATTGATTACCACCAAGCGTGGCGTGCGCGCTGCCATGCACTGTTTATGGTGAGAGGCACGTTCGAGGAGTCGTATGAACGACTCCCGACATATTTATATAATTTGCAGATGCAGAACCCTGGTACTGTCACGCAGCTACGGACCGATTCACGTGGACGGTTTGAGATGTGCTTCGTGGCCCTTGGACCCGCGGTACGTATTTTAACACGTCATATGTTTACACATTATAAACTATAACATTTACACATTATAAACTATAACATTTTAACCTATGTTTTTGCAGATCCGCACATTTCTGGAAAATCTACGTCGTGTCCTGATAATAGACGCAGCCCATTTAAAGGGCCGTTACTTGGGTATGATGTTCCTGGCGGTTGCCATGGACGGGGATAACTCCATCGTTCCAGTAGCTTTCGGCGTAGGCAAGTCCGAAACCGGGGACGAGTGGACTTGGTTTCTGTCCATGTTGAGACAAGCTATCGGAGACCCGCAAGGGTTGGTGTTTATGTCTGACAGGGCTCCTTCCATAAGCGCCGCAATCTCTGCCATGTACCCAAACGCCCCTCACGCCATATGCTGTCGACATTTGGAGATGAACGCCAAATCCAAGGACAAACGTATTACCACCTACAAGGATGTCTATTGGGCGGCATGCAGAGCATATACGGATCGGGAGTTTAACAAGTACATGAATATGCTACGATACAGTGTCAAGGAAGCAGCCAAAGTCTTTGACGATGCTGGACCGGAGAGGTGGTCCGCGGCCCATTTTCCTGGACAACGCTATGACATTCTGACCTCGAATAGTGCAGAGTCTGTGAATGCACTCTCCCGTTTTGCGCGTAGATGTCCGATTGTTAATCTTATGGACTACTTTCGGGCCTTTCAACAAGAGTGGTACCAAATTCGACGCCTAAAAGGAGCTAAGATACAAAATGCACTCGCACCAACGGCGGAGAATATCGTTCAGTACAGGGCGCGTCGTGCGGCGACATGGCCGGTAAGAGCAATCGGGTATGGGAAGTACGAGGTGCATGATGACTATATTCACGCGATTGTGAATATGGAAGACCACCTTTGTTCGTGTCGCGAATGGGATAAATCTGGGTTACCGTGCGGCCATGCCATCGCTGCAGCAACATATATGGGTCGTACAGATTGCAGCGACTTGGCTGTACCTTTCTTCACGTCCGAATATTACCGGAAAACATACGTGGAGGTAATAAACCCAGCTGGACCCCCTGCAGCATGGGTGTATCCACCCGACCCGCTTCCACCATGCTATCCACCTTTAATGGATAAGAACAGGGCCGAGAGACCGAGAAAGAACGACCGACGTCCATCACGTGGTGAAAGTTCGATACAACGAAGATGTACTCGGTGCCAATGCGTAGGACACACTCGTGGAGAGTGTCCAAATCCCGCCCCTTCAACCGTGCCAAGGAGACATTCTGTCAGTCACACCCCGGGCCCGTCACAGCTTGAACCATATGGAACAAACCCTTATGATACTGTTGATCTAAACACTGATTTGTAAATGATATATATACACACATACATATGCTTCTAAATGAACATTGATAACACAGCTAGTTTGTAAATGATATATATATATTCGTATTATATATTTACACACATAAAGAAAATAGGAGACCTTCAATTTTTCTTAGTATTTTCTTGACCTTGTTCTTGCATCCATGGCAGTGAATGTTAACTCTGAGTACACATGTTTGTTTATATATTCATATTAGATACGTTTTAATTTTAATAAATTACACCATTATAGTTAATTATTTAATTTATGGTACATCTCATATTCTTTTTCAATTTTGTTTTACACTCCTATCGCATTAACATAATAATCATATATTAACTAATTCATTAAATCGTTTTAAATTATTATTATTTGAATGTGTTTATAGATATCGTGAATGGCAATAGGAGAAGGTAGAATTGTTTATAAATGGGGTTTTGACAAGTTGGTATCACTGGACTCATTTAAGAATTGTGAAAATGGGTATTTGGCGAATGATGATTCATGTGTGTTTAAAACACTTCAGCTCCAAACACACATGAATCATCATTCGTCAAATACCCATTTTCACAATTCTTAAATGAGTCCAGTGATACCAACTTGTCAAAACCCCATTTCATATTATATATATACACACACATACATATGCTTCTAAATGAACATTGATAACACAGCTAGTTTGTATTCCATCCAACAAGCTCTTCATCTTCAATCTTTCTGACCCTTCTTCAACGGCTTCTGCTTTTGCAACCACGTATGGCCATTGTGTACCACAACCCGCACACACTTTAGCAAATGAGTTGAGGGTTGTCATATATTCTACAAGAGGAGTAGGCCCACGAATGAGGTAACCTCTGACTTGACCTGGCATGATGTATCCAACCTAACCGTGGTTCAGCGGCTTAAAAACTACTTTTCAGAGAAATTAACAACAACAAAAAATACAAAACAACAACACAGTAAAAAAAATACAAATAACAACACAGTAAAAAAATACAAAACAAAAAAAAAATATAACCACCACCTACTTAAAAATTGATTTAGTTTCATCAATCCAAGCTTGCTTCTCGTTTACCTTTGCTTGAATAATTGCGAAGTCTTGCAGAATATGGTGAATTGCTTCTTGTTCTCGACGAACACGAGCCTCCCGAGCTTTTATATACCCTTTCATCCTTTTGATCTCCCTGTCTTCCTCTTCGATCTTTCTCAAATGGACTGCCTTCCTGTCCATCATTTTTTTCCACTCTTCTGTTAGTTCATCTATCTCCTTTTCCTTTTTTGCTATGGCGACCTCGATTTGAGGTGACATTTTTTCAGGAGTAGACTTAGGGTTTGATGACGATGCCATTTGTGGATGAAATGAGAGAAGAGAGAAAGCAATTCAAAGAAAGAAAGCAAGAGAGAAATCAAGAAAGAAAGCAAGAACAAGTGTGAATTGTGAATTGCATATTACTGATATTTATGGATGAAATCTCAAACACGCAAATGAATTTCAATCACAAATCGGTCTTCAAAGTACAATAATTGTGGAAAAAAACAGTAAAAGCATGCGAGATTCGTCTAAGTACAGGGACCAAAAGTGTAAATTTTCAGGGACCAAAAGTGAAAATTTTGGTCCATCGCGGGCTGCGATCGCGGGCAGGGACCAAAAGTGCACCGCGGCCAAAGTTGAGGGGCTTCGCGGGGCATTTGGGGCCAAAATACGTGCCACGTCAGCCCTAGCCCGCGATCGCGGGATCCATCACGGGTATTTTGGGTATTTTTGCAAAATGAAATTTTTTTTGGGTATTTTGGTAACAGTTGGTCAAACTTTGGGTATTTTAATTAATTTCCCTTTAAACTAAGATAAAACAAATTATTATTATCTACAAATTTAAATAAACAAAAATATTATATTATTATTTTCTTAGAAGTATAAAGTTTTAAATGTAGACACATATCTATACTATATTAGGCCGTGCGTACCGCCATCGGGTACCACGGCCGGGTTCACATCGGGTTGGGGCGGGTAGCCCGGGTACACGGTACGGATACCGCAGGTTCGGTGGGTGTGGGTAAGAGTGGGTTCGGAAACCCGGTCCTAATTTTTTTTTTAAATATAACCGTTTACCAACGGCTATTTTTTTATTTTTATTTTTTCAAATTATTAACACTATATATATTAACCTCTACCACTTTCATTTTTTCACACCAAAAAACTCTATACTTTCTTTCATTATTTCTTCTATTTTTTCATCACTTTATTTTTTAGACAATATGGATTCACCACAACCCACTTCATCGACCGCATCATCATCATCCATAGACACCGACGAGGAATTTGAGCAGGAAAGGGAAATTTTTATATGGTTGGTTCGAGAAGCTGCAAAATTAATTTATGGTAGCACCGCCTCATCGTCAAGAAGAGAACTGAGGGTCGGAAACATAGAAACGACCTTGTAGCGGATGATATCGAAACACAAATCAGTGAGGAACAACGCGCAGCAAATGTTCGAGAAGTCAAAAACCGGGAGACTCATAATAACCTTTGGTCGGATTTGGTCGGACATATTTCGCGTATCCGACTTCCCAACAACGACGACGACTAGATTTTTAATGTTTTGTAATTTTTAATTTTATTTTGTAATTTTTAAATTTGTAATGAATGTTATGAATTTTTATTTTTATTTTTTATCTTATTTTTATTTATTAAAAAATATATGAATATTTTTATTTTGTTAAATAATTAAATGAATAAATAAAAGAATTAAAAAAGTTGATGTGGCGCTGAGGTGGCATCAGGGTTCAGAGGGTATGATAGGTAGCGGTACTCCACTTTAGGGTAAGGAGGGTAGGAAAGAGAAAAGCTGATGTGGCGCTGAGGTGGCATCAGGGTTCAAAGGGTATGATAGGAAGCGGTACTCATGGTCTTATAAAGCATTTATGAAAAACTCTTCAAAACAAACCCTAAAGCTCCATGTACCTCTATATAATTCAAATGACTTAAAATCTCTTAAAAACAACCAATGAAGCTTTATGTACCGCTTTAAATGCTATTACTTGATTAATACTCATCTCTAGAATATTAAAATCGAGATATATCGCGCTGCATTGCGCGAGTAGACTTCTAGTATAAATTTAAAACATATATTATATTAAATTAAGAGATAAAACAAAAATACTATAAATTTAAGATATATTTACTATAATATATGTTTTACAGTATTTTTGTTTTATATTATATAATAAACAAATATTGTAATAAGTTAGCTATAATAAATGTTTTACAGTAATAATAAAACATATATTATTTTTGTTTTATAGAAATATTTAAGAACTTCTAAGAAAATAAACATAAAAAATTTATAATATAATACAGACACGTATATAAATTTACACCAAAGCAAAATATAAAATTCTATTTTAAACCAAAATTTTAAAATTAACTGTAAATTTTAATTAAAAGAAATCTAAAACTTAGGTTTGAAATATAAGTATTTTGTAAGTTGCTTATAACTTATTTGTTCAAATTACATTTTACGCCCAACTTGTTATTAGCATGCCATAAGTTGATAAACACTTTTAAAAATAAGCATAAATTGTTTTAAATAAGCAATTCCAAATACCCCTTAAAATGCAAAATGGTAAATTTTAACTTTTTTAGAGAGAAAATACAAGATAAATATTTTACTTATAAAACAATATAATACTTTTATTTTCATGCTAAAAAATATTAAGATTTCGTCCTAAAACGTTAGCGGACTATGATTAACAAGATCTCTTGATATAATTATGATAACGATCTATTAAATAATACAAAACCAATTTTTTTAAATACGATTGATGTAATAGCTTTTAATATATATATTTTTTGGACATCTTAATAGTTTTCTATAATCATTGGCATCAAAAATAAATGAGACCCAAAAAAACTCTCCTAAAAGGTATAACAGTAAAGTTTTTGTATAATTTTTTAACTTAATGAGTTAGAATGGTAAGAGATGTACCATAAATTAAATAATTAACTATAAAATATGAACTGTAAATATAAAAAATATTTTTATGTAGTATATATGATATATAATAAAATAATTAAATCAAAAAATATTCAATATTGGGCTCATTTCGAACGTATCGAATAGACGATTATAATGGTGTAACTTGTTAAAATTAAAACGTATTTTAGCTAATATACGATTATATGTGTTAATATGATGAAGATGTAAAATAAAAATTAGAAAAGTAAAAGATATAAAGTAAACTAATTAAATAATTATAAGAGTATAAAAGATAACTTTAATTTGTTTGAGAGAGAAAGTAGCTTGGTAGGAGGCATATAGGAGGAGGTATACAATTGCATGAGGGTAGGGTTAGCAACACCCTTTTGTTTTTGTCTTCGTTGTTATTATATTAGATTTTAAATGTTTAATTAAGATAAATTATTAAAACTTTGTTTTTTGTCTTTAATTTATTTATTATATATATATGTTATATTTTATATTATTAATAAAATATTTAAAAAAAAAAATGAAAACTTCATTCACCTGTTGCTTCTCGTGTAGCTTTTTTTTTTGTATTTTTTGTATTATTATTTTTACCTTTTACTTTTATGAATAAATCTCATTAATAAAAATATTACTATTTTCAGACAATCGTCTTACATATACATGTCCCTCCAGATGTAATGCAAAATCATGATTATGCGTCTCGCATGTCATAGCTAAAGTCCAACAATCATTAGCGAAATGTTTCTCTACCAAGTGAAATGACAATTTGTTTTTCTTGTGCCAGAATGTTTACTAGAGATTTTGTTACTTTTGTGCATGCCACCACAATCACATTGAAATACTAGTTTAGAATTGACCCCACGTGAGTCACTTTTGCTTCTTTTAATAACAATAACCAAAGCAAGTGAATATCCCATGTTGCGTACCCAATCAATTAGATCTTGACGAGAATTAAACACCTGAAATTGACTTTTTTTAGTTACAAACTACTAATTTTACCAGTAATTTAGCAAGATAAAATGAAACATAAATATACCATATCAGTAGAAAATGCGGATGATTGAGGGTTTTCACAAGCTTTAGTTGATTTGTTTGAATTAACATTATCATCCTACACAAACACATAAAAATATAAAATGAGATAACATTATATATATATATATATATATATATATATATATATATATATATATATATATATAAAGTAGTGGATGAAATACCTCATCATTTGAATTATGATACCATTGAAAATCTTCTCCCCAATTCGCCATTTCTAAGTGTTTTATACCGAGACAGAGATAATGCTTACCACAGAAAGAAGACTGAAGATGATGGAGAACGACATTCAAGGACAGTGTAAAGAAAGACGTTGAAGAAAATATAGAGATGAATATATAGGATGAAAGATGAATTGATGTAAAGATGAATTATTGATGAATTGTAGGCTTCAAATTATTGTAGGCTTGAATTTTTTTGAAACATCAAATTATTGTTATAGAGGTGTAATGATGTTTTTTATTCAATCAATGCTTAATGTAAATTATTCAGTAAACAACAGTTTTCAGTCGAGATTTATTTTAGTCGGACCTCTTATCTTAATTAGCACTTATTCAAAAAATTTAAACAACCCCTTAATGCAAAATATTAAATAAACATCAAAATTTTGGTCATATATATATATATATATATATATATATATATATATATATATATACCTTATTAAAAATAAATAGATAAATACATTGGATTTAAAACACCCTAAACTTATTTGTTTTTTAAATTGTAATATATATGTAAAATATAGGGAAATTAATTAAAATGCCACAAGTTTGAAAGTGAGTTACCAAAATACCCCAAAAAATGAATTTCTTACCAAAATGCCCTTTTTTTCGCGGAGGGAGCCCTCTATAGCGGACATGGACTGAAAGTGTAAAATTTTGCAAGATTATTTACACTTTCAGTCCCCATAACGGGCCATCGCGGGCCTCGATCGCGAGGGCCAGGGACTGAAAGTGTAAATATATCTTGCAAAAATTTTCACAATTGGTCCTTTCCCGCGATCGCGGGCTCTTATCGCGGGGAAAAAGGGCATTTTGGTAAGAAATTAATTTTTTAGGGTATTTTGGTAAGTCCCTTTCAAACTTGTGGCATTTTAATTAATTTCCCTAAAATATATGTATTTAATAATAATAGTAATGATATAATAAAAATAAAAATAATATAAAGTTATAACAAAACAAAAAATTAAAAAATTAAAAAATAAGACAAAAAAAATATGTCAACTTAAAGTGATGGATAACATTAAATATAATTTGGTTCAAAAAACCATGCATTCAACATCCCTATAGGGGTGACATTAGCAACGCCCTCAATATAATCACTTCCACATTTCACTCAATTTAATATTTTGTATGAACATTCTAAAAGCGTTGCTAAGAGCATCCACAGACGCTTTCAAAATCAATTGCAAAGTGAATTGCAAATGACCATGTCACCAACCACCAAAGCCACATCAGCTTTCAATTGCAAATGTTGCAATTCAACTTGCAATGCCAACCCAAGCATATTATATAGATTAAACCTCACTTTTGGTCCATGTGGTTTGCAAAAAATTATGAAAATCGTCCCTAGAGTTCATTTATTATAAATTAGCCACTAATGTTTGAATTTTTGTTCGGTTTTGGTCCCTCTCACTAACATATATATATATAGAGTAAATTACATAAATCGTCCCTGATGTTTGGTCCCTTTTTGGATATGGTCCCTATTTCGAAAAAATTACACGGATCGTCCCTGAGGTTCGACAAAGCGCACAAAATTGGTCCCTCTCTCTAACGGAATCTGTTAACCCAGTTAAGTCTAAGGGTATTTTGGTCTTTTTACGTTAGATTTTGTCTTTATTCTAAAAGAAAACTAAAAAACAAATTAAAAAAAAAACCCCCCACCCCCCACCCCCCACCCTTCTTCTTCTTCCTCACGACAACCCCCCACCCCCTTCCTCACCTTTCTTCTTCCCCACCTCCAGCCACCACCTCTGGCCATCTCCGTCGCCTACAACCACCCTGGTTTCAAACCAGATTCAAGTAGCTACAAGCATCAAAGTGTGAACTGCTGGTTCACTCTCCATGTTTTCACGTCCAAACTTAAATCAAATTAATTCCTTTACGATCTTAGAACCACAAACATTATTTTCCACCCATAAACTAGATCATGCAACACAAAAATTGATGAACAACGAGTCTCCAACGAGTCACGTTTTTCCGGCCAAAATATGCAGTTTCCGGCGAGAAAGTGCAGAATCCGACGAACGACTTTCAACCGACGAATCTTGTTGTTTTCTTGACGAAATTCAATCCTGAAAATTTTAGAATAATAAAAAATTGATAATGAACAGATCTGTACTTAAATAACAGTAAAAACTCCGGCAAAAACTCATCATTTTCGGCCAACCCGTTTTTCCGGCGAGGTGGCGCACTGTCGAATTTCAGAAGACTTGCTCGAAAATTTAAGAAGAAATGATATATGAAAGTTAAGTGGATCTAAAAACACTCAAACAAACGAAAAATCTAACACACCATCGAGAAAGTCAATGGCCTCTTTCGTACACCATCGCTCTTCTCATCACTGCAGGACTGTGTTTGGCCTTCATCCATGGAGCTTGTTCCCTTTGTGGGTTCTGTCGTAATTAGGGTTTCTTGGATTGATTCTTGTAACCTGGCCCTATTTTCTTGTCTAAAATCACCATTGCTGGTGCATAATAAATCTAGTGCAGGTCCTGTACTTCCAGGTTTTTTTTTATTTCCATATCAAGTTACTCTATAAATAAGAGAGAGATAGAGAGAAAGAGAGAGAGAGGTTTTGACTGCTCTCAGAAAACTTGCATGCGCATGATTTCATCACCATATTGGTGTGTGTATATCTAAATAAATAACATAATCATATCGATCAAACTGTATATACGTGTGTATGGGTCTTAAAAACCCATGTTGCAAGTTCAATAGGAGAGGAAGAAGAAATGTTGCAGGTTCAGTATGAGAGGAAGAAGAAGGGGGGTGGGGGTTGAAGGGGGTTGCAGGTTTTTTTATTTTTTAGTTTTCTTTTAGAATAAAGACAAAATCTAACGTAAAAAGACCAAAATACCCTTACACTTAACTGGGTTAACAGATTCCGTTAGAGGGAGGGACCAATTCCGTGCGCTTTGTCGAACCTCAGGGACGATCCGTGTAATTTTTTCGAAATAGGGACCATATCCAAAAAGGGACCAAACATCAGGGACGATTTATGTAATTTACTCATATATATATATATGTGTGTGTGTGTGTGTGTGTTTGTGTGTTTATATATATATATATATATATATATATGTGTGTGTGTGTATTAAGTGTGTTTATATATATATATATATATATATGTGTGTGTGTGTGTGTGTGTGAAATTTAATTAAGTGTTATATATATGTGTGTGTGTGTGTGCTGTGTTTATATATATATATATATATATATATATATATATATATATATGTGTGTGTGTGTGTGTGTGTGTGTGTTTGTGTGTGTCTATGTGTATTAAGTGTTTATATATATATATATATATATATATGTGTGTGTGTGTGTATGTGAAATTTAATTAAGTGTTATATATATGTGTGTGTGTGTTTTCTGCATGTTGGGTTAATGTGTTTGGGAAGAAGATGAGAGAGAGTAGGGGAGGGGGTTGGGTAAGGTGGGTGGGGTGGGGTGGGTTGGTGTGTTTTTATATAGATGTATGTCTTATGTCTTTGTTATTTTGTGTATCTTTTAAGTGCATTTGTGTGTGTGGGTGTTTATATATATATATATATGTATATATATATATATATATGTATGTGTGTTTTTTATGTATGGAGTGAGTTGGGGAAGAAGATAGGAGAGAGAAAAGAAGGAGGGGTGGGGAGAAAAAGGACGACAAAAACAATTTAAAAAACAAAACAAAGTAAAAAAACCAAAAAAGTTAAAACATATAATAATAAAGTGTATAATATATAAAAAGATGGAAATACCCTTCATTTAATGGATGTGGGTTAACCTCCGTTAGTGAGAGAGACCAAAACTGAACAAAAATGCAAACAATAGTGGCTAATTTGTAATAAATGAACTCTAAGGACGATTTTCGTTATTTTTTGCAAACCACAGGGACCAAAAGTGAGGTAAGGTTTCCCACTGCTCTTCTTTCAATATATTATAGAGTAAACTACAATTTTCGTCCCTGGTGTATAACAAAACTTCAAAAAGTGCAAGAATAATCCCTGGTGTCCTGATTTTGCTATGAAAATGGTCCCTGCTCACTAACTCTGTTAAAAACCTCTGTTAAGTCAGGGGTATTTTGGTCTTTTAACACTTTTTTTTTGTATTTTTCTATCAAAATAAAATAAAAATAAAATAAAAATAAAATATATTCTATATTTTATATATTTTTTCTCCGTCATCATCCTCACCCTCACCCCCTCCTTCAACCCCACCTCCTACATCCACCACATCTCCACCACCTTCCCTCCCATCACCTTCCACCACCTTCCCATCATCCCCCAAAACACAAACCTCTACCCCACCAACGGAGCCGCCATGTTCGACCTTTTCCGACGCACCGCCACCAACATCCACCAAACCCTCCACTCCATTTCCCTCTCCTCCTACATCACCGCCTTCATCATCGACCTCTTTTGCACCCCCACCATGACCGTCACCGTTAACTTAAACATCCCCCCCTCCTCCACACACACACACACACACACACACACACACATATATATATATGTATTAATAACATGGACCAAACCACAGTTAACCATGATCAATTTAAACTGAAATTTCTTGAAGCCATTAATGGAGGATCACATGATACAAACGAAAAACAGAAAAAGTTAGTTCCCAAGTCGCGTGTTGTTGGCAAAAAGATTAAGAAGACTTGGCGGAAATGTGAGAGTGGATTTCAAGTGAATAATAATAATGGTGCAAGAGAGCAGTCAAGGGCAGAGGCAAGAGCAAGAGCTAGAGAAAGGACAAGAGAGAAAATGAGAGTTAAGAAGCTTGAAGATGATGGTTTGAAGGAATTAGTTCATGTATACATATACATATATATATATGTATATGTATATATATACATATACATATATATATATGGAGGTGGTGGCCGGACCATTGCCGGAGATGGTGGCCGACGGAGGTGGTTCACGAAGATGATGGCCATATATATATATATGTATATATATATAATATAAATATAATATAATATAGAATATATTTTATTTTAATAGAAAAAGACAAAAAGGTGTAAAAAGACCAAAATACCCCTGACTTAACAGAGGTTTTTAACGGAGTTAGTGAGCAAGGACCATTTTCATAGCAAAATCAGGACACCGGGGACTATTCTTGCACTTTTTGAAGTTTAGGGACCACTTTCATGGGTTTTGTTATACACCAGGGACGAAAATTGTAGTTTACTCTATATTATATGGGGTTGCTAAGGCTACCCTCCTGCAAGAAAGTATACCCCTGCAAAGAGCCTATCCCTCTCACAAACCAAACATTTCAATTAAACATTTACCTTTTATACCCCTGAAATTATTTAATTAGTTTACTTTATATCTTTTACTTTTTCAATTTTTATTTTACAACTTCATCATATTAACACATAAAATCGTATATTAGCTAAAATACGTTAAAAAATACGTTTTAATTTTAACAAATTACACCATTATAATCGTCTCTTCGATACGTTCGAAATGAGCCTAATATTGAATATTTTTTGATTTAATTATTTTATTATATATCATATATACTACATAAAAATATTTTTTATATTTAAAATTCATACTCTTATTGTTAATTATTTAATTTATGGTAAATCTCTTACTTTTTCAGTTTTCGTTTTACACTCTTATCACATTAACATAATAATCATATACTAACTAATATATGTTAAAAAATACGTTTTAACATATCACATTAAAGGGTATTTGGGATTGCATATTTAAAACAATTTATGCTTATTTTTAAAAGTGTTTATCAACTTATGTCGTGTTAATAACGAGTTGGGCATAAAAATGTATTTTGAACAAATAAATATCAAGAGATCTTGTTAATCATAATCCGCTAACGTTTTAGGACGAAATCTTAATATTTTTAGCATGAAAATAAAATTGTTATATTGTTTTATAAGTAAAATATTTATCTTGTGAAGTATTTTCTCTCTAAAAATGTTAAAATTTACCATTTTGCATTTTAAATGGTATTTGGGATTGCTTATTAAAACAACTTATGCTTATCGAACGAACATTAAAATTGAGATATATCGCGTTGCATTGCGCGAGTAGACTTCTAGCTATATTATAAGTTTTTTATGTTTATTTTCTTAGAAGTTGTCAAGTTTAAAAAATTTAAGTGTTTTGAATATTGTGTACAATTGTTATATATACAAAAAAACCAGTTATATATATATCGAACGTAAATTTAATAATTTGATTTGAAATAAAGAAAAGTTATTGATTTCAAATAAAGTAAAGTTATTGATTTGAAATAAAGTAAAAATAATTCGATATATATATCGAACGAACGTTCGTTCGTTTCATATCCATCTCTCATTCTCACTCTCTCCCTCTCTCATTCTCCCCCTCTCCCTCTCTCACTCTCACTCTCTCCCTCTATATATCGTTCATATATATATATATATATATATATATATACATATATATCAAAGTTGCAGATGACAAACACGGGAGAAGATTTGACACCAACATCAGAATTTGTCACCAACAATGTACAATATTATGATAACTAACATTTAGGTTTATTAATACTTATGTGGACAAGTGAAAGTTATAACAAAATATAATAATTTCAGGTGTTCAATTCTCGAGAAGAAATAACTGAATGGGTGCACAATGTGGGACAGTCGGTTGGTTGTGTTGTTATTATCAAAAGATCAAAGTCTTATCCAAATGGGGATGTTTATAAAGTCGTGTTTATGTGTGAACATGGTGGGGTTTACAAAAGTAAGAAAGTTTCCAGTCGTCATACTGGAACAAGAAAGTTTAACTGCCCATTTAAGTTGATAGTGCTACATTCGGCTAAGCATAATTGGTGGACGTTGAGGGTTGTATGTGATACACATAATCATGCTCTTGCACAATATATGAAGGGTCATGCATATGCAATGCGGTTAAACGAGGGTGATTTCAACTAGTTGAAGATTTATCAGCCCAACATGTCAAGCCACGATACATTTTATCCACATTAAAGGGCAGATATGTGGAAAATGCATCTACGTCAAAAACCATATACAATGAAGTTCAAAAGATTAAGACAAGAAATGATGCAGGAAGACAAAAAATGCAGGTTATTTTGGATTTTTTTTGTTGAAAATACTTATGATTTTAAGACTCGTGTAAATGACGAAACAAACGAGTTGGAAGATTTATTCTTCATTCATCCAAGGAAATGTTTTCGATTACCGGGATAGGGTACGGTTGACGTCATATAAGAAAATGTTTGTGTCTGCTTGGGTTGATTAATTTTGAAATTTTAGAAATCACACAACAAATAGAGTTGAAAGCCAACATTCCAAATTAAAAAATTATTTGGAGACCTCACAAGCAGACTTAATTTTTTTATCTCATATTCATCAAGTAATTCAGTCACAAGACACGTTGATCAAAGCAAGTTTTGAAATGAGTACAAATATTAGGAAACATCGAATTCAAAAACCACACTTTCAAAATTTGTGGGGCTTTGTTTCATCTTATGCACTTGATATGATTTACAGTGAATATAAGCGGTCTTTCGAGACTAACGTATTTTCTGAAAATTGTGGTTGTAAACTGCGTACAAGTCATGGGTTACCATGTGCGCATGAACAAGCACTATATACATGTCAAGGCGTACCCATTCCACATGTCAAGGAAAAAACTTGATTTCTCGCCATGTGCGTCCGCACAAGATGATGATATTCAATGTGACGATGAAGTACAGATGTTTAGAGAAAATTTCAATAAACAATCAATTCATGGTCGTAAAACCTTGCTAAAAAGGTTAAAAGATATAATAATGCCATCAAAACCGTTGTTTGATGAACCCTCGGCTCATAGAACCACTCGTGGACGTCCTTCTCAAAAGAATCAAGCTCTAAAGAAAAAGATTCATGAAGACCCTCGTAGACGCAGTTGTTCTAACGCGCCAACATTTATCAACTCTGAAGGTTTTGCCCATCAAGAATCAGCGAGGCATAGCTCTTACTTCCCACGACAACCCACCCCCCCAAATCCATATCTTGATCAAATCCCTAGTTTATTTCATCCATACATCACACAAATACAAGATGTATTAGGCGATGTAAATTGTGGATTTCGAGGCATATCTACTTGTCTGTGTGGTCATGAAGACGAATGGGACAATATCCGCAGAGTTAATTGTTGAACTAACTGAGTATCAACAGTATTACTCTTATGTGATTGGCAGCGAGTGTGAAAGAATTTACGAAGTGTTGAATTTTTTCCAGAAGGGCGTCTTTTCACCACCTACGCATTGGATCGCTATGCCTGAAATGGGAATTCTAGCTGCTTCAAAGTTCAATGTCATACTACATGTTCTCAATATGGCAGGTAGTGTGACATACTTACCATTCAGGACACAACCGTCGTCATCATCCCAACACGTGTCAATTGCAATAGTGCATGTTAATGGTAATCATTACATAAAAGTGGTATTAAATGGAGAATATCCAATGCCCACACTCATACACCATTGGACACGTTATCGACTTCAAGATGCAAGTACATGGATTGCCCCATACAAACGTAGATTAGATTTGTATGAAGAATACATAGAGCATACTTGTACTCGTGGGTATATTGATTTAAATGAATAATCATAGTTGGAATTTGTTGGAATAAAAAGTATTTTTAACGTATTTTAGTTAATATTGGGCTCATTTCGAAATAATATAATTAAATCAAAAAATAAGAAGGTATCGACGAATAATAATATAATTAAATCAAAAAATAACGTAAACGTATGACATATAATAATATAATTAAATCAAAAAATATTCAATATTGGGCTCATTTCGAAGGTATCGACGAGACGATTATAATGGTGTAACTTGTTAAAATTAAATTTTTTTTAACGTATTTTAGTTAATATACGATTATATGTGTTAATATAATGAAGGTGTAAAATGAAAAATAGAAAACTAAAAGGTATAAAGTAAATTAATTAAATAAGTATAGGGGTGTAAAATGTAACTTTTAAATAAAAAATTAAAAAATTGAAGTGTGTGAGGAGAGGGGGTATACAAAATGGCAGGGGGTGGGTTTAGAATAACCCATATTATATATGTGATAAGTACCTCAAGAAAAGAGGTGTTTCATAAATTTAAAAAAAATAAAAAAAATGCTTGAATGTCATTTTATACTATTTGGAAAAATCACATGTAACGTCCCAAAATATTCACATGCATAAAATAGATAAATCATCCCTAAAACGTGTCCCAGTTACATAATAAAATTGTCATAAGCCGAATATAAGTCTGAACTATTCAAAATTTGGACAACGGAAACATCATGTCCACAACCGAAAGCTTTTATCTACGAAATCTAATAACAAAACTATGGAGTCTTGCTAAGCTCCCATCTCGATGCTCAAGCCATCTCCTTATTCTTACTTGAAACACCACTATTTCGCTTTCCTGAAAATGGTTTAGTTTTGAAAAGCGAGGGTTAGACCAAACGGTCTAGTAAATTCCCTCCGAAAACGACTTTTAACCACAGTATAAAATCATTTCATAAATACATTATACGTCTCTACATAAAACATCAAACATGGGTACTTGCACAGTGTTCAAGGATCGTACAAACCAGAACCACGATCGGGGCCCAAGCAGACTCCCCTCTCGCCTCATATCGAGGCCCAAACAGACTCCCCATTACCCAGATAGGAAGGAAACGAATTCCATCCTACCGGCTCATAATAAACTCCCAAGGGATCATCGGATCCCGAGGTACTCTGATCCCACTGTGCAACCCGACTCCACATAGCATATACACATAACTAGCAATAAATCACAAAGCGTGACATCTTTATAAACCATTCAAACATGCTAAATAAGCCTTTCAAAAACATACTTTCATGCGATAATTTATAAAAGATTGTAAACAGATAATACTTGTAAAACATACCATGATCAGTAAAACATTTGACATCTTGTCCCACGTAAAAAGGATTAAGGGAACTCACCTTGTGATGAAATTGAGCGCACTCTCGTTCTACCTTCGAGCTAACTGAGTTTGACACCTAAAAAGATCAGATACTTCTCATCAGCTACAACTATCCGGACAATACTGTCCGGACACTAAACTTTTCGGACGCTAACTCGCACTTTTCCGAACACAACACCTTTCCGGACACAAGACCTTTCCGGTCACAATACCTTTCCGGACACAAGACCTTTCCGGACACAAGACCCTCCCGGACACAACACTTTCCGGTCTCCTCATCCGGAAACCGATTCTTACCCGGTGAGACAACTCATCCGGGAACCCCACTATCTGGATCCCTCAACACTAAAACTCCATCCGGGAAACTCCCACTGTCCGGACTCCAACCTATCCGGACGAGGCGACATCAGGTAACCCACGAACTGGAAAAACCCAAACTTCCCAAATTGATTTGCACAAGCGATAAATTTCCCAAACTTGATTAGATATACGATTAGGCACACATTCTCGACCTAGATAACCGTTTAAATCACCCATTTCTTGATTACTAAGCTATTTCTCACCTTAACTCCATTAAAGACATTTAGGTGAAGAACATAGTGACACTTAAGATTTTCCACCAATTCTTAGACAATTCATTAGAGATAACCTGAAATAGCAAGAAGAAGAGTTTTGGATGAGGTTACCTTCAGCGATTTCTTCCTCAAATTGATTTCTCCCAATTTGGTTCTTCTTCTCTTCTCACACCCGCAAACACCAAAATCAGATGGAGAATTATTAATTAGACCTAGGGATTGCTTCCTATTTATACTTCCTCAAATTTGCCCCTTTGGTCCCTTATATTTCCCTTATTAAAATATGGCCACAATGTTTCATTTATTTACTTAAATACCCGGTTGTTACAACACTCCCCCCTTAAAAGAATCCCGTCCTCAGAATTCCTTGACTAAACAGGTGCGGGTACTTCGTCCTCATCTCCGATTCCAACTCCCAGGTAGCTTCCTGACCCTTGTGAAAACGCCACTGAACTTTTACAAGGTTGATCTCCTTGTTCCTCAACTTCTTCACCTTCCAATTCGAAATGGCTTCGGGCTCTTCTACGGAACTCAATTTCTCATCTACCCTTACATCTTTTAGCGGCACAGCTTTATCCACGTCTGCCAGACACTTCTTCAGATTAGACACATGAAACACATTGTGAATGCCTTGCAATTCTTCGGGTAGATCCAACCTATACGCCATTTCCCCAATTCTCTCCGTGATCTCAAACGGTCTGATGTAGCGTGGGCTTAGTTTTCCACGCTTCCCAAAACGTACAACTCCCTTCCAAGGGGATACCTTTAACAACACATTATCTCCGACTTGAAATTCTATGTCTTTCCGTCTCTTATCTGTGTAACTCTTCTGGAGGTCGCGAGCGATCTTCAGCCTTTCACGTACTTGGACTATCTTGTTCGAGGTCATTTGCACAATCTCTGGCCCAACTAATTATCTTTCCCCAACCTCATTCCAACACAAGGGTGTCCGACATTTTCTACTGTAGAGTACTTCATACGGCGCTGCCTTGATACTCGAGTGATAACTGTTGTTATAGGCGAACTCGATCAAAGGTAAATGTATCTCCCATGAGCCTTGAAAGTCCAGGGCGCAAGCCCTTAACATATCTTCCAACGTTTGGATCGTCCGCTCGCTCTGACCGTCAGTCTGAGGATGATAAGCGGTACTCATCTTGATTTGCGACCCCATTTCCCTTTGGAAACTCCTCCAAAATGCGGAGGTAAACCTACTATCCCAGTCCGACACTATTGACGACGACACACCATGACGGGTTACAACTTCGTCGATGTATAGGACTCCTTTATAGGCAGGAAATGTGATGATTTCGTAAGTCGATCCACGATCACCCATATTGCGTCGTAAACCTTTGGGGTTCTAGGCAAATGGGTTACGAAGTCCATCGTAATCTGATCCCACTTCCACATAGGTATCTCTAAGGACTGGAGCTTCCCATATGGTCGTTGATGCTCGATCTTTACTCGCGAACACGTCATACAGGTTTCTACAAAACGAGCTATGTCCTTCTTCATTCTTCATTCCAGGCCACCAGTAATCCTGACGTAGGTCCCCGTACATTTTATTGGTCCCTGGATGTATCAAATACATTGATTTGTGGGCTTCTTCCAAGATCATGTTCCTAAGCTCTCCGAGCTTCGGGACCCAGATCATTCCGTTGAGACATTTCATCCCTCGACTATCCTCCACTAATGATGTTGTTTGCCCTACCATTCTTTCTTTCTTGAGATTTTCAATTTCGAGCGCTTCGGTTTGACATTTATTTATCTCGGCTAACAAATTAAACGTCACTTCGGATCTCATGGCCACAATTTTGGGGGTCTCATTCCTCTCCTTTTGACTCAAAGCGTCAGCCACCACGTTTGCCTTTCCTGGGTGATACTCAATCTTGAAATCGTAATCTGTCAGCAGCAGCTCAATCCACCTTCTTTGGCGCATATTCAACTCTTTTTGATCAAAGAGGTGACACAACCTTTTATGATCCGTGAAGATCTGACACTTTGTCCCATAGAGATAATGCCGCCAAATCTTCAAAGCGAAAACCACGGCTGTCAATTCTAAATCATGAGTGAGGTACCGAACCTCATGATCCTTCAACTGCCGGGAGGCATAAGCGATCACCTTTCCATGTTGCATTAGTACACATCCCAATCCCAGCTTCGACGCATCACTAAATACCACGAAGTCGTCAGAACCGTCCGGTAATGACAACACCGGCGCACTACTCAACATACCCTTCAGCTTCTGAAAGGCTTCTTCTTGAGCCTCTGACCAGACAAACTTCACATTCTTCTTGGTTAAAGAAGTCAATGGCGTGGAGATGCGCGAAAAGTCTTTAATGAACTTTCGATAGTATCCCGCCAATCCAAGGAAACTTCGAACCTCTGACGGATTCTTAGGCTGTTCCCAATCTCGGATAGCCTCAATCTTAGATGGATCTACCATTATCCCCTTCTTAGACACCACATGTCCGAGGAACTGCACTTCCCTCAACCAGAATTCGCACTTAGAGAAGTTCGCATACAGTTTCTCTTGCTTCAATAACTCTAGTATCGTCCGAAGATGGCCTTCGTGCTCCTCCTCCGATCATGAAAACACTAAAATGTCGTCTATAAACACGATCACAAACTTGTCCAAATAAGGTTGGCACACTCGGTTCATCAGATCCATAAAAGCCGCCAGGGGCATTGGTTAGCCCGAATGGCATCACCAAGAACTCGTAGTGTCCATATCTGGTCCTGAAAGCTGTTTTCGATACGTCCTCCTCCCTTACCTTGAGCTGGTGATAGCCCGACCTCAAGTCTATCTTGGAGAAATAATTGGCTCCTTGCAGTTGATCGAATAGGTCGTCGATTCTTGGTATAGGATACTTGTTCTTGATCGTAACCTTGTTGAGCTCACGGTAATCTATGCACATTCGCATAGTACCGTCCTTTTTCACGAAGAGTACTGGCGCTCCCCACGGAGACGTACTCGGTCTAACGAATCCCTTGTCTAGCAGCTCTTGCAATTGAGTCATCATTTCTTTCATCTCGGAAGGCGCTAACCTATAGAGGGCGCGTGCAATTGGTGCGGCTCCAGGCACCAAGTCGATTCTGAATTCGATCTGACGATCTAGGGGTAGGCTTGTCAGGTCTTCTGGAAATACTTCCGGGTATTCCCTGACCACCCGCACGTCATCCACCCCACGCTTCTCTTTCTTGGCGTCCAACACGTACGCTAAGAATCACCGACAACCCTTCCTCAAGCACTTAGTAGTCTTAATCATTGAGATAAGACTAGTCTTCCTGTCTCGACGATTCCCATAGATCACTACGGAACCCCTATTAGGTAACTGAACCCGAACTAGCCTCTTGTTGCAAACAATATTAGCATCATTCTTAGCTAACCAATCCATACCCAACACCACATCAAACTCTCCCATTGCCATGGGATATAATTGCATAGACACCAGACTCCCCTCTATGTCTATGACACAATCCTCTACTACCTCCCTAATGCACACTCGATTATCGTCAGCAGTTTCTACCTCTAATTCTCTCTCCAAACGCCTAGGTGTTACCCCCAATCATTTCATAAAAGCATGCGATACAAAAGAACGATTTGCTCCCGAGTCAAACAACACTTTGGCACACAAAGAGTTCACCGGAAACGTACCTGTCACCACATCCGAAACTTCCTCCGCCTCTTTTGCTGTCATATGGAACGCACGCCCCTTCGGACGCACCGGCTCCGCTCCCTTATCATTCCCCTATACCCCATAACGTTCACTGTGCTGAGCTGGCCCTCCCTTCTTCAACTGCGGACAATCATAACGCATGTGGCCAACAGACCGCATTGAAAGCACGATTTCCCACTAGGACAATCCTTCGACACGTGACCGGGCAACCCACACCGGTAACACGAATTAGAACCCGCCATACATTCTCCACGATGCATCCGGTTACACTTCCTACACGGTTTGTTGAACAATTATAGGTTCCACGGTTTTCTGGCCGAAACACTTTCCCTTTTCTCGCATCGTTCCCTTGACCATCCCACTTGCGTTTCTCCCCGCTTTTCTCAGAAATCTGACGGTTCTTTTCCTTCTCGGTCAACTCGGCCGCATTGATAGCCGCTTGAAAGGTAGTGAGATTTCGTGTCAAGACCAGTTCTCTGATGCTACTCTTCAGTCCATAAATGTAGCGTTCCACTCGTCGTTCCTCTGTCGGCACATACAGTTCAGCGAAACGAGATTTCTCGATAAACTTTGAGGTGTACTCCCGCACTGACAATTCTCCCTGCTCTAAACCCATAAATTCTTCCTCCAATTTCTTTACCGCCGCAAGCGGGCAGAACTGCGCCCTAAACTTCTCCACAAAAGTTCCCCACTTCATTTCCTTAGCCGCTGCTGACCCCTTCCCTCCGGTCTCAGCATCCCACCAGTACATTGCGTCGGACTCCAGCATGGATAGATCAAACATCACCCTATCCCCATCCGCACACTTGCAAGTATCAAAGATCAGCTCCATTTCTCTAACCCATTTCATTGCCAACACAGGGTCACACTTTCCCTTGAAAGTACGAGGCTTACATGAGGCAAAAGCCTTGTAGTTGCATCCTTTAGCTGCAGACTCATTCACCACTAGAGGGGTCGATTGCGAGTGACTCCCAGTACCTGTCACCAATGGGCTTGACAATTCCGCACTTTCTCTGTTCTCGCTTGCCTCTTTACTTCCCGACGCTGACTGATCCTTCTTGGTAAGGAGAGCTTGCAGAGTCTCCTGAATCTTACCCAACTCAGTAGCCAAATTCTCCCGAGTCACAAACGCGGATCCGCGACCTCGATCGCATCCCCTCGGCTGGTTACCCACTCTTACAGTAGCCGAACTCTCCTGCTGAGATTCTTCTTGATGAACTGGGATCTCCACACTTCTCTCCCTTCGGCTTACTTGCGTCCTCCTTCGGATTGGGTTTCCCCCATCCCCTCCCACTTGAGTGGTGGCTCGGTGGGGCGTCCTTCCCCAACCCCTATCGCGACCCCTACCTCTTCCTCGAGTGGCATTCGGCCTGGTGGGCTCTAGCGGTCCGTTAGCTAGGACCTCTTCATTTTGAATTCTCTGACTAGCAGGTACGTACCTGCTCCTTAGCGTTCTTCCAGCCATAGCGAGAACTGAAAGAAACTAACGATTAATCCTTGCTCGACAAGACACAAAAGATTTGCTACATAAGGCAATTTAAGCACATACATGTACCTGTAAATTCATAATTACACTGGCCAGGTGTATCCCAAATTTACCTTACACGCCTGTCCTCACTCAATACCTTATTCTTAAGCGCATTTAGAGTGATTTATCCTAAAGGCAATTCTATATCTCGACTGTGTTCCTTACCCTACAGTTTAAGTTTAGGCCCGACCGGTCACCTAAATCCCTTAAACTAAGGCTTTGATACCATTTGTAACGTCCTAAAACATTCACATGCATAAAATAGATAAATCATTCCCAAAACGGGTCCCAGTTACATAATAAAATTGTCATAAGCCGAATATAAGTCTGAACTATTCAAAATTTGTACAACGGAAACATCATGTTCACAGCCGAGAGCTTCTATCTACGAAATCTAATAACAAAACTATGGAGTCTTGCTAAGCTCCCATCTCGATGCTCAAGCCATATCCTTACTCTTACTTAAAGCACCACTATTTCGCTTCCCTGAAAATGGTTTAGTTTTGAAAAGCGAGGGTTAGACCAAACGGTTTAGTGAATTCCCTCCGAAAATGACTTTTAACCACGGTATAAAATCATTTCATAAATACATTATACGTCTCCACATAAAACATCAAACATGGGTACTTGCACAGTGTTCAAGGATCGTACAAACCAGAACCACGATCGGGGCCCAAGCAGACTCCCCTCTCGCCTCATATCGGGGCCCAAGTAGACTCCCCATTACCCAGATAGGAAGGAAACGAATTCCATCCTACCGGCTCATAATAAACTTGAGATATTTCAAGTAACAATGATTAATCTAATTAAGAACTAGATTAGAAGAGAGAATTGTAGAAGATAAGAATGTAGCTCTATTTCTCTCTCATGTAGGCCATTCCTCTATTGCACACACATACACACTCAGTATTCTATTCACTATGACCTCCCTCTCACACAAACCCTACAATTGGGGTATTTATACCTTTGACCCTCACTAGGTATTACCTTTGACTTTGACAATTGTTGACTAATTACAATTAGCCCTAAATCTTGGATACATTGTGTACTAACAATCTCCCCATATGGATTCAAGATTTAGAAAAATTATGACGATAGTCTTCAGCTCTTTAATCTTCAGATAGGCTTTATCTTCAAGAATCCACTTTGGCGGCTTTAATCTTCAGATAAGCTCTTTAAAGTCAAATAGTCAACAAGTCTTGAAACACGAACTTCAAATCTATGTAACGTTGATCAAGATCTTCAAAACAAAATCTTTATATCTTCGAATCACTGATCTTTGCAGCTTTGACATTTGGTAAATTTTTCAGTCTTTGAATTATGAATGGGATTTGAGGTTTCAACGAGCTTTGAGCTTTAAGACATTCTTGAATAATCTTTAAGCACGAACTGTCTTTGTATCTTCACACATTTGATCATCTTGAACAAGCTGTCTTGAACTTATCTTCTTTTGACTTTGGCAAATATCAACTTGACTCTCGGAAATTGAGATATTCGAATTATCTCCTCTTTTCTTTTGTTTGATATTTCTCCCCCTTTTTGATGATTATGAGCATCATGATCATCAAAATTCTTTTCAAATTTCAACAGTCTTTGAATACCAGAAACAATCTCCTCCACTTGATCTGTTTAACCGTCAATTCCAAAAATGTTTATCCGAATCTTTTCAAATTCAGATAATATAAAAGTGGTAACCCTGAAACAACGGATGAATCAGTTAAAATGCCTGTAAGTTGCACAAAGCCACTTAGTACAATGAATGTACTTTGGAAAGGAGCTTTTTGATGTTCACTCCTCCAGGGCTTCCATTCAATCATCGAAAAGCACTAAGGAATTTCTATGAACGTTATGACAAGAAAACATATTCCTTGTGTGTACGTGCAAGTGTAGAAATGATTGAAGCGACTTATGCTTGATTAATAGGCTCAAATTATGTAAACTGTTGAGACAACAAAAAGTTTTCCACAGACTCAATGTGCATGATTGAAGTGCGAAGGTGGGGCAAATTTCCTTCTTTTTCAATATCCAAACCTTCTGAGTGAAGATTAGATAGATTATACGCTGCATCCCCAAGGAAATTGAAACATTTCTTTGTTAAGAAAGAAATGAGTAGCTGGTGGGGTTAAAGCAAGAGTTGGCGTGGGCTAATTGCCTGTTTCAATGATGGTCACCAAGAAATGTGAACCAATCAGTAATATGGCTGCCCGACTCAGAAATTGGCTGGTGCAGAGTTCTCTTTTTCTTTTAACTCTGTTCTCACACCCTCTTTCTCTTTTTAATCAGCTCACTGCTAACCAAACTCTCTTTTTCATTTTACCTCAGCACAATGAGATTACTCAACCGGATGAGTTATCTCCCCCACTCTTTGATTTCGACCCTTCACCCCTCAATCACTCAAGGATAACTTCTTGGGTAGGAAACACTGGTTAACGTGGATCCATAGAAGTTCTATTAATCTCACACTGATTCCCATGAAATATTGTCCTAAAATGATGCGTTGTTCAACAGTTTAGCTTGAACAAATATGAATCTCAGCTTTTTTTTTGGATAACATTGTCATCAGAATGTATGCTCCTCAATAATGTCATGAAATATTTGAGCATTTGAACTTTGAAGATTTCTCACAATAAGAATATTGAATGAATGAAATGAATTCGAAAGACTTGTTTGAGAATCTGACAATGTATCAATCAGATCAAATATGAAAGATAATCATGTAAGGTTTAAGGTATCAAAGAATTGAATTTTGTTTATATGAACAAATATAAACAATATTTGAATGAAACGTTTAAGTTGTCACGCTGAATGAATGTATGATGCTCAACAAACTTTGAATTACAAACGGGAGTATTACCATCGAAAATTGTTTCATTTTGAGACATGGTAATAACAAAGTCAAAAAGAAGCTGAACCGGTGTGTATGAATATTTGAAAGTATAGAAAAGATAATACACAAGTATTAATCTTTAGAAACACACGGTCAGAAACAATGATGTAATAATCTGAGATATACATGAAAAACATTTAAAAAACACACTTCTAAATTTATGAAATCCTTTTGAAATAGAGAAGTGGTTTGAACATTTAAGAATACATTTTTCATGCTTGAAAGTTGTTCTTCTTTCAAACAATCTCAGATCAAGTTCAGAAGATACTTACATTCAGATGTATCAGCTCCCCCTTAAATCATGATAGACTGATTGAGAAATAAGATTAGCCCCCCCTCAAAATCTGCAAAGAACTTAACGACACAAAATCAGTAGATTTAACCATCAAAGTCTATTTTTTAATTAATTTTTATTTTATTTTATTATTATTATTATTTGTTTTTTTTAAGATTAAGAACGAGTCCTGATCTGGAATGATCAGAAGTCAAACACATTGAAAGCTCGGGTTCTAAATTGAAGTGTTTAGAATCCATTATCTCTTTGAAATCCGGGTTCTAAACTGATGTGTTTAGAAACCATTAACATCTAGAAAGATATATCAATAAGCCCAAAATATATCAAGAATATAGAAATTCTCCCCTGAAATTATGCATATAATTCAGCATAGGTACTCTTCTTCAAAGTGCACACTTCTCTGTTGTTTCCCAGTCATGTGTTTGGTATAGTTCTGACAATCAGCACCACACATGATAAACCTACAAAACAGATTAAGTAGATTTTGGTACCTAACGGAACTTGGGTCCTGGCTTATTAGGTGCAGTTCGATTTGAAGAAATATTGTAAGTACCATACCAATTCTGAACATTTTCTTTCTTAACAAAATCATGAGTTCCACAATAAGAACAACATATTTGCTTTTGTGCTAACCTGATCAAATGATTTGCAGAATAAACAAGATTAGGTTTAACAAAAGTCTTACTTTGATATGCTTTGTTCTTATTGTTCACCGCGGGTGGAGGAACAGATGACTTTGGGGCATCTCTTTTAGGTGTGGAGCCTTTCACTTTCCAAACCATTTTTACTCTTTTGAAAACAAGATTTTCTGAAGGCCTTGAAGTAGAAGCATCTGACTTATCAGCAGAAAGATTATAAAAAAGATTAGAAGGATGAATCTGATCTTTTGAAAAACCATTTGATTTGTCAAATCCCTTTTAAGAAACATCAGTGTTAATTGAACTTGAAGCCGTTTTGAAAGAACATTCAGAACCAATTGAGTCAACCAGTGGAGTCTGAACAATCGTGTCAGTACTTGCTCGTTTTGAAACCTCAACTTTAAAAATAATGTCTTCAAGTTCTTTAACTTTGTTAGACAAAATGTTTCTCTCTTTGGATAACAAATCAAATTTCCCTTGAATCCCAGATTTAACCTTCTTCTCTATCATAATTTCAGCAGATAGACCAGATAAATTCTTTGTCAGCTTCTTTATTTCATTCTGAAAAATCTTTCTTTCAATTGAATAGACATCTTCCACGCTTTTTGTTTGAAAATCTTCAACTTTCTTCTTTTCAAGTTCTTTTCTTTCGATGTCTAATTCTTTCTCCAAATTAGATATTTTCAGTGAAAGCTCAACAATCTTTCCCTCAAAGGATTTTCTCTCGACATCAAACTCCACTATTTCTTTCTCAAGCTTTTCTTTCTCAAGAAATAATATCTTTTGAAAATCAGAAACTTGTTGTGAAAGTTTTAAGCATCGAAGCTCTACAACTTTCTTTTCGTCAAAACTCTTCTTTGAAAAATCAAAAAACTTCTTTTCAGACTTTTCACTCTCACTGTTAACAAGAACAATTAGCATGACTTCCTTCTCTATCTCAAAAGCAATTCTGTCTTCATCTCGAATGTCTTGAATCTTGCTTTCGAGATCTACGAGCTTTTGTTCGAGTACCAAAGGAGGGTACACTAGTAGAAAAAGAGTCTTTCTTGACGCGCATTTGGCGTCATAAAGGGCCTTTATGACGCGCAAATGCTGGTCATAGAAGGACCAGTCATAACTCATTATGACTCGCATTTGTTCGTCATTGTACAATGACACGCACTTATGACACCCACTTTATGACGCCCTTTTCTGACAACTATATATGCGTGTCATAAAAGTTATGACCCCTTTTTCTGATTTCAGTTTTTGCGTGTCATAACTTCAAACTTTTTTTTTCCCTGGCTTTTATGACCCCCCTGCTAAACCTGCAATTATATACCAATTGTACCCAATTCATTACAAAACCTGCTGATCGATTGTACAAAATTAACGCATTTCATATATATCGCAAAACCATGCGTTACCAATTCATTACATGACTCGACTAAACTCGATCATGTCAAAATCGGATCAATATTATCTAGTTTACGATTACTACCAATTGTACCCATTTCTACCAACTGTACCTATTCCTACAAACAGTTTTACTCCCTAAAAATAAAATTCGACACATAAGTACACCATTCTTCTCGAATGTCGTCGAAATCCGCATCAGTGTAGTCGTTGCTTTCACCTCCAATCTAGTCAAATAAAACAACAAGTTAAAACAGTTTAAATAGGATCCGCGGACTAACTAAGCTAGACAACTAAGACCAGTCACAAAACCACAATTCAGTCACAATTCACAGTGACAACTTCAATTCACAGTCACAACTTCAATTCACAGTTTAAATAAGACAACTAAGACCAACAGCCACAATTCACAATTCACAGTTTAAATAAGACAACTAAGACCAACTACAAGACAATCTAGACTGCTCATTATCACCAACAGCCACAATTCACAGTCACAAAACTTCAATTCACAGTCACAAAACTAGGCAATAACAGGGACAACCGAGAGCCGGCAATAACCTACACTTACAACTAAAACCAGCTGCCAATTCATATTAACAAAACAAATAACCTACACTTACAAGTAAAACAAGATGATCAATTAACTAGGCAATAACCTACACAAACTGAGATTCAATTACCAAGCAGTAAAACAACCTTCACTTACAAGTTACGAAACAGTAAAACAAGCATAATTAGACAAGTTAACTAGCCAATAACAGGGACAACCGAGAAACGGCATCTAAACTCTAAAACCAGCTGCCAATTCACAGTCACAAAACTGAGATTCAAACCAGACTCTAAACACCATAAAACAACACAAATCAACAAAATCAAACCAGACTCTAAACACCATAAAACAGTTAAGACAAACCATTCCAGCTACTTTAACCTACTTCATTCATACTCAGAATCATACCTACTTCAAATAAACTAATAAAAAAGTAAACTTTATAGCTACTTTAAGTAATTAACTTACATTGTCATTTTCGAGAACCCGAACTCCATGCTTAACAACCTTGTCCATCAACCATCATTGCAGTCATTTTCAACCCAAGCCTTTCGTTAATTCTCTTCCGTACTCTCTTCTGCCCTCTCGTCGTCATTTTTCTCAACGGATTTCCGGCCTTTTTCTTAGTTTTTGCAACAGAGGCGAGAGTTTCCGGACTTTGGCCTTTATCCTTCACTTCAACTACAACATATCAAGCTGGTTATTATCTAACATGTATCTGTATCAACTTACATCTATCTAACATGTATCTGTATCAACATATCAACTACAAAAACTTGAAAAACTTGAAAAATAGAAAAACTAGAAAAAATACCTGCAACCAAGTGTAACTTTTTCCCATCATCCACATATGTTGTCTGCAATTGGTCAACCTGAGTAGGAGGACATTTTGGTCATTTTGTTAATAAAAATAGAAAAACTTGAAAAAATAATAAATGTTAAATACAAAGATCGATCAGTTTACCTCGGGTCGTTTTTTGTCAACTGTCGGTTCTTCGTTGTTGGCTTCTCGTTGGCGCTTCTTCTTCTTTTCTTTTTTCTGGTGGGTCACAGTTCCCAACTCTCCATTCTTCTTTCCTTCTTCTTCTTTTCTTTTGGCTTCTTCTTCATCTTTTTTTCGCTTGTTTGCTTCTTCGATTCTGCGTTTCTCCTTTTCTTGGGCAGCATCCTTTTTCTCCATCTTTTTGGCCACTGCTATCTTGTTCTACACAAATATAACCAAGTCAAACTATAACTAACACTAATTAACTAACTTAAACATAAAAAAGTCAACTGTTTTATAATAAAAAACATACCAAACCAGAACATGGAATGACTAGGTGAGTCGGCCAACTTAGTATGTACCCGAGGGCATCTTTAACAGTCTCAACAAACTCATCGGGAATTGGATTCGGTAGCTTAGCTTCTCCTTGAACAGATGTATCAACGGTAACTTCAAGGTTCCCATCTAATATATGAACAAATAAATATTAAATAAGTAAGAATATATATAAAGTTTAAATATATATAAATATATACCTTCAACAAACGGATTCACTATGGTTCCTTTGGCGACTATATTTGAAGGATCGTCGACCGCAAGATAGCATGATTTATCCTACACAAGATTTATATGTTAGTAAACCTGAGTGTTTAAGTTATAAATCCAAACAGAATATATAAATGACTTACATTTGGTTCACTTGGTTCATTTGGTTCTTCGTCTTGATCGCTCCAGAAATGGTAATTACTTGCACCCTCAGAAGCATTACTTCCACATCTTTTCATTCTTGCTAACTCATCTTCAACATCTCTGAGCCGTTGGTTCATCTTCTTATCATGTTGTCTCAGGTACTGCTTGACATTTTTGGGTATTAGAAAGTACTGATGCGGTGTTATATAACGACCCATCCCACGAACACGCCCACGTTGTTCTTCGGTACCCAGAGCTTCTGTTAACAAATCTTGTGCTCCCATTGGATCTTCTATGAAATCTTTGTCCTTCTTTAGCTCCTCCTGAATACACAAACCAGATTACAAGTCAAACATACCAAAATAGTTAACAACAAACAAGCAACAAGTCAAACTTTTAAAAACTTATAACATACCAAAATAAAGAAGAGACTATATGAAACTTACAATTTGTTAACAACAAACAAGCAACAGGTCCCGTGCGGTTTCTGGTGACGCGAACATTCTCCTAAATCTAGGAATTGGCGGAAAATACCAAACAACTTTTCTCGGCACGTTCTTGGTATTCTCCTTCCACCGAGAAGTGCCACATGTTGGACATTGAGTAGCATCCTCATGTTCTTTCCAGAATAAGACACAGTCATTAGCACAAGCATGATACTTTATGTATTCTATAGTTAGGCCTTTTAGCAACTTCTTGGCTTCGTATAGCGACTTAGGGATTGCATTATTTGGAGGCAAAACATCATTTAGCTCGCCCAATAAAGCATCAAAGCTTGTATCAGACCAGCCAAATTGACCCTTCAAATGTTGGAATTTCAGCAACCCACTTAGTGCATTATGGTTAGACCCTTCATAAAGTGGCTTGTCGCATTGTTCAAGAAGTGACTTCAATGAACTAGGTTCATTCTCTGCATATGTGTAGGCATCATGTAGCATCTCCTTCGCGTAGTCGAACTGAGGAGGTCTAGGCTGATTAGACTCATTAGGTTCAGACTTAGATAAACTCTCTCCGTGGAAGGACCAAACCTTATACTTCTCATCGAACCCGTGTTTAAACAGGTGATAGCGCACGTTGGAAACTGAAGTGTGACACAAATTTATACAGTTTACACAAGGACATGGAATGGCGTCCGAATTCGGATTATTACATTGTGCAAACTCTAAAAATGCATTCACACCTTCCTCGTACGCGATTGATAATCTATCGGACAGAATCCAAGATTTATCCATGAGAGTTTGAGAGGAGTGATGAGCTGGCAGGAAGCATTATAGTGAGGAGTGATGAGCATACCTTTTTGATTACGCGACTGCAACTTCCACAAAACGACTGAAATTAGGGCAAAATAGACTGAAATTAGGGCTTGAGAGATTTGGGGCAAAATCAACTGATGTGTGTGAGATTTGGGGGTGAATCGACTAAGTGTGTGTGTTTGAGAGATTTGAGTGATTTGAGTGATGAATCGACTGATGTTTGTGAGAGATTTGTGAGATTTGGGTTGAGCGGGAATAGGAGGGAATGAATTGATAAGTGGAGTAGGAGGGAATATAGGGGGAATGAAAACGACAAATCAAAACGACGTCGTTTTGATTAAAAAAATTATATCGCGACGTTTTGGAGATGACCCGCATACACAGGGGTACTCTGTGTTTTTCATTTATGACTCCATTTTACGACGAACAAAAATGCTGGTCATCGATATCAATAAATTTTAAAAGATTATGACTGCCACTTTTTGACACATGTAAACTCGCGTCATCGCTAATGGAAATTTTACGCGTTATGACTCTGATTATGTGACTAAGCTATTTGCGAGTCATCTTCGACTGTTGGTCATAAAAAAAAGGTCAAGGAAGGGGCTGTTTCTACTAGTGGTAATAGATTTTTTCTTCAAAAACAGGTTTTGTTTCATTCTCCTTTGGTTTTTCAACAGCATAGCTTTGGAAATAGTCATTAGACAAGGTTTGTTTCCAATTCCAAACCAGTGCCTTCCTATTAGCAGAATCATAACAAAAAGGAAGTTGCATGGTCACAGTTGTTTTTCTTTTAACCTCCTCCTCGACCCTATGTTCTTCCTGATTAAGCCAGTTGATTTTGTATTTAGGATCCAAGGACGGAAGGCGAAGCCATTGAAACTTGTAAAGACATGGTGCCTTTTTCAACGCATTTTCCAAATAACAAGGATTATCGTATCCCAAACCCCATTTGTCATTATTGTATCTAAAGTTTTTCCAGCTTGTTAAGATGAATTGTCTGTTCAGTCTGGCCTATTTTGTACAATTTTTTCTCCAGACTATTTGCTTTCTCGGTTAATTCGGAGTTTCTATCTTTGTAAGCATGTAGCAACTTTTCACACTCATCTTTCTTTCTTTCTGAACTTTCAAGTTTTTCTGACAATTCAGTCATTCTCCTTCGAAAATAAACTCGAGATTGCTCGATTTCAACTCGTTCCTTTTTCAACCCATCACTTAACTTATTACGTTCAATGATTAGTTGTCTTTGAGATTCTATTGTTTCATGAGATTTTCTTAGTTTTTCAGTTAAATCAACTGCTTGTGATTCAAGTTTTGCTTCAGGAGCTGACATCTTGTCTTTGAGAGTAGTGGTTTCCTCTGAGCTTGCCTTGGGTTTGTCTGTTGATGAATCATTCCAACCCATATATTCTAGCGCGAGATAATCATCCATCGTTACCTGCAAATTTAAAATGTCGGATCGTTAACAGATACTTCGTGAGAAGTAGAATTTGTGCGCTTGAACGATAAGAGAAAATCGATTAAAGTCAGAAAAATATTTCAAAAATAAAATTTGAAAAACAAATTGTAAATTTGTCTCCCAAAAATTAATTTCGAAAAATTAATACGGAAAACTGGACTTTAAATCGATAAACCTGCAAAACACGAATTTTTTTTTATCAGTTACGGTTAATTGCAGGCAAAATTGATAAAAACGACAAAAATATGAAGAATAATGAAGAATAAGGACTACAAATGTAAAAATCTAAAACTTACAAGTCTAGGGACTAAAACTGTAATAAACTGAAAGTTAAAACTAGAGGGACTAAAAATGACTTAAACTAAAACCTAAACTACAGGGACTGAAAAGGTCAAACCCTGAAACTTTAAGTCCAGAGACCAAAAGTGACAGTAATTAAAACTTGCTAACGGGACTTTTCTGGTGAGTTGCGATAATATGAGGTTGCGACAAAACGTTTGGTTGCGATAAGAATCTAAGTTGCGATAAACAAACGAAGCTGCGATAAAATGAAGTCTTGTGATAAAAAAGTAGTTGCGACAAAAATGAACGTTTTCACGACTTTCCGGCGATGACCATGTTTCTCCGGTGAGGTTGCGATAACCTTTATCGCAACTGAGGCGTTGCGATAAAAAAGGTTGCGATATGAGACAACAGCTGCGACAAAATGGAGTACTTGCGATAAGAGATGCAGTTGCGATAAGATTGCGATAAAATATCCAGAACTCCGGCGGTTGTTCTCGTTTTTCCGGTGAAACAACTCAGAAACCGGCGAGACTTTCAGCCCTCTTTTCTTACTGGTTCCTTGATGGTTTCACTTCTAAAAGATGTTGGATGATCGAAATCAACACAGAAACCGATCTGTGATCTTAAACTCAATCAAAAACTATATAAAAATCAGAATCAGACCCAATATCGAACACTCACGAAGAACACAAACATAAAATGTCGAAACTTAGATCTGTGTACATTTTGTGAATGATTTTCGATTCTTAAAGTTGCTAATTGTCCAAAGAATCAAAACAAGCAGATCTGAGGAAGTTTAATCAATAGAAGAGCATTCAAAACACAAAATGGATCATGAATTTTGCTAGAACCCTTCGATGAACAAAACCCACTGTTGTCTTTCCAAAAAATTTCAGAAACTTGATTTTAAGCTTAAAATTCAATCTGAAATTGTAACATATGTTTCAAAAAAATGATTCAAACAGGATATACAAACAGATTGAATCAAAACACAAAATAAATTCCTAATTTCTGAAAAATTTCAATAAGATCTCAAAAACTTTCAATTTCTTAAAAAATTGATAAAAATCATTGAATGATGCACAAATTCAGATCTGCTAGGCTCTGATACCAATTGAGAGATTTCAAGTAACAATGATTAATCTAATTAAGAACTAGATTAGAAGAGAGAATTGTAGAAGATACGGATGTAGCTCTATTTCTCTCTCATGGAGGCCATTCCTCTATTGCACACACATACACACTCAGTATTCTATTCACTATGACCTCCCTCTCACACAAACCCTACAATTGGGGTATTTATACCTTTGACCCTCACTAGGTATTACCTTTGACTTTGACAATTGTTGACTAATTACAATTAGTCATAAATCTTGGATACATTAGTGTACTAACAAAACTTCCAAGTGATCATCGGATCCCGAGGTACTCTGATCCCACTGTGCAACCCGACTCCACATAACATATACACATAGCTAACAATAAATCACAAAGTGTGACATCTTTATAAACCATTCAATCATGCTAAATAAGCCTTTCAAAAACATACTTTCATGCGATAATTTATAAAAGCTTGTAAACAGATAATACTTGTAAAACATACCATGATCAGTAAAACATTTGACATCTTGTTCCACGTAAAAAAAGATTAAGGGAACTCACCTTGTGATGAAATTGAGCGCACTCTCGTTCTACCTTCGAGCTAACCGAGTTTGACACCTAAAAAGATCAGATACTTCTCATCAGCTACAACTATCCGGACAATACTGTCCGGGCACTAAACTTTCCGGACGCTGACTCGCACTTTTCCGGACACAAGACCTTTCCGGACACAAGACCTTTCCGGACACATGACATTTCCGGACACAACACTTTCCGGACTCCTCATCCGGAAACCGATTCTTACCCGGTGAGACAACTCATCCGGGAACCCCACTATCCAGATCCCTCAACACTAAAACTCCATCCGGGAAACTCCCACTGTCCGGACTCCAACCTATCCGGACGAGGCGACATCCGGTAACCCACGAACTGGAAAAACCCAAACTTCCCAAATCGATTTGCACAAGCGATAAATTTCCCAAACTTTATTAGATATACGATTAGGCACATATTCTCAACTTAGATAACCGTTTAAATCACCCATTTCTTTATTACTGAGCTATTTCTCACCTTAACTCCATTAAAGACATTTAGGTGAAGAACACAGTGACACTTAAGATTTTCCACCAATTCTTAGACAATTCATTAGAGATAACCTGAAATAGCAAGAAGAAGAGTTTTGGATGAGGTTACCTTCAGCGATTTCTTCCTCAAATTGATTTCTCCCAATTTGGTTCTTCTTCTCTTCTCACAGCCGCAAACACCAAAATCAGATGGAGAATTATTAATTAGACCTAGGGATTGCTTCCTATTTATACTTCCTCAAATTTGCCCCTTTGGTCCCTCATATTTTCCCTTATTAAAATATGGCCACAACGTTTCATTTATTCACTTAAATACCCGGTTGTTACATCACATCAAGGTTAAAATGGAAAAACAACTTGGAAAACACCTTTGTACAATTTGGAAAGCACATTTGACTTATTCCAAAATAGTTGAATTAAAAATATTTTCATCAAAATGGTCATGATCTATAAACTCTTATTAGAAAAGTGCTTATCAGACGTCACTCTTCCATATTTTATATACCTCTTTTGATAAATAAAAAACACGTTTTATAGAATTTACAATTTTATGATAACCCTTTTGACTTAGCCTTGTTTATATCAATTTAATTTTTGAATAAAACAAGACTTATTTTTTTAGATATTTATGAACTCTTGCACACAAAATGCATTTCTCAACGGGGAATCATATGAGGACGTCTACATAATTTCACACTTCGTATTTCTCTTTTCAAACTCGAAAGGCTGGGTTTGCAAGATACATAAAGCTTTACATGGTCTCAACAAGTCATCTAGAGCTTTGTTTGAGAAATTTAATTCATTCTTTTTATGGGCTTCTCATCCCGCCACTATGATTGTGGTCTCTTTACTCGCACTCAAAGACATGTACCATTCTTCTACTACTCTACAATCTACATTGATGATATAATCAACTCTACATGCATCACTCATCTCAAAAGCTCTCTCGATAATTGTGTTGACATGAATCATCATTTTCTTCGACTTTTAAGTAATATGTGACACCTAAGGCATTTACTTATGTCAAGACAATAACTTCTTTGATGTTTTGTCATGAGTCGGTTTTACTGATATCAAAATTACTTCTACACCTATCGAGCACGATTTTCATCTAGCTTCGGCTGCAAGCACACCTTTCAAGACATTTTCAAGCACTTGTTTTCGAAACTTAATTCTGACCATTCTTAATTTCTTATACGATCTTTAGTTTGGAAGAGAGAGGGAGGGGGGGGGGGGATGTTAGAATATGTTATAAATGTAATTTGACATTGTACATAGTCTATGGTCTATCGTAAATACTTGAACATATAAATGTTTCTATCACCTCCAATGAATTGTAATCTATTTCGTCATCAATCCATCATTTTCACCATTGTTGAACCTATCGGATTTAACAATATTTGTTGAATCCCATTTATCGATTTTAGATCGATTAGGGTTTATGATATCAAACCAAGTTGGAACAAATATTCATATACAAATGTCAAAGATATACAAACTTACCTACCACACAACCTTCATTTATGAACCCATGCTGTGGTGAGAGTTGGCATGTGCAATGGTTGTTGGGTATATGCAAAAAGCATATTCACAGCAACAAATACATATAGCCTTCGGCGTGTAACTTAGTTGGCAAAATGGTAAGACGACTTTGTCCAAGTACAAGACAGGTCATAGGCCTCCGATAGCCTCAGCTATTGAGTGAGTTAAATAATGTCCATATGGGTGTCCTTGGAGGCGGGTTACGTGGGACAAGTTAGGGTTGCCAGGTAATCAACTATTTTGCCCAAATACATAATTATGGACCCCATATAACAACAAAGCAGATATATGCAATTTCCTTCCTTGAATACTATTACTAGTACTATAATACAAAAATATCCAGCTTCACTGGAAGCAGCCTCTATATCATCAAATGGATATAAATACAGTTTTTGTTACATTCCTGTACTTTGAAATAATAAATTAAAAACCACTACATGTACAGTACATCAGTTGAATATCAACCTTTAGTTTATGTTTGTTTTCAACCTCTTCAATGCTTTATCATTCTCCTCCCCCCTAGAGCTCGCAAGCGATTGATCGACACCAGGAACTTGAGTTTTCTGATGCAACGATACAAAAAAGCGCTATTTGATCGCCATTTAGGTACTAGATAATTTATATGTTGAATTAATTAAAAAAAATTACCTTAAAGTTGGGTGTTGAGGAATTAGGATCTGCCCTCTTTCCTAAGTCGATTTGTATGGAGATACTCGCTCGTGACAATTCCACACCGGAGCTCTGTAATGCTTCGGTAAGAGTACTCAATAACCTGTAATTATTATATTTACACATTATTATTATTGGTAAAAAAAACATTAGTCTACATGAATGTATATATATATATATATATATATTATAGTAGTAGCTCACCCTTGAGAGTAGATGGTTGAGATGCTAATCGTGCCATTTTCTATTATTAGTTCCTGCTCTTTCAACTTATTTTCCCATTTAACACTGCAATCAGTAGCAGACGATCTACTATAACACGATTCGGGTTCATGTCCAGATAGGGGTGCAGCAGCACACATGTTTGGCTTCAAGGCTGCACAGAAAGAAGATCCTTCTTTTGTAGATCGAGGGTGTTGATTAATTTTCTTGATAGAATCGAGAGAACTCATGTCATTATCTAATAATATATTTTGGCTCTTTTGGGGGATGTTTGGTGCTATACTCATGTTGTTCTCATCGAGTTTGGCTGCATACACCAACGCTGGTCCAGATGCACCATTTGGGACTTGTGGTTGATCGGTGAAGCCTAAGGTTGATCTTTGACTGTTCTGTTTGACCAAGGTCAAAAAAGTAAACTAACATGTTCAGGGAGTCACCTACAACAATTAAAAGGTCCTTGAAACAGAAGTATAAATTTACCTGGTATGAATCTTCATACTTGTGCACCTTCTCTTGTAGGAACCGGATGTATTCAATAACCTATAAAATTAAGATGGATGTTACATCAGCAAACGTATAAATCTGGTTCAGCAAATGATTAGAAAGTAAGAATTTTTGGCTGTACCTCTAACAGGAATGATGCCTTATCTCTCTTTTGATCGCCATGAGGGATGATATCTCGCAACATAGAAAATCTGCAAACTTTCAAACTTTATTATTATACCAAGTTGAAGGTTAGAAGTGGGGTTGGATAAAACATGCCTGTCATTGATTTTGCTTCTTCTACGCTGTTCTGTAGCAGAGTGCTTTGACTTCATGATGTTAGGCTTTTGATCAGGTTTTGGTTCAACTTTAACTGAAATAACATCTATCAGTTTAAGCCTCATTTAAACAGTCCCATATTATATATATATATATATAGAGAGAGAGAGAGAGAGAGAGAGGGACCTTTGTGGTGGGAGGATGTCTCTGTCTTGATAACAAACTCTCCATTATCATCATCATCATCATCATCATCCTCATCTTCTTGCGAAGGTTTAGCAGATTTTAACATATCGACAAAACTCTGATTCTTTTGGGCTGAATGACTGCAAAAATACCAACATACCATGATGTTAAATTCAGCAGTAATAAACAAGGTTGAGACTATAGAAGATAAACCAACCAAGAGGATGATAGAGACCGAATGTTTGTGGTTGGATGGTTATGGATGGATGAAGACTGTGATGGTGATGTTGTCCATGGAACTCCTCCAATCTTCATGCCCCCCTCTGTTAAGCAAACACTATAAGTTCTAAAAAGATTCATACCCATATATATAGAGGGAGGTTCATGGGAAAACCTCAAAAAAATGAAAATTTGAGGAACACCCTGGTAACCGTTCATCTGAATAGTATGCACATGTGCATACAAGTAATTGAAGTTGTGTTTTGGTTTTTGTGTGCATGTTACAAATTACTTGTATACCGTCCAGATGAATGGTTACCAGAGTGTTCCTCAGTTTTCATTTTTTTGTAGTTTTCCCTAAACCTGACCCTATATATATCTATATCTATTTATGTATAAAAGATTGAATTTTGAAGTTAGAAAATAAGGAGGAAGCAAATGGACAACTAATTTATTTACCCCTTATTATGTGGCTGTTGCCAGCAATATTCTCCTTCCCTGTCTTTCCCTTGTTTCCAGTAGATTCTTCCCAGAGTGTGAAACCATAAGCATTTCCAGCTGTGTAAGAAGTGCAGTTTGAATTTTCATCATTTCTATCACTACTACTTGATTGTGCAGCTTCAGGCTTTGATGATCTTTGGCTTTGATTCATGTAAGAAATGTGATTAATGCTGTAACTCCCAATCCCACCAGGAAGAATATGTTCCACCATGGATGTGGGTTTTTCAGTACATGTTATTTCATCACCACCATTCTTCACCACTCGTTCTAGAGGTTGCAACAAGTCGTGTGTTTTAAGGTATCCACCTATTATTTTTCAGTCATGGCGATTACATTACAACTTGTATTTCTTTAACAACAAACAAGAACAGTGTACAACCATGCATTATTTTATCCTAAAGATTAACATACATATATTATATATATATATGTATCTTTCATGCATATGTTATTTTGTACTCCCACTACTTGATTCTTTTTTACATCCTTCATCTCTTACATGATATAAACATTAAGAAAGAGATGGATGGATGGGTCCCAATTAAATACATTGATGTCAAATTTAGATGATGGTACCATTTAAAGAAAAAATCCAAAAGGCATGGCCCACCCGACCCGTTGCTCAGATCCATCCATAATGGGGTCACGGGTATCACCCACCATTCGTGGGTACACAGACTACAGACAACATATTACATGTATTCATCCCCACAAATTAATAACATACACCAAAAAGGCAAATCATAGCATGAGGCGCAAATATTTCATTTCACACACACATGTATGAACACCAACTTCCATTCCACCACAAGACAAATTAATTCTCTCCACCTTAAAGTTAAAAAATATATAATGACAAGACAAACGAGAATCTATAAAAAAATCGATTAAAAGATTTCATGAGGTTCAATTTATTAAGTTCATTTAATGTTCTTTGTTTTCTATGTTTTGTATATGTCGTGAAAGAAAACAAATTAGACCTTCCGTATCGGTCTCGGGTAGGGAGAGGGCTTGGGAGGGCTCCGGTACGGGGGGGAGGGTTTATGATGAGGGCTTGGGCAGCGGGTTTGGGAACCCGATTCATCCCGAAGATTTTATTTTATTTTTAATTTTTTTTTAAATAAAATTCAATATGAACGTTTGGCAACGGTTATAATTTTTAATTTTTTTTCCAATTTAATCACACTATATATATAATCCTAAAACTCATTTTATTTTTCACACAAAACAACTCTCTCATTCTCCCATTCTCTTTCATTCTCTATATTTTAAACAATATGGATTCGCCACAACCCGGTTCACCTTCGGTCGGATTTGGTCGAACATATTTGGCGTATCCAAGTTCCCAACAATGACGACGAGTAGATTTTTAAATTTATTTTGTAATTTTTAAATTTATTTTGTAATTTTTATTTTTAATGAATGATATGAATTTTTATTTTTATTATTTAATGAATGATATATAAATATTTTTATTTTGTTAAATAATTAAATGTATAAATAAAAGAATTAAAAAAATGAGGTGGCAAGAGGGCTTGAGGGTTCCGGTACTCCACTTTAGGGTAAGGAGAGGGTAAGGAGAAAAGCTGATGTGGCGCTGAGTTGGCTTGAGGGCTTGAGGGTTCCATTACGGATGGCCTTAGTCAGCATATGTCCTATTTATGATGGAAATGAGAAAGACAAAATAACTAATATATGTAAAATAACTATTTATATCAGTTTTAGCTTGAAACTTCTCTTACCAAGGCTTTGTATAATTGCATTTAGTATATAATTTATACTCTAGCATCATCTTTTGTGTGTTAGTACAATCTTTTTGTCAAAATTTGATTTTCCCAACACATATTTACCCTTAGGGGCGTTTACCAAACACTTACAGATATCACTTGCAAAATGAGCATGACAAAGACCCAAAATCTTACTCTGTAAGCAGCATCAAGAGTCTTATCCGGTAAGTGGAGGAAAAGATTATTACCTAGTAAGCACTATCGTGCGGGTTTAAGACGTTTACCAACAATCCATTTTGCTGACCAATAATATATTACAATAAGGTAAACACAGGTGACGTTTCTTACCAGATAAGCATTTAGTAAACGAGCCATTGGATTTAAAATTAACATCATTTTGTGAAAACGTCAATAAATTACTTTTGTTTTGGTCAACCATCAGACACAAGAATAAGATGGCAAATATGATCAACGTAGTCAAATATGTCATACTTAAAACGAAGGTAATCATGTATCTTTATCATCGCTTATTTGTTTTTGGAACTTGTCTTTGACAAAGACCATATATAATAGCTAATACCTTTTCAACCATCGCAATTGCTGATTCAGCTCTATTGAAACATGAAATATTTTATACGTCAATAAATTTATATTTTAACAAAAAAATATTATTTTATAATACGTAGTATGTACATGAAACATAGAAATAATGTATATTCAACCGACCATAACCCACTCAAAAGGTACGGTTAGGAAAAATATTATGTATGCAATCTTTTCCCTTTATCCTTTGTAAAAAAGTTGTTTATGGAAAAACATCGTGCTTACAAAAAAGGTTTTTAAAAAAAAATACAAGAACTGTCCAACACATTTTGGAAGGTTGCACGGATTTTGAAAAAACACAAGAATACAAGATAGCAAAAGACAACAGAAAAATAAAATAAAATAAAAAGAGTGTGTATGAAGATGGTAAATAGTAACAATAGTAAATAAATATATATACAAGATGGTAAAAAAATAAAATTGGAAGGGAATGGATTGAAATTACCTGGAGGAGTGAGAGATGGATCTTGATGGGCAGGTGAATAAAGTGAAAGAAAGTCATGTGTAGGTTTCCGACCTGAAAAAATTAAAATCAAGATCAACGTCACACAGATAGATGTGAATGTTTGCAATTTCTTATATGTTCTTCAAATATGTGTGTGTGTGTGTGTGTGTGTGATAGAGGAAGTAACCTTGAGTTGTAAAGGAATGGGGTTGAGGAAGCTCCATGGAAGAGATACGTTTCAGATTCAAATTAGTTGTCCAGATCTAGTAGTTAGCCAGCGCATGTGGATGACGTGCTCCTCCTCCGCCGCTTGGATCTCGGAGGCGCATTCACCCTACTACACCAATTTCCTCAGATTAGACTCCACCACCTTCGCATATCATCACAATTCTGTAATCATATAACAAATTAACTGTAAAAAAAGTTGATTCAAAAATGGAAAAACGTTGAATTCTGCTAGGGAGAAAATCATTTGACAAAACGCAGAATCTCCGGGAATTACAATCGACGATAATTAATATCATGCTCAAACGTAACTTTTGGTTGATCGATTAATTAAACCTACTCTTAGGAACAGAGAATTAAGGTCTAGATAATTACACCAGTAGAATCACATAGATAAAAAAGCAGAGTGATTAATGTACAGCTTTTGGTGAAAACAGACAAAAAGAAGAATCAAATAAACACCAATCCAGAGACAGATATTGCAACAACAAAAAAAACTTACGAAATCCATGGATGTGCATACCTTTGATCTGAATTTCCAAAAAAAAACAAAGAAGTTGCAGAATTCAACTGTTGGAAGAATCAACAACCAGGAATTCTGAATTACAGATAGATCGGAGTGTTTGCACTTTTAATCGAGAATTGAGATTTGAGGCAGATATGATGATGACGAAGAGGATTGTGTGGGTGTTGGTTGTGTGTGCTTTATGATGAAGAGCAGGTTTTTATACGATCTCCGTTTGGTTCTTGATAAACGCCGTTTCCACTACCGTTATTTAGGCCCCGCCGCAAACACTCCCTCTTTTTAACATATATAATATATATATATATATATATATATATATATATATATATATATAGATAGAGGGGTGTAATCAAATGAGAACTTTTTAAAATGTGATAACTGTGAGATCCAATCTCATCCACTCATTTTAATTAATTAATTTTCTTTTATTAACTAATAGGTGAGGGTATTTTAGTAATCTTATAAATTAATTATAATATACCCTTTTTATTATATCGATTGTCAATGATTTTGTATTAATTATTGATTATCTTTCCTAAATTATCTCTAACAAACTAATTCTCACAGTATACGTTTTTTATTGAATCAAATCATCTTCTTCATTGACAATCAATTACTTCTTTCAAATATCATTCTTTTTATCATCTTCTTCCCTCGTCACTGCATTCTTCAAAGAGCTTATTTTTTTATATATATTTTATCCATTTGTGCGATTAGATGGAACCAGGAAAAAGTGTAGTTGTTGATGATTCATTGTCGGTTGAATCTGATGAGGTTATAGCATCTGATATGGATGTTAGTTTATGGCAGGATCCAGATGAATTTGATATTGGTATGTCACCCTTCAAGCCGAACGAAGTTACATGTAATCAACAATCAGATGAAGGGATGGACTTGATCGATCATGGTCTATCAGATGGGGTGGATACTGTACCAGGTAATCTTCTTAATCAACAATGGTGGACCAGGAATCTTTCTTTTACATTATCTTGGTAATATAAGTTTTTGTGTATTACTGTGATACAGATGAGTATCCTAATTTGTCATAGCTTTATGTTCCACGAGAAAACAATACAAATGCATGTTGTTTTTCAATTCAATATCAAATTATGTTGGTAGCTTGGTGTAGACTTATTTGTATATCTTTTTATCACAATTAATATCTTGAATATTTGTGCAAAACTGTGCTACCATACAGTATCACAAATATTGTTATTTCTTATGTTCCACGAGAAACAAATTCAAATGCATGTTGATTTACAATTTAACATCAAACTTTGTTGGTATTTTGTTGTCGATTGGTATATTTTTCTACCAATTATTATTTTTGAAAATGTGTGCAACACTGTAATACAGTGTGATATTATATGATACATTAAATAAATAGTTGAGTCTCACCCGGTTGTTTACACAAACAGTTGCAGGTATTTGTCAATCAGGAAATCATTCATTCACCTTTTCCCCTAGCGGAACTAGGTGGTGGACACCCAATGTGAATGAATCGGTCAAACCCGCTATCGGTGTTATATGTTCATCGTTGGATGAAGCAGAATCGGTATACCAAAAGTATGCTGAGATGGCGGGATTTGAGATCAGACGATCATCACAAAAGATTAACAACGATGGGTTAATTCAGAATAAGTATTTTGTATGTAGCAAGTTCGGGTTACCAATGAAGAAGACGTTCGATTCATTGAATCCTAGTAAACGTCAAAGAGAGGTACGCAACTCTAATGTGAAGAGGACAGGGTGTACAACTTGTATTAAATTTCGGTTGGTGAAAGGAACCACAACATATGAGTGTTATGGATTGAAAGAGCAACATAATCATTCTCTTTTAATGACCCACGATATGGTATTCACCAAAAAATCACGCCAACTGAAATACTCGGATCAACGGTTTGTGCAAGATGCCGGTACTTCTAATATGGGTGCCACACGCGCTCATAAGTTTCATACATCCATGAGGGGGGGGGGGTATGATTATGGTGGTCCAACCGTTGTTGATTATCAGAACTATAAGCGGGATTGTGACAACTTTGTGGGTCGTGGGGATGCCAAGGTGTTGGTTGATTTGATGAGCAAGAAGCGGGAGTCGGATCCAAACTTCTTTTTCGCATACAATTGTATCGGTAGTGAGTTGCATACTATATTCTGGGCTGATGAGGTAGCACGTTTTAATTATGCTGAATTTGGAGATGTGATATCTTTTGATTCTACATTTCGTACAAACAGGTGATTGTAGGTTTTTTAATTTTATTATGCATTCTTTATTTACCATGTTTTTTTCTAATTCATACACTTGTTTTTCAGACACTACATGGTTTTTGTCCCGTTTACTGCTGTTGACAACCATAACTGCAACGTCCTTGTTGGAGCAGCATTGGTTGGGGCCGAAGATGCTCCGAATTACAAGTGGTTGCTGCAGGCGTTTCTCAAGGCTCATACGAAACCCCCTATGATGGTACTCACTGACCAATGTCTTTCGATGAAGCACGCTATTGCAGTTGTGTTTCCCAATGCAAGACATAGGTTGTGTATGTGGCACATTATGACTAAAGTGCCAAATAAGGTTAGTATGAAATTTTGTTAATGTTTTTTATTGTAGTTACGTTTTTATATATTCTATTTTTGTTTCAGTTTAGTTACGATCTTCTTAATACCACAACGTTCAAGAAACAATTTTTCAAGTTGGTGTGGAACATTCACATATCCCCAGATGACTTCGAGAGTAGATGGATGCATCTTATTGATGAGTTCTCCCTTCAAAAACATTCCTGGTTAAACGAGATGTTTGCTGTAAGATCACAGTGGATCCCAGCATATTTCAAGGAGCTTCCAATGTGTTGTCTTATGAAGACGACGTCTAGGTCAGAAAGTGCAAACTCATTTTTTAATTCATTTTCCAAGATTGGTAATAATCTTTTCCAATTTATGTTGGGTTTTGAATTTGCATTGGAGAAACAACGTAAGGAACAACGTCGTCTTGATTATCAAACAAGGACAACCTTACCTCATTGGGTTACTCGTAGTAAGTTGGAAAAGCACGCTTGTGAGGTGTATACTCGTTCCGTATTTTTTGATGTCCAGCGTGAGTTAGACCGAGCTGCGTTGTCGTGTGCAATTAATCGTGTTGACACGGTTGGAGAAGTTAAGACATATTCAATTGAACATTTAGATAAACAAAGAGAGAGGATTGCTGATTATACGGTACGATCTAATATCATTTTTTTAAAGGTAAGTGATGTATTTTTCCTGATATTTATCTATTGTTGCTAATTATATTTGTCTAAACCATTTAATTGTCTAGGTTGTGCATAACACAAATGAGTCAACGACTGTTTGCAGTTGCAATCATTTTGGTCGACACGGTTTCTTATGTAGACACATTTTTAAAGTTCTTTTAAATGCTGGTATTGAAGCTGTTCCTGAAAAATATATTCTGAGACGGTGGAGACGTGATCTTATGCCGATCGAACTACAGAACAGTCGTCAGAGAATTTGTGACGTAGACGAGGAGCGTCGTAAATTGCTTAATGATACATACGATGTTGTTGATGATGTGTTGGATATCTTAAGAGATGACAAGGAAAAAATGGCAGCATTTTTGTCTACTATTAAAGACTTGAGGGACGGATTTGCCAAAGAAAGGACGTATGAACCAGCGATGAACCGTAAAGAACGCGGAATAGAGCAAATATTTGGGTTTCCACGACCTGAAAACGTTGATATACACCCCCCAACCGGAATAAGAAACAAAGGGTGTGGAACGTCTAAAAGGATGGTTGGTGCGACTGAGAAAGCCAAGGTGAAGGCTGCCAAGCCAAAGAGGTTATGTCGCGGTTGTAACTCGCTTGAAAATCACGATATCCGTAATTGTCCAGTGAAGAAAAATCGAGATGTTTAATGGCATTTTATTTACTCCTTTGCATGGATTATCCTTTTTTTGGTCGTACTATTGACTTTATCCATTAGTAGTTGTTAACGATGTATGTTCGTTTTCCGGATGTTTAATCTATTATTTCAGATTTCAGTATATTTGGTTTAATTGTCTTAAGATGTTGAGTTATATCCTTTATATATCTACTTGTGATAAATATATTATATGTATTGATGATGTGTTTTCCCATTTGTCAATTAAGTATGCAACAAATCAGGTTTTGAAGAATTTATCATAATGTATCACGAACGTGAATCAACGTAGGTGTGATATGTTGTCTTAATGTTAAAACATATGGGATACATTTGATAGTGTTTTTGTTGTCTGTTTTAAGTTTTAATAATTTAAAGCCAATGTTCACAGTTTATGCTACATTGTGATAACTGTGTGGTATGTTGTCTTAATGTTAAAACATATGGGATACATTTGATAGTGTTTTTGTTGTCTGTGTTAAGTTTTAATAATTTAAAGCCAATGTTCACAGTTTATGCTACATTGTGATAACTGTGTCACATACCTCATCTTAAGAATGATTTGAACTAACTAATATATTATATAAAGTGAACAATGTGTACCAACAAAAAAGTAGAATATTTATTTAATTTCATATGACAAAACTTTAATATTCTTAAAGGGTCATAACATCAACCATGCAAAAACTTCAAAACATTAACCATCCAGAAATTCCAAAAAACATCAAACAAAAGTACTAATTCACGTTTCATGACCCTGATATGTTTAATCCTAAATGGTTGCCAGACGTCTTTCCCTGTTTGTTTCTGCACATTTCAAAAGACGAGTTCTCTCTTTCCCATCCAAAGCACTAAACTTTTCACAGTCTAATATCACAAACGATCGTCTCAAGTTGATATCTGCAAGCAAAAGTTTCGTTGTGTATTTGTTCCTCAGCAACTGCAACTGTTTTGCCTGGTTTGGTCCTTCTGCATCAAGTCCACACTTCCATTTGTAAGGCAGTTGTCCCATATAACACTCCATGTGTCGCATCAAGAAGACGCCACAATCATGTGAATTCTCTTTTGTGCCCCAATCTACTGCAATCCTGACAGGCTCTAACAATGCCATTTGATCGTATAATGGATGTCTTTGCAAATGCAAATGTTCTAGCATCAATGTGTGCTGCACAAACCAGATACCAATATGTGTTACACTATTAATGTAGTTACCGTTGTAAACTAGTTAATGTATCAATATTTTATGTTTTTTCCTCTCACCAATATATCAGGTATTTCTTCGAAATTCGATGGAGACTCAAGATCTTTTTGAATGTTGTCTATTATCAGTATTGATGGTCGTTTGAAGTTGTAAACCACAACATAAAAGTGACAAGCTCGAACAATTGGGAAGAATACCTGTGAAAGCGAATTTGCACAAATTTTCAATATGAAATAAAGAAATAAAAAGCTTAGTGATTAAACAGTAACTTACTAGATCAACCTTTTTTAATCTGATCATGTCCTCATCACCTCCAACTGCTGCTAATATATTGTCAACAAACTTTTGATATCGCACATCTTTATTTGTGTTAATGTCAAGTATTGTAGGCGTCTGCGATACATTCAAAGAACATGTCATGAAATTGTATTTATTATAAGTGTATAGAACAATATACTTGTTATGCAACATGGTGATACAAATGTCAATAAATAGTGCATAATTGTGATACATTAGATTAAAGATGTGATGAGTCAAATTTATGCATTAAGCTGACACATTTTTCAGTAATTGTGCAGCAAATGCCAATAAATAGTGCATAATTGTGATACATTAGATTAAAGATGTGAAGCAAAAGAATAAACACAGTTTGAATCCAATCTCATCTATTTATTATAATTTTGTTTACTAACCAGAATTGCCGAGTGAAAAAACAGCCGTCGCGGTGAGTCTTTGCTTCTGAATCGCTCCTCGTGATTTAATAATGCTGCCCAATTGTCGATCACATTACTATATATTTCTGTTCGTGCACACAGTGATTCGATTGTCCCTCTCAAAGCCACAGCACCCGTACTGGTCTCAAATACCGTTTCACTACAATAGAGACTTTTCTTAGTAAATAACAAATAGTTTATATTCCATATGCATTATATATGTTAAAATGTCATCAAGGATGATACATACCAAATTGGTTCTACAGCAGCATTTATCCAAGCACATACTTTTTTCTCCGTGCTTGTCTCCAACACATCAATGTCTACCACTCTTTTCACATAAGGTGATCTTAGTGCGTCTCCTAACTTAGGTTCTCTCTTACTCGCTCTTCGAACATCACATACTGCTTTGAATCGCGAGTTCAAGGAAAACATTCCTGCTGGGATGGGGACAATGGTTGAAATAGGACGTGGGCTCATACATTTACCTCTAGGTGGCGTTTCTAAATCAAATTTGGGTGCATCATCCAAATTGAATTTTTTCCTCTTGCAATATTCGACCGTGTAATTATCAATCTCCACATGAGTTGTAGGGCTGTTCCAGTATGGTTCTGTTTCAAGCGGTACACCAGGTACAATTTCCCATCCAACAGATTCCTTTGTTACCTGTTCGTTACCCTCGACACTCTTTATTTCATCTTGCTTTGATCCTTTCGTTCGTCTAGGCGTTTTAAAAACTGGGTCTGGTTTTTGCATTTCAATTGAAGCCGCTGCATCACCCTCTAATTCGTTGAATATTCTGCGAAACTCTAGATCTAGTGTACGCAACGACGACTCTGATGGGAAATCCGATATAGCCTTCTCAAGAGTTAGTTCTACACTTTGTTTTTCTAATAGTATCGAATTCAACTTTGTTCGGATGTTATTGAGATAGTCCTGTGAATTCAACATCTGATATACGAACCCTCTTTCCCGGAAACTGACGCCTCCAAGTGTCCCTGATGCTTTTTGATCGTGGAACATTATCAATGGAAAGTAAATCCGTTCCTCCAATCGGTGTGCCTAGCATATCATGTACCATACTTGTAGTCAACTGTATTGTACCTTGCTCCAATCGAAGCTCTTTTGTGTATGTGTCAAGCTTGTCCACAAGGTAGAAGCCTAACTTAGACGGTATATGATCCGTTTTCATTTCTAACAAGCCACCAAACCCCATAGAATCCACCATCTTTTTCTGATCACCGTTTAGACTCCTGATTGCCTCATGTAGTGGTTTTGGTGTAGTACGAACCCTCAAAGTTGGAAGCTTAGTTCGTTTAACAACCTTCTTTTCGGGCTTCTTCTTTATCGGATTTTCATCAACAGGCTCCTTTTCAACAACTTTACCTTGAATGCGCTTTTTTGAGCGTGTTTGATCTATAGAACCCCTTTTTTCTATCGGTCCATATATTGATCCGCTTCTTGTTTTCCTTGTAGTGCTCAAACTTTTTTCTTTACACGGTGACTTAGAATTTGCTTCTTTGACGGATGACATTGTAGTGTTATCGGTGACGTGCATGTTCGCGTTTTTATCTACCGTACTCGACGGTAGCATCACTTTTACCCCTGAAGAAGTGGTAACTACTGATTGTTTACCTGCACAGTGTATCACATCTATTATGCACAGGGTATCACATCTATTTATACCCAATCCCCCCAATAGCATAGTTTATGCACAGGGTATCACATCTATTTATACCCAATACCCCCAGTAGCATAGTTTATGCACAGGGTATCACATCTATTATGTTCACAGTGTATCACATCTATTTATACCCAATCCCCCCAATAGCATAGTTTATGCACAGGGTATCACATCTATTATGTTCACAGTGTATCACAAACATGGACATTTATTTAACCCAATCCCCCAATAGCACAGTTTGTTCACAGAGTGTCACAAACATGGCCATTTATTTAACCCAACCCCCAGTAGCACAGTTTGTTCACAGTGTGTCACATACATAGCTTGAATCCAATCCCCCAATATCTTAATATGTTCACTCTGTATCACATATATTGTTACGTTTTCAACCCAATCACCCAATAGCTTGATATTTTCACAGTGTATCACAAATATTGTTATTTTTACAACCCAACCCCCCAATAGATTGCTATTTTCACAGTGTATCACATACTGTTTACCTGTATTCGGTTCAGAGGTGCAATTATCTTTAACAACGTCGATGGCTTCATTCTTTTTCACATATGTGAAAGATCTCTTTCTCTTGACACTACCACGTTTTCTTCCTGTTTTAGCAGTCAACATAATCAAAAAGTTAACATAAGATAGGTAATTAGTCAATGTGTTACATTATATAACTTGAATAACACTTCACCTCCGTCTGCGTGTTCATCCATTATATTGAAAGTCGATTATCTTCCCCTAAAAATTAAACAATAATGTTGAGGTACCATTATATTAGAAGTCGATTATACCAAACCCTAAAAAAACTACAGAATCTTGAAAGTCAATGATACCTAACGTTGGTGGCGAGGATTGAATTTCGACAGAACATGCAAACCGAATTAAAAAAACCTGATAATGTTGTGCTACCCAAAACCCAACAATCAGAGTTTATCGTCGTTACCTTTTCGTTCCCCTATTCGATTCGTCACACCAGAAAAAGAGAGCTTGAAGATGCGATTTAGGGTTTAATGGTGTTTCTTTGAAGAAAATAGTGATGATATGTGTTTACACCTTGGTCGATGCTTTAAATCTTTCTGATAAACGATTTTGTCTATATCTAATTGATTTCATCCATGATTATAGCATACCGCCCAAATTAGATTTTATTGAATTTGACATTTTTACCCTTTTTATTTAAATTTTGTTTCCATATATTATGGCAGTAATTAATGTTTTTAAACAAATTCTGGACCATTGATTATAGTGATGAAGGGATGAGATTGGATCTCACAGTTATCACCTTTTACTAAGATCTCCCATGAATAGGCCCCTATATATATATATATATATATATATATATATATATGACGATAATCAAACGAGAACCACAAATAGGTTACAAACCCGTGAGAACCAATGTAAAAAATTTTGTTTACATGATTTTTTTTCATCAAAACCTATGATTTAAGATATTGTTACACATATGTTCATGTTCACCTTATGATAAGTATACATGTGAAAAACGAATTTTGTTTCACCTAATGAAATGAAAAATACTCGTAAAAATATTCACACGGTGAAACAAATCCATGTGAAACTATCATATAATGAAACACATATATTTGAAGTAAAATATAATAAATCCTACCATTTGATGAAAACATTTCATGTAAAAAAATATTTTTTATATCGGTTCTCACGGTTTATAACATATTTGTGGTTCTCACATGATTTAACCCCTATATATATATAGTGCGTTTTATTTGCAAACCAAACAATTCGTACAAACTTTGCAAACCACTATATTAGGAAACAACAGATATATTTATGGTAATTATTATGATTCATTAATAATGATTGTGATATATATGAAAGATGATAAAGTTCATTAATTATGATCATGACTTTAGATTAAAAAACATAATAAAATCAGATATTTATTAGGCTTGATGAACGGCTAAGATTGGTTTGTATAGTTTGTACGAATTGCTTGGTTTGCAAATGAAACGCACCCTATATATATAAATTTTTTTATTTTTTACAAAAAGAAAACTTTTAATTATTAACATTTTTTATTTTTTACAAAAAGAAAACTTTTAATTATTAACATTTTTTTATTTTTTACAAAAAGAAAACATATCATGTATAATTAGGGCAATTCAATGCCAACCCTCTTTAAGTGACATCATAAGGTAACATATTGTACATAAACATGCAAAGCATAACATCCAAAATACCAACTTCACTTTCATACAAGATATAGGATGCAATGCCTCCATTGTAATCATGCAACATATTATCATAAGCATTTCTGTAAACCAGTCATATATACCATCTTCATAAAAGTTGCATACTTCCAAAAGAATATGTTCTCATGAGATTTCTACTTTGATACAAAATAGTATTTAATTTGTACTCATGCTAAATTGTTCCCACCAAGTATGTAGTGAATTATGATTTAGTTTGTATTGGGTTCACCATAACACCGATGATACAATATAGAGGTATTATTATGCTTGTACAGTCCTACAATGCTTTCTAAAAATATTAACTGCAAAAATATAGTTAGAATAATCGAACTCAAAGCCACATGTATGATTAGAGACATTACTACAACTATGCTAAGACAATTTTTTATTAATGTTTCTCCCATTTTGATTTTGTTAATTTTCATAATTTAATTTTATTTTCAATGCTAATCCATCTTAAGATCGTCGTTTTTCATTTTATTTTCAAGGCAACAAATTTTAAAAATCAAGGTCGATTCCATTTGGAAAAATGTTTTGTTTTCCCAAATCAACACGATTAACTTTTCATTGGGTCAAACCGCATTGACTTTCGTCTCAGGTCAAACCGTGAATTTGCAGACCTCTGTTCTACCTTAATGATGCACCCGCTCAGAGATTCTCGGGTCTACCGCTATTGACATGCAAACCCATGCACGTACAAAAAAATCATTTAATGCCTAACATACTTTCATATCATTTAAAATACATTTGGCATGCATGCTTTAAAACTTTAAATTATATAAGCGTTTAACATGCAAGTTCAAATTTTAAGATACTCGATTCAAACTTGGACATATATCCCATCTAGTATAGTGCATGAAACTCGCATTGATTATGGGTTGATAAATTCGTTAGAAATAACACCAACCCACATATAACATATTCTCTAAGCCCTAGTTTGTTAAAAAAAAACTTATCAATTTCTCTTGTTTGATTCGATAGGAGGTAGTATTCAGACTGTTTTTTTTTTCAAATTTGCAGAGATACTTACGTCTTACTGTCCTCCTATCTGGTAAGAGGTAAACCATCCCTTGTCTGCCTCTTATTGTTCTCCAGACTCTTAACATCGAGGTTCTCAATCACTCAATCTCAATTTATTCTCTCTCAACCAATCTTACCCAATTGATGCTCACCCTTCACAAATCGATCATCATTTCTCGCAATCGACTAACTAGTCTCAATCGATCCCAGGTTGTTGATCGATCTCAATCTATGTTTCAACCCACAAAAAAAGCCAATTCACATGGTTTAGAGTGGATTGGGTTATACTTTCAGAAAGCTTTAAATGGGTTGATATTTTTCAAACTGCAATCATTGGGTTGAGTTGTTCAAATTCCTTCAAGCTGATCAACCCAACATGTGTGCACCTATAGTTATCTATCATGTATGAAATGACCCACAAGGGTTGTGGCGTAGTGGTTAGGGCCCTTACGGATGTGGTGGAATATCCCATCTTCCTAGGGTTCGAATCAAGGCATACACAGCAATTGTGGCCACTAAGGTTTATTCAAGGTTGATGTCTTATAGTTATAATTTGCCAATGGATTAGTCTAGGCATATCCTAGGGCACCCTTCAAAAAACAATTACTTGTAATGTGACTTTCAAAGTGCCTCTAGTTTTGCCTACACCTTAATTTTCTTGACATTCTACACAGCTTTACACAAATTGTATATGGATGTGATAATTTGGACCCCGTGTATCACTCTCCAAAAGATCCCTTGAGGAGAAAAGGGAGTTTCCAACATATATAGTGGAAAATTGATCCAGGTCTGTCGATGTGGGACTCTAACATGCCCCTCCAAGGCTCCAACAAAGGCTAAACGGGCAATTGTTTGCCCCAGAGTTTTGAGAGGGGGCTAGATGTGTGAAGGATAAGGAGAGTAAAGATTTCCCAGGAGTGTAGAGTCCTTAGAGTGGTAGACCTTGACTCTGATATCATGTGAGAATATGTGAAACCCCCAAATTACTCTCCAAAAAAGCTTTTGAGGAGAGAAGAAATGTTCCAACATATATAATGGAGAGTTGGTCCATGTCTACCGGATGCTAGACTCTAACAACGGGATCACCTAAACTACTGAGAGGGTTGATTGTGCCACTTTAACTCCACTTGATGAATCAACTCTATATAAGATGGATGACCCGGACCCAACCCCCCCTCGAATAGATAGGGTAGGTAGGACAATGTAGGCCTAATATGCATCACAATTTTTTGTTGTTCTTGTATACAAATACTCATACATTAACTAGAATATATCATACTTAAACATCAATTTAGTTAGCATAACATGCCCAAAATGGAGAATTTACATGCTGCTTGTACCACAACAACATAATAAACCAATTTTAACAATTTGTTGGTCTTAAGGCCTCCTTCTCATTTTCATTAACACTTTAGACACTAGCGTAACCTCATATCCTACCAATGGAGTAATAAAACAGAAGTTCTACAAATTAATTTGTTCATTTCTTCCCTGAAACAAACACTTTTTTTGCTTCAACGCTCCACCAAACCTCGGGATTTCTTCCTGTTGTTGCTTATGGGATCTAGAATAAGTGAATATGGTTCATTATGTTATCAATTAACCACCAAAATGGAATATACAACCCTCCCTCAACCAGCGATAAAACCAGTAATTTGTTTGAGCGAGTGCACATTTAAGATGGATCAAAAGGTCTGTAAAGTCGCGAGTTTAATCAGGGGAAAAGTCAACGCAAGTGAATCCAAGTGAAAGCCAATTGTGTCGATTTCAGGATTAAAGTACATTTTCTCGAATTTAATCGACCTTGACTTTTGAGTAAAACACAAGATTGTCTTATGCCCAAGGGGAAGCGTTTTGGTTGATTTTTATAAAATTTTCCAATTTTTAGTATTTGATGTTGATGGTTTTCAATTTTGTTTCTTTATGCATCTAGAATTAAATAAGGTGTTTTGCAACTCCAGTTTAACTATGTATCACTGTATCTTATTTCCTTCTTTATACATCCAAGACTTCAAGTAACAATAATCAAATCAATAACTAAAATAAAATTACAAAATACAAACAAATCAAGAGAAAAACTCATACTTTTGCCGAAAGTTAATGATCAAGAACATGGTAATCTACTAGAGGACGCAATGATCCGATTAATCAACAAAACGAGGAATACAAATTTGGAAATGGAGATGAAATGTGGTTTAAGGGCGTTTATGAAAGTGATTTAGGATTGGAAGATATAAGAGTGAGAATATGAGTTATTTGCTCTCCACTTGTGAGCCAATAAATTAAATATTTGTTACAAGTTAGACTCGAACTCATGACCTTTTATAAGATGACCTTTTGTTTGACCACTAAGATCATCCCACCACTCTAAATTACTATTTTAAACCTTTAAAATATTCTAAGGCATCCCTCAAAATCAAGTGTGTACACCTTCAAGGCTCCTATTTTTTCTCCTTTTGCAATAATCAAGTGAGTGTGGCACGAGCCCCCCCCCCCCCCCCCCCCCCCCTTCAGTCCTTAGTAGGTCTGCTCTCTTACCCTCAACTGTTGTCTTGAATATCGACTCCATAAAAAACACATATTAACAAATGTGCTTACCAACTTACATGAAATCCATAACTTCACATAAATGGCTAAACCAATATCCGGACTTCTTGTAACAACCCAAAATCCATAAAATATAATTCTTAACATTACAACCAAAATCGGTCCCAAAGATACACAAATTACATCGATTCAATTCTAAGTACGCAGTGGATAAACACCTTCACAACTGAGATGCTACAGGAAGCCCGACGGTGAACTACAAGCCTTCACTAGACTATACCTCTTCTACAACGTCGCCTCTTTCCATCTTCTTCAGATGAAACCCCAAACATAACTCTTACCTGAAAATGGTTTTAGTTTTGGAAAAGCGAGGGTTAGACCTTGAGGTCTAGTGAATTCCCTCTCGAAAACAGTTTAACAAACCACGTATAGCAATATGCAAAACGGCCATAAAGGCCCATCAAAGTCTTTTCAACAAATCAACATCACACTTGGGTATTTGCACATTGTTCATAGTCACCCATCACCTCACCGTGATGTCCGCAATCGGGCCCCCCAGTAGATTCCCATGGACCCAGTAGATGCCAGTCCCGTGTGCACAAGAAACGGATTCAAGGCACACACCATAACTTAACTCCCAAGGGATGTGGACAATCCCAAGGTACACTACTCCCACTGTGCAACCCGACTCCAAAACATCATGTCAAGTAATGGATAACAACACGTAAGCCAAGCATGTACATTTATAAACATTTTCATAACGTGTGTGCATTAATAAACATTTTCATGTAATAACAAGACTTTTCAAAGTATCAAATCATGTCATCATGATCAATACCAAATTCAGGTACAAAAACTTTAGAAAAACATTTCATTTGCACAAAAGAGTTAAGGGAACTCACCTGAGCTTTAGCAAATCAACACACGCTTCGAAACTCATTTTAGCTCAAACCGAACACCTGAATTGGACGTCATAAAAGTGGTATTAAACCATCTAATGTAATAACCCAGTTTAGAAGGAAAGAAAATAAAACGAACTTCAGTGGCTAAAGGGTGAAAAAGCAAAGTTTAGTGCTCAAGTGGAATTGATATAAATAGGGAATGAAACCCTAATAACCCTGATTGGATTCAAAACACTGTGTGCGGCTGAAGGTGCGATTAGAGGGTGCGCAAGGGATTGGGAACTTCTTGCAAGGTTCATCCAGGAATCAAGGATTCGAGATTTCAGTGTGTGGAGTATACTCTTCTTCAAGGTAACCATCTCTCCCTTGTTATGTGTGTTTCCATTTATTTCTATGGAATCTCTTCATTCTCTGGAGTGTGAGACTTTGAGGCATAGTAGAAACTTGGAGTGAAATCAATTGATTTCTAGTTGAAAGGGGATTTAATTACCTTCCATTTGTTTTCAAGTATTTATCGAGCCCTATTGTCTTAGCGTAGAAACCCAGTTTTTGTAAGGAATTGGGGAATTTGTGGTCAATCGCTCAGAGTGTTTTAAGATCCGGAGTCCAGACTTGGCATTGTCCGGAAGTCACCGGGATCCGGAATGTATCTGAAAATCGGAACATTGTCCGGAAGCTACCGGAATCCGGAATGCATCCGGAAACCGGATTGTGACCGGAAGTGAGAGTTCCGGAATCCGGAAGGGCAGATCCGGAATCGGGACTGTTGTGTCTAAAAACCCGGTTTATGAGGGTATAAGAGTTTAGTCACTAAGATTTTTTAGTGACTCGCCCATCTTCGTGTGTCGAGTGCCGTTCTAGGTGCGGTTAGAGAGTAGCGGTATCAAGTGAGGGCATCTAGCGTAGACATCAGGTGAGTACCATTAACCAAAGATATTTATCAAGCATGTTATGAATGTATATATTTGTTTTTAAAATTGTCTATTTACCTGATGTATTTGAACATGTTTGCGGTGTGAATCATAAATGTGTGATTAATTGAGGATGGGCATACGATGGCTTATGGTGTGAATATGGGGGGTGTCCCATAATGTGTGATATAGATATATATGAAATTGTAACATCCCAGAACAACCTTACCAGATATTGTCCGTTTTGTCCACACACATAGACTCACGGTTTTAAAATGCGTCTGATAGGGGAGGTATCAAGTTCCTCTTATAAGGCAACCTTTGTTCCCCTCCCCAACCAATGTGAGATCTTACAATCCACCCCCCTTGGAAGCCTAGCGTCCTCGCTGGCACCCCAGTCCGGTTCTGGATCTGATACCATCTGTAACATCCCAGGCCAACCGTACCAGATATTGTCCGCTTTGTCCACACACCTGGACTCGCGGTTTTAAAATGCGTCTGATAGGGGAGGTATCAAGTTCCTCTTATAAGGCAACCTTTGTTCCCCTCCCCAACCAATACGGGATCTTACAATGTGAATCATAAACGCGTGATTAAATGAGGATGGGCATACGATGGCTTATGGTGTGAATATGGGGGGTGTGTCCCATAATGTGTGATATAGATATATATGAATTCGTTTCATATAAATCCGTAAGGGCGAGTGTGTGCCCTAACACACTATCACGGGTGGGTGTGACCAAAGCGTGGGCCATCGGCATGCGCCAAGTGTGGGTGAGTTTCATTTAAAAGTGTGACGTATGCATTTATTTTACATAAATTATTATGAATCTTGATAATTACGTTGTGGGAACATTCTTGAGGGAACTGACTAGACCTTGTGGTCTAACCCTCGTTTTCCAAATCTAAAACCTTTCAGGTAAGCAGGTTGTAGAAAACTCTTCTAGGGGAAAGGGAAGATGTGAGCCGGAGCTTGCGTCTATTGGATTAGAAGACCCCATTTTATTTTGTTTACTTAGACTTATATTTCTCAGCTGTATTTAAGTTGTTTTCCGCAAACCCAAATGTTAAATTTGGTGTGGGACATGTTTTGGCAGTTTTGATTTAATTTGATGAATTTATGTTTTGCTGGTTTTGGTTGGGTTGTTACAGTTGGTATCAGAGCCATAGTTTAAGAGATTTAGGTGACCGGATGAGCCTAAACTTAAACTGTGGGAGTAGGTAGTACAACTGAGAATTAGAAGGACTTTAAGGGAGACCTAGTCAGGGTAAATAATTGGGTAATGAGGACTGTCATGTAAGGTAAGTTGGCAATTGCTCCTGGCCAGTGTAATTACTAAGTTACAGGTGCATGAATCTACTTATTGTGCCTTATTATATTAGAACTGTTGGTTTAATTCGATCAGTGTGTTTTTGTCAGTTACCAATCATGTCAAGGAGGTCTTTGAGGAGTGGATCAGAACCGGTCAACGAGGAGATCGAAATGGAAGTACCAGTGAATCCACCTGAACAGGCGGCCATTCGCGGTAGGGGTAGAGGTCGTGGAAGGGGACGGGGAAGAATACCCCGGCAAGCCGCTACCCAGGTGAATGAAAATGTTGAAAGAGATGGAGTAAGGGTACGCGTTCCCCATGGAGGAAGGAGCGTAGGGATTCCACTGGAGCCAGAAGCATCACATCAGGAGAGCTCAGCGTCCGGGCGGGGCGGGAGTAGAGGCAGAGGTCGTGGGCGAGGTCGTGCCCAGACCTTCGTGACCCAAGAAAACTTCGCTACCGCTATGGGGGAAATTCAGGATACTTTGAAAGCACTGTTGGCTAACCAGGATAAGTCAACTTCAGGAAGCAAGGAAGCGAGTGGTAGCAAGGAAAGAACAGGGGTGTCTAGCTCACATGGATCTGCTTCGGGGAGTCCTTCCCAATCGGCCCCGTTGATGGTCGATTTGGTGCTGAATGGGGGGTGCAGTTACAAGGCATTCGCCTCTTGTAAGCCACCCACTTCAAGGGAGAATGCGACCCTGTGTTGGCCGTAAAGTGGATAAGGGAAATGGAACTGGTGATCGACACCTGTAAGTGTGCTGATAGCGACAGGGTGATGTTTGCCCTGTCCATGCTGAAGTCAGATGTCGTGTTTTGGTGGGACGCTGAGACAACGGGAGAAGGGTCAAGAGCTGCAAAGATTATGTCGTGGGAGACCTTTGTCTCAAGCTTCAAGGCATCGTTTTGCCCGCTAGCGGCAGTGAAACGACTGAAGGAGGAATTTCTGGGCTTAGAGCAAGGTGGAATGTCAGTGAGGGAATACACAACAAAATTCATGGAGAAAGCAAGGTTTGCTGAGTTGTATGTGCCGAATGAAGAGCGCCAGATTGAGAGGTATCTTTTCGGGCTAAAGAGTAGTGTGCGAGAACTAGCTTCGGCCCGGAACCCGACTACATTTCAAGCGGCTATCAATGCGGTTGAGTTAGTTGAAAAGGAAAAGAACCGTCAGGATGTGGAGAAGGGTAAAGAAAAGATAAAGTGGGAAGGACCAGTGCGTGATTCGAAACGGGCTAAGGTGTTCAAGCCCGAGTTTCGAAGGGGAATCGAGGTTTGGAGAGAAGCCTTAAGGAAAGTGTAACCGGGTGCATCGTGGGGAGTGTGCGAGTGAGCCTGAAGGATGCTTCAAGTGTGGAAAGTTGAGACACATGGCACGTGACTGTCGAAACCCAAGGGCGTGTTATCAATATGGCTCCCCAGATCATCTGAAGCCGGATTGCCCACAGTTCAAGAAGGGGTATTCGGGTAGTTTTGGTGGTAGTCAAGGAGGAAGGGATGGAGATAGGAAAATGGAGCCAACCCGAGCGAAATCCAGAGCTTTTCAAATGTCGACAGAGGAGGCGGTGGATGTGCCTGATGTGGTGACATGTACCTTTCTTGTTAACTTAAAATTTGCTAAGGTGTTATTCGACTCGGGTGCAAACCGTTCGTTTATCTCGCCAGTTTTTGCTCGGTGTCTGCATGTTTAACCCAAACGGTTAGAGTATAGGTTTGAGGTAGAGTTTGCTGACGATAGTCGGGTATTGGTGGGAGAGGTGTATGAGGGGTGTAGTATTGAAGTGGATGGTCACTCTTTTCCCTTACGATTGTATCCAATGGGTATGGGAGAGTTTGACATTGTCGTGGGAATGGATTGGTTGGCTAGTAATAGTGCTAGCATCGTGTGTAATAAGAAAATGATTCGTATCACGTTGCCCGATAAGTCGGAGGTCGTAGTCTATGGAGATAGGCGTGAGCGTAAGTCCCACCATAGGGCGAGGTATTGTCTAGAGAAAGGGTGTCAGGGGTTTCTGGCATATGTGTTAGACGCTAAGAAAGAGAAGAAAGGATTAGAGGATGTTCCTATGGTGAACGAGTTCCCGGAGGTGTTTCCGGATGACCTGACGGGTTACCCCCGGATCGTCAAGTCGAGTTCATGATCGATTTGATACCTGGCGCGACACCAATAGCGCGTGCACCATACTGGTTGGCACCGGCAGAAATGAAGGAAATGATGACGCAATTGCAAGAGTTGTTGGACAAGGGATTCATACGCCCTAGTTCATCACCCTGGGGAGCGCCGATACTTTTTGTCAAGAAGAAGGATAAGTCTATGAGAATATGCATAGATTATCGCGTGCTTAACAAGGTAACCGTTAAGAATAAGTACCCGCTTTCGAGGATAGACGACCTGTTTGAACAGTTGCAGGGGGCGAGCTTCTTCTTGAAGATAGATTTGAGATCCGGTTATCACCAGCTGAAGGTGAGGGATGAAGACGTGCCTAAGACGGATTTTCGCACGAGGTACGGACATTATGAGTTTCTAGTCATTCCCTATGGGTTGACTAATGCAAGATGGGGCTAGGCTGCGTGCTAATGCAAGGTGGAAAAGTGATCGCTTACGCGTCCCGTCAGTTGAAGGAGCACGAGAAGAATTACCCTACTCATGATATGGAGTTAGCGGCGGTGGTTTTTGCTCTAAAGATGTGGAGGCATTATCTTTATGGAGTTAAGTGTCAAATCTACTCTGATCACAAAAATCTAAAGCACTTGTTCGACCAGAAGGAGCTGAACATGATGCAGCGGCGTTGGGTGGAATTGCTAAGTGATTATGATTGTGAAATCCTTTACCATCCGGGTAAAGCAAACGTTGTGGCCGACGCTTTGAGTCGGAAGGAAAGAAGGGAACCAACTAAAGTGGTGGCATTCCGAGTCGATCTAACCTCCAATCTCCTAGAAGAAATTAAGAAGTTCCAGGATGAAGCTCTCGTAGAAGAAAGATGGAAAAGTGAGAGGATCGTCGGGTATGTGGCATCCTTGGAGCGAAACGGGCGTGGTGTTCGTTGCTTGGGAAACCGAGCGTGGGTTCCTAAGTTGGGAGAATTACGGGAACGTATTTTGGAGGAGGCCCATAAATCGCGGTATTCGGTACATTCGGGAACCAATAAAATGTATCGAGATCTGAGGCAAATGTATTGGTGGTCGGGATTGAAGAAGGATGTTGCCTACTTTGTTGAGCAGTGTATGGCCTGTTTTAAAGTCAAGGCAGAACACCAAAGACCTTATGGGGAGATGCATCCATTAGAAATATCGGTGTGGAAGCGGGACAGTATTACAAAGGACTTTGTCACGAAGCTACCCCGGACCCCGAAAGGGTATGATGCCATATGGGTGATAGTGGACCGTCTCACCAAGTCGGTTCACTTTCTACCAATTCGAGAGAATGATTCTCTAGAGAAGTTGGCAAAGTTGTATGTCAATGAAATAGTTACAAGGCATGGAGTGCCATCGTCCATAGTCTCTGATGGTGATAGTCGTTTCACGTCGTCTTTTTTGAGGAGCCTTCAGCGAGAGTTGGGTACGCAGCTCTTGATGAGCACCGCCTATCATCCTAAGACAGACGGACAAAGCGAAAGAACTATATAGACTCTAGAAGATATGTTGCGTGCTTGTGTGATTGACTTTAAGGGCTCGTGTGAGTCCCACCTGCCATTGATCGAATTCTCGTACAACAATAGTTATCACGCCAGTCTTCAAGCAGCACCTTATGAGGCATTGTATGGGCGTAAGTGTAGAACACCATTGTGTTGGAATGAAGTGGGAGAGAAAAAGATGGCAGGACCGGAGATTGTGCAGTTGACTGCCGATAAGATTAGTGTGATAAGGGAGAAGCTGAAGGTGGCTCAGGACCACCAAAAGATATATGCAAATAAGAGAAGGAAGCTGATTGAATTCATGGTAGGGGATAGGGTGATGCTTAAGGTGTCGCCATGGAAAGGTGTCGTGCGATTCGGAAAGAAAGGGAAGCTAAAGCCTAGGTACGTTGGGCCGTTTGCCATCATCGAACGTGTGGGCAAGGTGGCGTACAAGTTGGATTTGCCTGGAGAACTTCAGGGAGTTCATCCAACCTTTCATGTGTCGAATCTGAGGAAGTGTCTGGCCGAAGAAAGTATGGCAGTGCCACTAGAAGACATTCGTGTAGATGAGAAGTTAAATTATGCCGAAGAGCCATTGGCGATCGTAGCTCGCAAGGTCAAGAAGTTGAGGAATAAAGAGATCACCCTGGTGAAAGTTCAATGGCGCTTCCATAAGGGTCAGGAGGCAACTTGGGAGGTGGAATCAGATATGAGGACCCGTTTCCCTCATTTGTTTGAATATGGAATTCCGGGGATAGAATTCTTTTGAGGGGGGGCGGGTGTTGTAATAACCCAGTTTAGAAGGAAAGAAAATAAAACGAAGTTTAGTGGCTAAAGGGTGAAAAAGAAAAGTTTAGTGCTCAAGTGGAATTGATATAAATATGGAATGAAACCCTAATAACCCTGATTGGATTCAAAACACTGTGTGCGGCTGAAGGTGCGATTAGAGGGTGCACAAGGGATTGGGAACTTCTTGCAAGGTTCATCCAGGAATCAAGGATTCGACATTTCAGTGTGTGGAGTATACTCTTCTTCAAGGTAACCATCTCTCCCTTGTTATGTGTGTTTCCATTGATTTCTATGGAATCTCTTCATTCTCTGGAGTGTGAGACTTTGAGGCAGAGTAGAAAGTTGGAGTGAAATCAATTGATTTCTAGTTGAAAGGGGATTTAATTACCTTCCATTTGTTTTCAAGTATTTATCGGGCCCTGTTGTCTTAGCGTAGAAACCCATATTTGTAAGGAATTGGGGAAGTTGTGGTCAATCGCTCAGAGTGTTTTAAGATCCAGAGTCCGGACTTGGCATTGTCTGGAAGTCACCGGGATCCGAAATGTATCCGGAAACCGGAACATTGTCCGAAAGCTAACGGAATCCGGAATGCATCCGGAAACCGGATTGTGATGCCCGCGTGTGATGCCCGCGTGGGTAGACCCGCGCCAAGACCCACGCGGAGCTTCTACACGAAATTTTCAGCCGAAAACTTACCCTTTCTCAATCCCAACTCATCTCAAATCGATTTTAAGCCTCCAACTTGAGGTAATCGATGTTCTAAACCTTTCCCCACAATATCCAAACACCAAAACATCATTTACTCCAACAAAATCCATCTAACCATTGATTATTTCCCCACAAAACCCACCAAAACCTCAAACAAGGAAGAAAATGAAGAAAACACCAACCATGGTGATTCTTAAATAATGTCTCAGTGGAAACCAATCAAAAACCCAAACAAAACAACATTCCTTGAAGCATTTACTCCAAAACACTAAAAGAATAGGAATTCCTACACCAAACTCATCCCATTAATCCCTCCAAATAAAGAAAACACGAGGAGGAATGGTTACCTTGAAAGAGATGAAGAATAAACACCACTTTCAGCTTCCAAAACAAAGTTCTCTTCAAGAGACTTCAATAACTCTTCAAATCCCTCTCTAGCCACCACCAATACGTTTGAGAGAAACATGAAATGAGGGTTTAGAGGTTTTACCCCTTCAATAAATTTCCAGATTTGCCAAATCCTGAAAATTGCACACTTCACACTTTAGCCCCAAAATTTCCAAAAAATTCAGCTTTATGGGCCAGAGGTGTTACACTTCTCACTTTCATAAATGACACATATAACCCTTTAACTTTCCTATTCTCTTGAGGTCAATATTTAAGGTATTACGGTACATTCCACATGGTTTCCTCAGCACCATGGTAGACCTTTTCTTTACGTATTGTCATGATTATTTGTGATCCAACCTAGTATTGATAGGAGATGATAGGATTTTATGTTTGTGTACATTTTTTACAATGCATTGAGTTAAATGCAAAGTTGGTCTATGTAGTTTGTATAAATTAACGAGTAAGGTTCCTTAGAAGGATTTTTAACGAGGGACATCCCTACAGTTTCATATTTTATAAAAGATATGGTCCCTCCTTCTAACGTCGTCAGTTAATTTTCGTTAGTAACCCTCTTCTCTATCAACTTTTATTTTTATTAACAGATTTAGTCATTCCAACTACTTTCTAATTTATAACAGATTGGTCCCTCAAAGTACTTTGCATTTTTATAACATATTTTGTTTCTCCCTCAACTCTCATTTTTAGGATTGGTCTCTCTTTAATCAATAATTTTTTTGCACAAACATATATTTTCTAAATATAATGAGCAAAATAATTAAATAAAACTTGAAGCTTAAATATTTACATTAAATATTTTATCTTTTCTGAAATTTTATTTTTCATAAGAACGTTTATCTATATTTTGATAGAAAATTTGTTTTAATTAGTTGAATAACGTTATAATTTAACATCGCTTATTTATCATAATAAACTAAAAATATTCAACTGGTTAATACTAAATTATAACATTTTTATATATTTGATATATATTTATTAATTTATCATTTAACTATAAGCATTTCTAGTATATATTAATTAGTTCAAGTAAATTAGGTAAATTTATATTTTTATATCTTATTTAACTATAATATTTTTTATGCTAATTAGTTTTAGTAAATTACTTAATTAGGCTTCTACTTTTATATTTTGTTATTTAACGAATTTTTAGTTTTAGCGGGGCTTTTTCTAATTTTCAACTAATTAAAACAAAGTTTTATCAAAATTATATTTTATTTGAGATAAACGATTTTATGAAAATAAAATTTCAGAAACGATAAAATACTTTAATGGCAAAATCTAAGCTTCAAGTTTATTTAATTATTTTTCTCATCATGTTTAGAAGATATATGTTTGTGCCAAATATTTATTGATTAAAGAGAGGGACCAAATCCTAAAAATGAATGTTGAGGAGGAACCAAATATGTTATAAAGATACAAAGTACTTTGAGGACCGAAATCTGTTATAAATTGAAAAGTACTTGAAAGGACTAAATTTGTTAATAAAAATGAAAGTTGATGAAGAAGAGGATCACTAACCATGGGCGGACCTAGTTAATGGGTATAGGTGGCACGTGTCACCGTATTGTTTCTCCGCTGTAAGGTAAAAAAAATTAGGTTCGTGAAAGGTGCAACCGTATCAGTTTGTTTTGTGCCACCATATATATTTTGAAACTGCAATAAAGACACAAGTTTACCTTGGTAGAGTTGGTTTGAAAGGCTTTTATTCTACTTCAAACCCGGGTTCAAGTCTTGTTAGAGTCATTTTTGCTGTTTTTAGCTTTGAATTTCATATTTATCATGTTTCTAAAAAAATTGCAATAGTAGGACTCAAACTTGAGACCTCCAATTAGAAAAGTAAGGGACTAACCACCAAACCAATATTGATTTTATGAAAAGTATCTTTATAATTGTTTATTATAGTCAAATGGTACCACCGTTTGAAAAAAATTCTTGGACCGCCCCTGTCACTAACAGGAATTAATTGACGGTGTTAGAGAGAAGAACCTTACTCATTAATTTATATAAACCACATAGACCAAATTTACATTTAACTCCAATATATTTTATATAATTATAACGGTTTTAGTTTTTCAAATTTGTCAATCTCAATCTCAATATGATTATCATTTTCTTTTTCTATTCGAGGCTAGGCATATTTTCCCACACATGTTATATTGATTAATTGGCATGTTTTTCATATGCACAGGTTCAATTGTGATTGGTGAATCTTTACATATCTATATTTATTTCTACTCTTTTTTATTGAGGAATTTATAATATAAAAAATACAATAAGGGTTTATATATATATAGCCTTAGGTTCAAATGAGAAGTGCAATATTTTTGAGAAATAGAGAAATGATCTTGGCCATTTATTCGGCCAAGATCTGTTATAATTGGTCAAAAGTTGCGGTTGTTCCAAAAATAGAAGGGCAATTTCGTAATTTTTACAAAAAACACGGGCTAAGTTCATATATGAATCTATGTGATTCACATATGAACTATACGTTCATATATGAACTTTTGTAATTCACATATGAATTCTTTATAACTAATTCATATATGAATCTTGTGATTCATATATGAAACTTTGTTTTCATATATGAAACTAATTAATTGTAGGTTCATATATGAATCAGTTGAACCAATTAACTGATTCATATATGAATCTTTGTGTTCATATATGAACCTTTGTGATTCATATATGAACTTTTTTAACTAATTCATATATGAACATTTGTGTTCATATATGAACCTTTGTGATTCATATATGAAATTTTTTTAACTACTTCTCATATAAACAAATTAACTGATTCATATATGAATCACAAAGGTTCATATATGAATCAGTTAAAAAAAGTTTATATGTGAATTACAAAGGTTCATATATGAACGTATAGTTCATATGTGAATCACACAGATTCATATATGAACTCAGCCCGCATATTTTTTACGAAACTACCCTTCTATCTTGTGCAGACCACGCACATACCACGCAAGGAATTATCTGCTGTTTCTTGGTCAAAGCCGCCAATCTTGACCGAATAAATGGCCATGATCACTTCTCTATTTCTCAAAAATTTTGCATTTCTCATTTGAACTCTCCCTATATATATATATATATATATATATATATATATATATATATATATATATATATATATATATATGTTGGTCCCGAAGGCCTACACAAGTTTGTAGAAGGGGGGGGGGGTTGAATACAAACACACAGATTTTACTTTTCTAAATTGTTTATTGATAAATCATTAACAATTTACAGCTTGTTGCGGAAACAAGATTAAGGATAAACCTAAATCTAAACAAGTTGGAACACTAAGGTTTCTTGCACTAAGAGAGATAAGGAAATTACTAATAATAACCTATCTTGAGATAAGAGATTTGAACTTGTCAAGAGTTAGCAAGTTACTTCAAATGAAGTGAGTTCATCTCTTTATATACTGCATGCATTTAATGCAAGTCAGTATATACTTTACACGTGTCATCAGCTGGTTGGTTGCATGTCATTGACCTTGGTTGACAACCTTAGTAGCCGCATGGATGAACAGTGTAGTATCAGAGTGGTTGTACGATTTCAGATATTCAGAGGTTCTTTTCTGACATTTCGTACGGAGTCGTGCAAGGGGGGTTAAGACAAAAGTACTTTGTACGGAGGACTTCATGATCAACTTTCGTTGATTCACCGATCTATCATTTCATATCAGCGAATGATAGAGTTCAGCGATAGCTGAAGTCTTGTACTTGATACTTCACGTTGAGTGGACAAATCTGAGTCTTCGCTGATCCGCATCAGTTCATTAGGAGACTTGTCGCTGGTTTTTGAGCTTGATCTTCGACTTCAGCGTAGAACCTTTGTTGACGTGAAACTTGTCTTCAGGAATCATAAGTAAACAACTAATTTATCAGCGATCATCATAATGACTGAACAGACTCAGAGCATTTATGGTGAACAGTTTCGCTGAATGTTTAACTTAAAGGGCGAGAGTTCCTATCAGCGGTACTGGAAGATCTTAGTACTTATCAGCGATAGTGAAACTCTGATACATATTGTTTACTTACAATTTTCACTAAGTATAAGAGAGGGTCATTATCAAATCACTGAGGGTTTGGATCAACAATCTCCCCCTATTTGATTATGACATAGCAAGAGAGAAAATTGCTATTTAATGAAAACATAAGGATAAAAAGAACTCATAAAATATTTGTCCCTTTTACTGTTTTCTGGGATCTTTTCAGTACTGATGGAGTAAAGTACATTCGCTGAAATCTTTCTTTTAAAACTTTGAATCAGGATACAAAGAGAAATGGAAAGATTACAAGTACAAGCGAAATAAATTACAAGTACAAAAGGATAACTGATAAAATAGATGAAAGAGGCGATCCTATCAGCTTACAGAGGTTCTTCCTTAATGAGAAGTTCATCAAGGGTCTTTTCAGTGGGGATCATCCAGTCAGGAACCGTTACACCTCGGTTTCTTTTGTTCAGCGCTTCTTCAAAAATCAAGGGTTTTAGGTGTCGTGCCTGAATGTCTTTTCTGAAGTCACACCAGTAGATGAGATCTCTGAGCTGTTCGATTGGAGTGATTGGAAGCTCAGCGATCCGTTGAAAACATTTACGTCCGTCGTAGTCGAGAAAGAATGTTCCATAAGGATTACTGATGACTTTACCAGGGACGAAAAGTTCACATGGTGGCAAAGAAATGTCAAGGGCAGATAGATCAGGGTCAGGACCAAGCACTTCAGCGCGAGAGAAACCAATTCCAGTTTCATTTCGTATGACAGAACCTGAGTTTGAATCTTGACGTTTCTTCTTTGGAGAGGCCCTTTTTCTTTTCAGCTCAAGATCAGGAAGAAGAGGAATGTCCACACAAGAAGATATCAAATCGATCTGTCTGTTTATCAGCTTTTCGAAATGATCCTTGTACTTAGATTGTGATTTTTGGATAGCTAACCTCATCTCCAGCCATTCAGAGAGACCATACCTTTTTACAGTGTCAGCGCGAAAGGTTTCAGATTGGCCATCTTCTCTGAAAAGTTTGATGTCAACAATAGGTACTCCGATAGAGGTTCTTCCAGAGATGAATACCTTGTTGATCTTCGCTGGACGATATCTGAAGTGTATTTTCTCTTTACACCATATCAGGGTGGTCTGAGAAACTTCAGTTTTCTTTTCCACGATCTTCTGGGCTTCTTCCCAAAGCTTTCGTTGGACTTGAATGGGAACACGTTTCAGCTTGGGGTCTTTGACAGATTCTTGAGTAAGCTTGATGGCGTATTCTCTGTCTTTTTCTTCAGCTTCCTTTCTTTCAGCGATGAGGCGTTCAGCTCTGAGGTGTTCCTTGTATTCAGCTTTTGAAATTCTGAACTTTGGAGGAACTGAAGGCAGTTGATCACGCCTTAGAATGATTCGCTGATCCTCGAATCGCTTTATTATTTCCTCTCTTTTCTTCTGTTCTTCTTCTCTTAGCTTTTGAGGAGCTAAGGAAGGTCTGTGTCTGTGTGAGAGAGTCTGTTCTTCAGGTTCATCAGTCTCAGAGATCAAATCCAAGACTGGGATTATTTCTTCAGCGGTAGCTGGTATTATTGGTGAAGTCGCAGTTGTGGAGCCTTCAGCGATATCCTCAAACAGGGGAGAGGACTAGCTGAAACACAGCGATCTTACAAGTAAGAACTTGGGTAGAATCAGATAGAGAGAAAAATGTTCAAGTGTATAGGCTTGGGTAGAGGAACTGATAGTGTATGATAGAGGAGGGATGGAGTAAGAGATGTTTAGTGTACCTGACAAACCGGCTTTTCAAGAAAGATCGTCAGATTGTCATTTTCAGCGACGCTTTTGCCTTTGCCTTTCTCAGCTCCAGAGGCTGAGGGCTTTGTCTTTGTCCGCTCCCCTGAAGGTTCATTTATCGAGATTCCCTTAAGAGCTTTGATCTTTGGAGCAGGTTTGACGATAAAGAAGTCATCGTCATCTTCGTCATCATCATTATCATTCTTTGGAGAAGAAGATGGTTCATTATCAGGGATGTCGACGGCTTCATCATCTTCTGCTTCGGATTCTTCAGCGTCTTCTTCGAGTTGCTCCCCCTCAGATACAGAGGCGAGCTTCTCGATTCCCTCAGGGTGTTCATCTCCCTGAGGTCCAGCGGCTGCTTCAGCTTCAATAGTCTTCTCACCCTCTTCAGTGAAGGTGAGGTCTTCGTTCTTCTCTCCCCTGATAGATTCATCATGGGAAAGGTCTTCAACGCTCTTGGAAGGGTTTTCAGCGCTCTTCTCCCCCTCTTTTTCATGATGACTGGGGGAGGAATGGGTAGATTCAGCAGCGTTGGTAGGTTCTCTGTCTTTTTGGCCAGAGAGACCTACACAAACTTCAATCTTTGCTAATCTGTCTTCAAGGCCAGAAATAGCAGGATTGATCTTTTCCAGCTCTTTGCGATCCGCCGCTGTGAAGTTTTCAGTTTCAGGGACGGGGTTAGGGGCAGGAGCATTTGCCTTGTGCAGCAGCTGTTCGATCATAGTCTTCATCGAACCAACGTCAGTCTTTACAGAGCTTAAGTCAGTCGTCAGAGAGTTGACATTTGTCTTCACAGCAGACATATCTCCCTCTAGTGTTCCAACCGATGTCTTCAGCGTTGTAAATTCGCTGGACATGGACGAAACTGAGCTTTTTAGAGAGGTGTAGTCTGTGTAGATATCAGCGAGCACCTTGGCGAAGTCGCTGAGAGTCTTGTCAAGCTGCTTCATGTCATCTGTGGAAGCCTTCTTCTCTACCACCATTGTCAGCTTTTGAAGATTCTCTCCAGCGTTTGTTACAGCTGAAGAGTTGTTGGAGAGAGTGGTGGTGAGACCTGTCAGCTTTGTTTCCATGGATTTCAGAGAGGCGTTGATGTCTCCCAAGTTAGGACCTGTAACAGATAAGAACTTGTGAACAAAGGAAAGCTCAGAATTTTGGGGTTTAGTCACAGTGTTTATGGGTTGTTGATTACCTGCAGGAGGATTGGTGAACTCATCAAAGTCACGGGTGCCTGAGTAAAGTTCCATGTCGTCTTCGAACGTGCCCATGGATTGTCCTGCAGGTCCTGTCTTCATCATTTCTGGATTATCAGCTTTAGCTTCCGTAGAAATGATGGCATCTCCAGTGATAACTGGAGGAGAGACCAAATGAGTGGAGGGAGAAGCGAAGGATAAGATTGGAGGTTGGGTTCTGAGTTCAGCGTTGGAATCGCTGAGAATCACTTCATCAGTCTTTTGAGAGACTGAGGGAGGTTGGGAAGTTTCCAAGTCTGTAATCTCAACGTTTGGAGACGCTGAGATTGGGATTGAAGGGATGGCTTGTTCAGGTGTGGCAGAGCGTACCACTGAACGTTCCTTCAGCTCTGCAGAAAGAGCTGAGGAGTCTTCAGCATGAGATTGCTGGGGTAGCTCCTTTGTTTTCTTGATCCTTTTAGAATCAAGTGGGGTGTGAGAGTGTTTCCTTTTAAGAGGAATAGAAGTAGCAACTGGGGTATCAGCGGTGGGTCTGTCCGCTGAAGGAGCTGCAGAAGTAGAAGAAGTATGAGGGTTAAGAAGAGTTAAGAGTGTAGAAAGACGTACCTCATTTACGGTTGGTTTAAAGTCGAGTATCTTTGGACCGACCTGAGAAAGTTTCAGGTCACCATCAGTTGGGTAGGTTTCCTTCAGGTGTAATACCCCGGGTAAGTTCGTTAGTTAAATCCTAGTTCCGTTAAATTTAGTTAACCTTAAAGTTTCTATTTAGGGAAAGTTTGGATAAGTTTATAACTTAAGGGTGTTTGGGTTATTATTGAGAAGTTCAAGGACCAAAGTGGTAAATTAAGTTTGATATTATTATCTTAGAAATCAGATATTATTTCAAAGATCAGAAAATATCAGCTGAAGGTGTATGTGTGTGTTTTGGGAAGAAAAGAAGAAAAAGAAGGGTTCTTGTGGTTGAGACTTCATTTGGTGTATTTGGAAGAGAAATTGAGGTATGTTGCTTTACATTTTATGTCTATAATTGATAGTAAGTAGTTCCTATCGGAGTAGAAACATCCCAAACACTTCTGTTAATGATTCAGTCGATTTCTGGGTAAAAATGGGATAAACAGTCAGAGGTGTCCGGATAATATGAAGGTATCTGGGTAGTTTCTTGGGTGGTGTCCGGGTAGTTTATTGATAGTATCCGGATGATTTGTTTGAGGGTTTCCGGGTGATTTAGAGTCCGGATGGCATCCGGATTCCTTGTATTGTCCGGATAAATCGTGTTGTCCGGATTAGTCTTGCTGTCCGGATTACTGAGGTTGTCCGGAAAAGTCATGTTGTCCGGGTTGTTTGGGTTGTCCGGATACTTTAGCTGTTTTGGTCACTTTTGAGGATTTGAGTTATCTAGAGTCCTTGGTCTTCTAGTATGTTTTATGTGATCAGTTAGTAAGGGGATATTTGTATTTAATCTATTTGCAGACTCTGTGGATTGGGATTGATAGACTGAATCTTTGGAAAAGGATTGGAAGAGTTGTAATAAGCATTCAGGTGAGTTTTACTTTAAAAGTATTTTCAACTGGAATACATACGTATGGTTTGGGAATGTGATAATTAGTGATAATGTACTTATATGTATGGTGTACGTTATTGATAATATATTGAGATATATGTTGTGATTATATTGCACGAAACGAGTATAGGTGAGCCGAATTATTGTTCGGCGGGGCTGTATGGAAATACAGCGGGGCTGCATGAAATGGCAGTGGAGCTGTAGGTAATTGCAGCGGGGTTGTATGTAATTACAGTGGAGTCGACTGTATTGTACAATGACGATGATTAGTTGGCTTGCTACCGACTAATGTGGCCAGGGGAAAGAAGATGAGATGAGGAGAGATACACGGTGCACGAGTCCTAATGTGGTATTTATATACGTGTGGTATATGCGTGCTTATACGAAAGGTTTTATGTAAACTATTTTGATACAAAGTATTATGTGAAAAGAGTTTTATATTGATTTTGGAAAAGACCGGGATTAACTCACTAGACCCGTTTGGTCTAACCCTCATTTTGTTTTCAAAAATATGTTTTCCAGGTTAAGGATCGGCAGGAGAGGATGAAGTGTAGGAAGCTTTTGATGAATGTTGATTAGGAAGCTTTTATATATTTTGTAATGTCAAGACTTTTGAGACCGTACTTGGTTTGTGATGTATCTTTTCTTATGAATGTAATGAAGTTCTGCAATGTATGTTATTTGTTGTATGTTTGGGAAACCGGGTCGTTACAAATGGTATCAGAGCCCTAGTTTAAGAGATTTAGGTATTTGGATTTATACCTAGACTTAAATTGCATGTGAAGTAGGATGTCCTTATTATTTTAGAACCTTGGGATGTTAAGTATAAAAAGGTAGAAGGAACATCATGTAAGGTATGTTCAAGTTACACCTGGCCAGTGTAAGCGTGAACTTACAAGTACATGTTGAACCAGAATATCTTGTTATATGGGGTATGTGCTTACGTGTATGTTAACCTTGTTTAAATCTACAGAATGGCAAGCGGAATACGAAATTCGAATCGATGAGGAGGAAGAAATCCGAATAGAACTAATCCGCCAATAAGAACTGGGGGCAGAGTCGGAGGTAGAACTGGGGGTAGGACTGGAGGCCGAACTGGAGGCAGAACTCAGCAACAAGATACAGAGTTCGTTATGAGGTGATTTAATGGCAGAGATGGGAAGGCTACAAGCCAGTATTCAGGCAATGTTTGATCAGAATCGTCACGGTGAAGCTGAAACACCGGATCCCGAAACGGAAGCTGAAATGGCAATTACACCAACTGTTGTACAGGTGCCAAGGAGGTGCGACTACAAAATGTTCTTAAGCTGTAGACCTCCGACCTACTCTGGAGACAGGGATCCCGTGAATGCGATGAAATGGTTGAAGGAGATAGAAGCTATCTTTAAGACGAGCAAGTGCGCCGAAGAAGATAAAGTATTATATGGAGCAGCAATGTTAAAGGGGGATGCATTATACTGGTGGGAAGCTCATATTCATTCTGAAGGATCTGCTATATACTCCACTTTCTCTTGGAAGGAATTCGTTATAGCATTTAAGAAACAGTTTTGTTCCCAAGCCGCAGTTAAACAATTGGAAGGAGAGTTTATGAATTTGAGGCAAGGAAATTTATCAGTTAGGGACTATACTGCCCGTTTTCTGGAAAAGTCACGTTTCGCAGAATACTATGTGGCCACAGAGGCAATGAAGACAGAAAGGTTTATTTTCGGGTTAAATTCGGAAGTCAGAAAGTTAGTGACTGCAGCAGGACCTGATAACTTCTCAGCCGCAGTAAATGTCGCGGAAAATGTAGAACGAGATATTAAGAGAGATGCAAATGATAAGAGTGCTGGGAAAAGAAAATCGGAAGAGATGACACATGATTCAACGGAATACGAAATTCAGAGGTTCGATAGTCGCCTACCTTTTAGACCAAATGAAAAACTATGTCCAAAATGCAACCGCGTACATCAAGGAAATTGTTATGTTGATCCTAGAAGTTGTTACAAGTGTGGAAGGGCTGGACACGTCGCTAAGAATTGTCGTGCAAATCGATTTTGTTTCGTTTGCAATTCCCCTGATCATATTCAGTCAGACTGTCCACAAAGGAAAATACAACAGGGTAGTACGACGGGGAAACCAATAAGTATCAGGACGGGAGAGATACAAGGGTCTGAGGAACCGAAAGCAAAGGGACTAGTATTCCAAATGACAACGCAAGATGAGGAGGAAATTCCGGATGAGGTTACAGGTATATTGTTATAAATTCTATACGTGCTAAGGTGTTATCTGACTTCGGTGCGAAGTGGTTCTTGGTATTTCTGTGCTTATATTGCTGATCTGTGTAAGAGACATAGGTGGGTGCGGGGTGGCTATTCATTTAGTTTCTATGGTTTTGATTGAATTCGAAGTAGTAGTGATAAGTATTCTTACCTTTTCATTTAACCGAATTCCGGGACGGAATTCTTTTGAGGGGGAGATGATGTAATACCCCGGGTAAGTTCGTTAGTTAAATCCTAGTTCCGTTAAATTTAGTTAACCTTAAAGTTTCTATTTAGGGAAAGTTTGGATAAGTTTATAAATTAAGGGTGTTTGGGTTATTATTGAGAAGTTCAAGGACCAAAGTGGTAAATTAAGTTTGATATTATTATCTTAGAAATCAGATATTATTTCAAAGATCAGAAAATATCAGCTGAAGGTGTATGTGTGTGTTTTGGGAAGAAAAGAAGAAAAAGAAGGGTTCTTGTGGTTGAGACTTCATTTGGTGTATTTGGAAGAGAAATTGAGGTATGTTGCTTTACATTTTATGTCTATAATTGATAGTAAGTAGTTCCTATCGGAGTAGAAACATCCCAAACACTTCTGTTAATGATTCAGTCGATTTCTGGGTAAAAATGGGATAAACAGTCAGAGGTGTCCGGATAATATGAAGGTATCCGGGTAGTTTCTTGGGTGGTGTCCGGGTAGTTTATTGATACTGTCAGGATGATTTGTTTGAGGGTTTCCGGGTGATTTAGAGTCCGGATGGCATCCGGATTCCTTGTGTTGTCCGGATAAATCGTGTTGTCCGGATTAGTCTTGCTGTCCGGATTACTGAGGTTGTCCGGAAAAGTCATGTTGTCCGGGTTGTTTGGGTTGTCCGGATACTTTAGCTGTTTTGGTCACTTTTGAGGATTTGAGTTATCTAGAGTCCTTAGTCTTCTAGTATGTTTTATGTGATCAGTTAGTAAGGGGATATTTGTATTTAATCTATTTGCAGACTCTGTGGATTGGGATTGATAGACTGAATCTTTGGAAAAGGATTGGAAGAGTTGTAATAAGCATTCAGGTGAGTTTTACTTTAAAAGTATTTTCAACTGGAATACATACGTATGGTTTGGGAATGTGATAATTAGTGATTAATGTGCTTATATGTATGGTGTACGTGATTGATAATATATTGAGATATATGTTGTGATTATATTGCACGAAACGAGTATAGGTGAGCCGAATTATTGTTCGGCGGGGCTGTATGGAAATACAGCGGGGCTGCATGAAATGGCAGTGGAGCTGTAGGTAATTGCAGCGGGGCTGTATGTAATTACAGTGGAGTCGACTGTATTGTACAGTGACGATGATTAGTTGGCTTGCTACCGACTAATGTGGCCAGGGGAAAGAAGATGAGATGAGGAGAGATACACGGTGCACGAGTCCTAATGTGGTATTTATATACGTGTGGTATATGTGTGCTTATACGAAAGGTTTTATGTAAACTATTTTGATACAAAGTATTATGTGAAAAGAGTTTTATATTGATTTTGGAAAAGACCGGGATTAACTCACTAGACCCGTTTGGTCTAACCCTCATTTTGTTTTCAAAAATATGTTTTCCAGGTTAAGGATCGGCAGGAGAGGATGAAGTGTAGGAAGCTTTTGATGAATGTTGATTAGGAAGCTTTTATATATTTTGTAATGTCAAGACTTTTGAGACCGTACTTGGTTTGTGATGTATCTTTTCTTATGAATGTAATGAAGTTCTGCAATGTATGTTATTTGTTGTATGTTTGGGAAACCGGGTCGTTACATCAGGCCACATTGGAAGATGGCGCTGATGAAACGTGGGTAAGGAACCCATGGAGGTCTGTCAGCGACGGTGTCCACTCGTAGAACCAAGTCATCATAGATGATCGATGCCCAGTCTATGTTGAGACCTTTCAGCAGTGCATAACCCATTGCTTGCTGAGGTTTAGCGGCTTGGTCGGAGGAGCCACTCTTTGCAGTCATGCAGCTTATTAGATGAGCGAAGATGAAATTCATCTCGCTGGGCATTTTCGATTTTTTGATGATCGTCATCTTCTTCTCGGGCTTCATGTCTCTGCCTATTTCCCATACATAGCCCATTGCATCGAAGAATGCAATGATGGCTTCCCTGTCTGAGTTTTTCTTGGGGTCAGGGAGGGGAACAAAAGGTTTTTCCTTGGTGGTGATGGGAAGGCTGAGAGCTTTGCGAATAATGGCTGGGGTGATCTTTATGGTGCCATATTCGATATCGCAGAGGATGCAATCTATTATTTTGGAGGGGTCTTTGACTGAAGGTAATTGAGTGTGTCTCGCTGAGTACCAGAATTGTGAGAGCAAAAGCTGATGTGCAGGAGGTGTTATGGTCAGGGCTGTGGAGATGCAACAATTCTTCAGAAATTTCACAGCATCATCTAGATGTGTGACTTGCTTTCGAGGAGGAAACTCGAGAAGCGCAGAGAGGTTGTTCACCTTAGTCCAATCCAGTTTGTCAAGTTCAAACTTGACTTGTGGAGCCTTGAGGATTTCCACTTCCTCAGAGTCAGCGGAGATGTTCTCAGCGTTAGCAGGAATGTCAGACGAGGCCATTTCTCTGTATTAACAGTTCAACCAAAGATGTTAACAAATAAGAATGATCTTAATGTGGAAAGAATTTCCAATAAGATGTTTCGAATTTTATCCATTTCATTCAGACACAAATGTCTTAATGAAGATTAGGGTTTTTCTTGATTTTGAAACGAAATGTAAAACCCATGTTCTTGTTTTCCAGTTTTCTATGAAGAAATAGATTTTGGAAACGAATGAAGAACAAGTTTAAGATTTTGCATTTAAACTTGAAGAACAACCATGAAATGGTTGTGTTCATAAAACCATGAAAGAAAATGATTTTATTTTTAAGAAGTTCTTTTGTTTTGATCTTGTTAAAAACAAAGAGTAGATCACAAACAAGTTATTTTGCATTAGGTAATAAATAAGAACATATTAACCTTGAAGTTTGATGAAGAAGATGATGAACAGTTCTTGAAGTTTGAAAGCACAAATGCAACAGTGAATTCTTTCTTGCGGAGGAAGATTGATCGCGTAAAAGAAAAATATAAACAAAGAGTTTGTTTATATAGAGATTTTAGAAAGAGAAAATCTTGAGCGGGAAAAGATTTTCATCATGACACGGACACGTGTTTGCATTTGATTGGAAGTATGATCGAGACGTGCAAACGTGTGTCAGGAAGAGAAAACGTGCCGGGGTTTATCCGTTGCAATGACGTCACAACTGTCCTTTCATATTCTTGGTTGTCTCTGAGATTTAGAAAAACTCAGAGATACTTTTGAAAACATGAAGTACTGAATGAAAATATTCAGTAAAGGTTTTAAGAAATTTCAAAAATATCGCTGTTAAGGAAGAGATATTCAGCGATGCATTTTGTTTTGAAATCTTGCATTTTCATGCGATTGTCAGAGAGAGAACATACCTTGATATCAGTGAATCAAGTTTATTCAGAGAGAAGATGATAGAATGGGTTATACAAGTTGATTTTATCCTTTCGCTGATTAATGTGAACCGCTGAAGATTTTATCCTTCAAAGTTCAGCATTCCAAGCTCGCTGATGAGAAAGTTGAATCTTCTCTCATCAAGAGGTTTGGTAAATAAGTCAGCTAACTGATAATCATTTGGGATAAAATGAAGTTCTATATCACCATTCATCACATGATCTCTGATAAAATGATATCTGATTTCTATATGTTTGGTCTTTGAATGTAGTACTGGATTGTTTGCTATAGCGATGGCACTTGTGCTGTCGCAATAGATTGGAATTTTAGAGAGCTGAAGATCATAGTCTAGTAGCTGATTTCTCATCCACAAGACCTGAGAGCAGCAGCTTCCAGCGGCTACATATTCAGCTTCAGCTGTGGAAGTGGACACTGAGTTTTGCTTCTTACTTGTCCAACTCACCAGCTTTCCACCCAGGAGCTGACATCCTCCTGTGGTGCTTTTCCTATCCATTTTGCAACCTGCAAAATCACTATCTGAATATGCAGTTAGATCGAATCCTGAATCTTTGGGATACCAAAGACCTAGATTCGCTGTACCCTTAAGATATCGAAAGATTCGCTTTACAGCTTTCATATGAGATATCTTAGGTTCAGCTTGATATCGTGCACACAAGCATGTTGCAAACATAATATCGGGTCGGCTAGCTGTAAGATACAATAGTGAGCCGATCATCCCACGGTACAGCGTGACATTGACAGGAACACCCTTTGTGTCCTTATCAAGTGTCAGTGGTGGTGCCATAGGGGTTTTCATAGCTGAACTTTCAGTTAAGTCGAATTTCTTCAGCATATATTTGACATATTTTCCCTGATTTATAAAAGTTCCTTTTTCAGTTTGCTTAATCTGAAGACCAAGGAAATATGTTAGTTCACCCATCATGCTCATTTTATACTCATCTTTCATTCTATCAGCGAAACGAGTACAAAGCTCAGGGTTAGTAGAACCAAATATAATGTCATCAACATATATTTGAACTAGAATGATATGACCTTTCACTTTTCTAAAAAATAGCGTTTTGTCAATCTTACCTCGCTCAAATTTTTCAATATGAAGATAAGTGGAAAGAGTGTCATACCATGCACGTGGAGCTTGCTTCAAGCCATAAAGTGCCTTATCCAGTTTATAAACATAATCTGGACGCTTAGGATCTGAGAATCTTGGAGGTTGTTCCACATACACTTCTTCATTCAGCTTTCCATTCAGAAACGTTGACTTGACATCCATCTGATGTACTTTGAAGTTCTTGTGTACAGCATATGCTAAGAATAGACGAATAGATTCAAGTCTTGCTACTGGAGAAAATGTTTCGTCGTAATCTATACCTTCCTCTTGTCTGTATCCCTGAGCAACAAGTCGAGCTTTGTTCCGGGTTACAGTACCATGTTCGTCCAACTTGTTTCGATAGACCCATTTAGTGCCTATTACTGTTTTATCAGTTGGTCTCCGAACAAGTTTCCAAACTTTGTTTCTTTCAAATTCAGTCAGCTCTTCTTGCATGGCGCTGACCCAGTTTGGATCTTTGAGGGCATCATCTACTTTCTTTGGTTCAGTTAGTGAAATAAAATTTACAAATAAACAAATATTACCTGCACTTCGTCGAGTCTGAATCCCAGCGTTTGGATCACCAAGAATTTGATCAATTGGGTGATTTATAGTCCATCGCTGAGCCGGAGCGTGAGACGCTGACTCAACTTGAACTTGAGGAGCTGAAGATGAAGCTTCAGCGACGTCGGGAGTATCAGCCAAGAGAGGAATTGATGCAGTTGTCATTATATTCACTGATTGCTGAGAAGTAGATGGAATGTCTGAGACATTTGGATCAACTGCAGGTATAGTGTTTATAGGAACAGCTGAGACCCATGATGTTTCAGCTTCACTATTCTGCATGTTTGGAATGATAGTGGGACTATCATCTTCTACTGGATGAGCATGAGGAGTGGGAAAATCTTCTGAATCACCAAGATGAGAAAACATCCATTGATTCAGTTCTTCTGTATCAACGTTCGGTTTAGAGTTCGCTGAACGGGATTCGTCAAACGTGACGTTAATAGTTTCTTCTACAGTTTGTCTTCTTCGATTGAAGACTCTGAAGGCTTTGGAAACTGAGGAGTATCCAAGAAAGATTCCATCATCAGCCTTAGGATCGAACTTTCCAAGAGCATCTCTATTGTTCAGTATGAAACACTGACATCCAAAGATGTGAAGAAAGCTGATTGAGGGCTTTCTCCCATGAAAAAGTTCATAGGATGTTTTATTGAATCTTTTGACTATCAGCGACCTGTTTTGCGTAAAACAAGCAGTGTTGACAGCTTCTGCCCAAAACTGAGTAGGCAGGTGAGAATCGCTGAGCATTGAACGTGCAACTTCAATAATTGTTCTATTTCTTCTTTCAGCGACTCCATTTTGTTGCGGTGTTCTCACTGAAGAAAAGTTGTGAGAAATACCCTTACTCTCAAAGAAGGAATCAAGAGAACTGTTTTTGAATTCAGTTCCATGATCACTCCTTATTGAGCGAACAGTCAGATTGTTCAGGGTTTCCATCTTCCGAACAAAGGTGATGAGTTCTTCAGGGGTGTCACTCTTAGAACGGAGAAACATTACCCAAGTGAAGCGAGAGAATTCATCAACTATGACCAGCGTATATTTCTTTCCAGCGATGGATTGTTTGTTAACAGGGCCAAACAAATCCATATGGAGTAGTTGTAGAGGAGATGACACTGAAGAAACTTGCTTTGACTTAAAGCTTGCTTTGGTCTGCTTCCCTTTTTCACACGCTGGACATAACGACTCTTTGGCGTATGAATGCTGAGGTAGACCAGTGACTAACTCTTTTGAAGAAAGAGTATTCAGTGTCTTGAAATTTAAATGAGAGAGCCTCTTATGCCATAGCCAGTTGACATCAGATGATGCCTTTGAGAAGAAACATGAGTTCTCAGTGGTTGTTGAGTCCATGTTTATTACATAAACATTTTCCAAACGATAACCGCTGAGAGCTATCTTCTCCTTTTTGTCAGTGACAAAGCAGGATTCCTTAGTAAAGATTACTTTGTTATCCATGTCGCAAAGCTGACTGATGCTTAGAAGATTATGCTTCAGCCCTTCAACATATGCGACTCTTCTGAAGGAGGTTGTACCATTTGAAAGTACACCATACCCTCGGGTATGTCCTTTTCCATTTCCACCGAAAGTCACAGAGGGACCTTTCTCTTCCTAGTATTCAGCGAGCAGGCTTTTCTTACCAGTCATGTGTCTAGAGCATCCGCTATCGAGATACCAGATACCCTTCTTAACCTGCAATACAAAGGAAGATTAGTTTTTCTTGGGTACCCACTTAACCATGTATACACGTTTGTCAGTGGAAGTAGTTGGAATGGAAGGTTCAGCAGTCTTCGCAGCATTTGAAGATTCAGCTTTGTCTTTCTTCACTTTGGTTAATTTCTTAACCTCAGTGGTAGAATTCACCTTGACCTGATTTGCACCAGGGTTGGTCTTCTTTGCCTTGGGGGCAATCTTCACCTTAGCTATCTTTTCAGCTTTGGTGGCTGTGGGGCACTTACTAGCAATATGATCAGTGAGTCCACAGTGATAACATTTCCTATAGCTAAAAGAAGTTCTAGGACCATTTGTATGCTGAGCTTTTAATTTAGAATTAGAAGTACCAGCACCAAGTAAGCCATTTGCTTTAGAAATGGGACGAACATTTAGTTCTTCAGATTTCTTAACAAGGACATCCACTCTGAGTCTAGGAGTAGATCGCTGAATAGATTCAGAGATCAGCTTCCTTGATCCAGAGGGATGGGTCACTGAAACTTTAGAAGCATTCAGCTTAGGTACTAAAGTACCCTTCTGAGGATTTTGATAAATAACAATTCCTTTACCTTTGTCTTTAAAGACAGAGGTAGGTTTTGAATAAACCATTTTCTCCTTGCCTTTTGAGGAGGTAGGAGTTTCCTCAGGGATTGGTGTAATGGACGAGGAGCACTGAGAAGATGAAGTATCAGCGACTGAGGATACGAACGTTCCAAATTTAAGCATTGAACGCTCAGTGGTTGGTTTTGAAGTTTCATATTTGTAACCCAAACCACGTTTATCACTCAGTGGAATTTGAGACTTTATTATCTCAGTGATCTTTGTTGAAGAATTACACCATCCTTCAACAGTAGCTTTTTCAGCCTTTAATGCAGCGATAGCTTCTGCTCGTTCGATTTTGACTAGCTGATTTAAATATACTTGATCTTTAAAATCTTCTTCAATTTTAGAAAGCTTTTCTATTTGAAGGTGGCAGTTTTTAAGCTTTTCAGCGAGATCAAGGTTTTGGTTTTCAACCACAGTTTTGCCGTTCATGGCTTCGTATAAACTTCTAGTCAAGAGATCGATCTTACGGAGACTATCAGCTTCATCAATATTTGCAATATTGGTAAAGAAAGAAGGTGATACCTGAATAGCAGATGTTGAAGTGGAGGGAATGTCTGAACTTTCTTCCTCTTCTTCAATCTTGGCCATGAGACATTGATTTGCTTCATCATCTTCAGAGTCAGATGATGATGCTTCTTCATCAGAAGCAGCCCAATCATAGTCAGCCATCAGGCCTTTGCCTTTCTTCTTAAAGCTTTTCAGCTTCGCATATTTTTCTTTCAACTTTGAGTATTTGTCATCTTTACTCCTTGGAACAAAGGATTTCTTTGTAAAAGCTGAGGGTCTAGAAACTTTCTTAGACCTGCACTCGTTAGCAAAATGTCCTATTTTTTCGCAGTTAAAACAAGTAGCAGTAGCCTTATCAACAAAAACTGATGATTTAGGCTTGTCAGTTATGGAAAGAGGTTTGTTCTTTCTAAACATTTTCTTCTTGGCAAATCTCCTGAACTTCTTAGTTAGGAGAGCCAAAGATTCATCATCTGAAAAATCCGAATCTGATGAACTTTCAGAGTTACTTTCTAACTCAGTGATAGTGACCGAGGGTCGCTGAGTAGAAGGTTCCTCTGAGATTAAAGCAACAGGGGTGCTTTTGGAATCTTTTACAAGATTCTTCTTAAGATGGCTTGATTGCTCATGATTCAGCAACGTGCCATATAAGGTAGCAAGGGTCATTGATTTTAGATCCTTTGACAGCTTGAGACACATAGAATAATTGTCCCAGCTTTCAGGTAAACATTCTAGAAACTTTGTCAGCACCTCAAAGTTAGAATATTCTTTACCAACAGTTTTCAGATCTATAATTAAACAATTAAAACGTTGGTGAACTTCAGAGAGAGTTTCATTCTTACCAGAAATGAAGCTTTCGTATTGTCTTACCAGGTTGATCTTTCTTGAGTCCTGGACTTCAGACGTTCCTTCATACTGAACACATATTGTGTCCCACATGGCTTTTGATGTTTTCAGATTCATGACGGAATGGTAGACTTCGTCAGGAAGGGCCATGGATAGTATGGATCTGGCTTTTGTATCTATAGCCACTTTCTTCTTATCTTCGTCGGTCCACATGTGTATTTCCTTAGGAATCAGCCTTTCTGGAATAGCAGGTCTATTTGCAGTGGCTGGAACTGAAGGATCAATTGTTACAGGGATGTATGGGCCGTTTTCAAGATAGTAAGGCATAGTAGGGTCTACACCTTCTAAGAAGAGTGTCATCCTATTTTTCCATAAGTTGAAGTTGTCTCTGGAAAATCTAGGGGGTTTTGCAAGAGAACCATTGTCTATATAATTTGTGTTTGTGTTGGTGGCCATTTTCAGATAATAGCAAGGAAGAGAAATATCTTAGATTAGATCTTGTTTATGAGATTAAACAAATCTGCTCTGATACCACTTGTTGGTCCCGAAGGCCTACACAAGTTGGTAGAAGGGGGGGGGGGGGTTGAATACAAACACACAGATTTTACTTTTCTAAATTGTTTATTGATAAATCATTAACAATTTACAGCTTGTTGCGGAAACAAGATTAAGGATAAACCTAAATCTAAACAAGTTGGAACACTAAGGTTTCTTGCACTAAGAGAGATAATGAAATTACTAATAATAACCTATCTTGAGATAAGAGATTTGAACTTGTCCCGAGTTAGCAAGTTACTTCAAATGAAGTGAGTTCATCTCTTTATATAATGCATGCATTTAATGCAAGTCAGTATATACTTTACACGTGTCATCAGCTGGTTGGTTGCATGTCATTGACCTTGGTTGACAACCTTAGTAGCCGCATGGATGAACAGTGTAGTATCAGAGTGGTTGTACGATTTCAGATATTCGGAGGTTCTTTTCTGACATTTCGTACGGAGTCGTGCAAGGGGGGTTAAGACAAAAGTACTTTGTACGGAGGACTTCATGACCAGCTTTCGTTGATTCAGCGATCTATCATTTCATATCAGCGAATGATAGAGTTCAGCGATAGCTGAAGTCTTGTACTTGATACTTCACGTTGAGTGGACAAATCTGAGTCTTCGCTGATCCGCATCAGTTCATTAGGAGACTTGTCGCTGGTTCTTGAGCTTGATCTTCGACTTCAGCGTAGAACCTTTGTTGACGTGAAACTTGTCTTCAGGAATCATAAGTAAACAGCTAATTTATCAGCGATCATCATAATGACTGAATAGACTCAGAGCATTTATGGTGAACAGTTTCGCTGAATGTTTAACTTAAAGGGCGAGAGTTCCTATCAGCGGTACTGGAAGATCTTAGTACTTATCAGCGATAGTGAAACTCTGATACATATTGTTTACTTACAATTTTCACTAAGTATAAGAGAGGGTCATTATCAAATCACTGAGGGTTTGGATCAACAATATATATATAGCCTTAGGTTCAATAGAGAAGTGCAAAGTTTTTGAGAAATAGAGAAGTGATATTGACCATTTATTCGGTCAAGATCGGTTATAATTGGTCAAAAGTTGCGGCTTTGACTGGTCAAAAGTTGCAGCTGTTCCAAAAATAGAACGGCAATTTCGTAACTTTTACAAAAAACACGGGCTGAGTTCATATATGAATCTGTGTGATTCACATATGAACTATACGTTCATATATGAACCTTTGTAATTCACATATGAACTCTTTATAACTAATTCATATATGAATCTTGTGATTCATATATGAACCTTTGTGTTTCATATATGAAACTAATTAACTTTAGGTTCATATATGAATTAGTTGAACCAATTAACTGATTCATATATGAATCTTTGTGTTCATATATGAACCTTTGTAATTTACATATAAATTTTTTTTAACTAATTCATATATGAATCTTTGTGTTCATATATGAACCTTTGTGATTTATATATGAATTTTTTTTAACTAATTCTCATATGAACAAATTAACTGATTCATATATGTATCACAAAGATTCATATATGAATCACAAAGGTTCGTATATAAATTAGTTAAAAATATTTTATATGTGAATTACAAAGGTTCATATATGAACACAAATGTTCATATATGAATCACACAAATTCATATATGAACCTGTCCCGCGTATTTTTTACGAAACTACCCTTCTATCTTGTGCAGACCACGCGAGGAATTATCCTCTGGTTCTCGGTCAAAGCCGTCGATCTTGACCGAATGCATGGCCAAGATCACTTCTCTATTTCTCAAAATATTTGTACTTCTCTTTTGAACCCTTCCCTCTATATATATATATATATATATATATATATATATATATATGTTTTTAATATCAATTTTAAAGCGAAGTATAGATTTGGTTCCTATAGTTTGTAATTCTTATTAGCTTTGGTCTCTAAAGTTTTTAAGCTTTTTATATACATTTAAATCCCCTTTTATCCGTCTATTCCCTCTTAACAACCATTCAACTGGGTTAGACTTCATAATTGTTTAATTTCAAAATTACATTTTATACTCTTATAATTATTTGTTTAATTTACTTTATATATTTTTTTTTCCAAATATTATTCTATGCTCTTAACATATTAACATATATAATTGTATATTAATTAACTAGGTTTGAACCGTGTATTACACGAGGTTATTTAAAAAAAAATAATGTTAGAAAACTTATCAACTATTATGAAAGATTAATTTAAAGTGAATTGACAGGAAGCATAGCAATTTGACTTTGAAAGTATCATTAACTAACCATTTGTTGATAACTGATAATATGTAGTTCAATTAAAACTAGAAGAAATAATATAATCATGATTAAGAAAGTATAAATAATTAAATTTAGAGTGAGTTGTGGATTTGGTCCCTGTGGTTTGATGGTTTTTGTGACTAAAGTCCCTATACTATGTTTATTGTGGATTTGGTTCTTGTGGTATTCAGTTTTTCTTGGCCATGGTCCCTCGACTAATGTTTTCGTTAACTTCGTTAAGTTAAGGACCATTTTAGTCATTTTTTCTAAATTTTGTCTTTCTACTATAAAAAAGTAAAACAATATTTTTATACACACACAAATATATACATATATAACTATAGACACACAAATACAATATTAAAATTGAAACTCCTAATTTTAGAATGATAAAATTGGAGTTCATTTCTCAATGAAAATAAAAGAACAATTAAATTAAATCGTCTTTAACATAATTAATGTTTTAATTTAAATAAATCAAATCATAAAACAATATCTTATTTTTTCGCTCTAAATAAAATAAGATACAATTTTATGATTTGATTTGTTTAGATCAAAATTTTAATTACATCATAACAATAAAACCATATCTTTTTCCACCATTACAATAAAATGATAAAATTAAATTGTTATATATCGTTATGTATATATATACATATATTTGTGTATAATTATATATATATATATATATATATATATATATATATATATATATATATATATATATATATATATATATTTGTGTGTCTATAGTTATATATGTATATATTTGTGTGTGTATAAAAATATTGTTTTACCTTTTTTATAGAAGAAAGACAAAATTTAGAAAAAATGGCTAAAATGGTCCTTAACTTAACGAAGTTAACGAAAACGTTAGTCGAGGGACCATGGCCAAGAAAAACTGAATACCACAAGGACCAAATCCACAATAAACATAGTATAGGGACTTTAGTCACAAAAACCATCAAACCACAGGGACCAAATCCACAATTCACTCTTAAATATATTATACTAAAATATTTGCATTCGAACTCAAAATCCAAAAGTCAGTTGATAAGTGATATCTTTTTTTTTCAAGTAATTAAATCTCTTATGATAATTTTAAGAGTGTTTCGTTGACAGAATGGAATTTGATAGAATTGTAATTCGTCGAAGGAATTCGACTTTGATGTAACAACTCAGTCTAAATAAAGCATACATAGCATTTATATTTAAATAATTACCAAAACTGGGTCCATAAAATTTCATTACATCTGTCTAAATAACTTAGGTTGGCGGAAACAACCTATACACAACTGAGAATAACTACCACTAAAAGTATGAGTGGCACTGTCTCTAACTGAATCTGTACTCTATCCTGCTCTTGCTCGCTTACCGGAGCCTCCTATTACCTGCTTACCTGAAAAGGTTTAGTTTGGAAAATGCGAGGGTTAGACCATAGGGTCTAGTGAGTCCCTCCTGACAGTTCTCAAAATCATTTAAAGGCATTTCATAACTTTCATACATAAATTTCAAATAACTAAACATTTAGAAATCTTTCACGGATAAAATATGCTCCCGTAAATGGCACCCTGAAGTCACTCGAGAGTGACAACGAGTCAGTATCACGCAGCCTTACTGGGTCTCACTTCCCATGGCATAAACGGAACCTCCCCCCGGCGTAAATACTGGCGGAACATCCCCCCGACGTAAATACTGGCGGAACATCCCCCCGATTTAGCCAATTTACGTCTACACAATGTATGCATACATTTCATATAAAACTTTAACAACTTTCATGCAATTAAAAGCATAAGAATAAAACATGGCATTTCTCATCATGTACTCACTTTAGAAAACACGTTAAAAGTCACGTATTTTAGTTAGAAAACTCACCTGATGCTCTTACTTCTCTTTTCTAATCTGTTCCCGACTCCCATTCGATTTTCCTGAATGAATGGACAAAACATAAGTTGATCACCCATCTTTCCGGACACACGACTTTCCGGACAACACCACATTCCGGACAACACTACAATCCGGACAACACTACATTCCGGATACTTCCTACTTACCGGACACTTGACTTACCGGACACTTCTCACCTGGATAGCTTTCCTATCCGGACAGTCTCCTCATCCGGAAACCTTCAATTGGATCATCGTGTCCGGACACCCATAGGACTTTCCGGACGCCGACCTGGCCCCTTTTTGAACCGAAAATCACAGATAAACCCAAAATCCCACGAATATAAGATTGGCATCGATACTCAGATTCGCTAAGTTCATTTAGTACTAAAATCTTAGCTGCAAAAACACATTAAGACACTTAATCTCTTCCATTAAGCTTCAACACAACTATTACACCAAAACCTTAGAAAGAAACCTAACTCATCAGCAAAAACGCAGATTAAGGATGTAGAGGAGAGATTACCTGCAGGTTTGAGGTTGCAAAACACTTCCTTTTCTCCCAGCTAAATTGGAAGACTCTTCCTTCCCTTCTTGCTCTTTCTCTCCTTCTTCCTTCTTACCCTTTCTCTCTTTCTTTCTTTTGCTTCTTCTCTCCTTTTCCTTACTCAGCCGCCAACAGTAACAAAATGGAATGCCCTCCTAGGGTTTTGTGCCCCAATCATTAGGTTATTACACCCTATTTCTAATTTACAAATTACACCCTCAACTTTCAGCTTTATAAATTTTCCACAAGACTAAAAACTCTTCCCAAATTGGTCATGGTTATTACAACACTCCCCCCCTCAAAAGAATTCCGTCCCCGGAATTCCATTCTCGAAAAGATGCGGATAGTTGGACTTCATGTCCGCTTCCACCTCCCAGGTAGTTTCTCGTCCTTTATGTCACCTCCACTGAACTTTTACTAAACGAACTTCTCTATTCCTTGATTTCTGGATCTTACTGTCTACAATCTCTATTGGTTCTTCTTCATACGACAATCTCTCATTGATGCCAACATATCCTAATGGAATGGCCATATCGGCATCTGACAAACACTTCTTTAATTCCTCTGACCAGTCTTACTTGTATGCCGCTGCTCTAACTCGCTTACTAATGACAAAAGCCAACTTCTTATCGTCTGTATTTCTTGCAAGGTCGCCGACATCTCACTTCCCTCATCGGCTCTCCACAAAAGAGACGTATTTCACACTATGAATTTCTTCTCAAAATCTCATCGAGTACCTCAAGATCGCGCACTATCTAATCAACTTTAATAACTTCGACGGGTCTACCGACTTAGTCCACCTTACCTTTCACTCAAACTTCAAGGCTCAAAAGTATTATGTTTTTCTATCCAACCTGCTCAGTTCTACTCGGTCACCCCAAACCGTTCTGATGGAAAACATAACCGTACACCATACATTGGAACCGCCCTCGGCGAGTCACCACTTTGCTAAGTCGTGCTATCTTGTACTAATTACTTGCAACCTCTCCGAATACTATATTTGCTTAAATACCACTAGAAAATCCAAGGCCAACCGCGCCTCCATTTGCTCGCTCCCGTCCCCACGTCGGGACTCACGGTCTTAAAACACGTCTACTTACGGTCTCTCCTACCTCTTTACTTCCTTAAAAGCGAGTTTTAGAGAAAATTTCCCGCCCAACAACAAAAATCTTAGACCAGGAATACTCACTCACTGACAACTTGACATAAGGTCACCCTTGTACATCCCGACGAACTCACACGTGAGAGTTCTCTTCCTGGGTTACATATAATTCCAGATTACTTCTTCCAACCGACATACATCTATGCAAATCTTACTCCTTTCCTGAATCACATCGGCTACAGCTCGACAGCTAATTCGTACGTTCTCACCACTTCATCACTTCACACATAACGTGACTAATAGTAGAAAACTTCCATGATCCCTCATTGAAGCGTTCACCTATCCGAATTGAACTTATCCTGAAAAACACACCAGCTCCCCATTGCTTACCACAAGCGTTTAGTCATATGTAGCATAACTTCGGTTACCCTCACTCGACAAGGAGGAGTAATCATGCTCACACAAAACCATTCTCAATAGCTTATCACTGAACGACTAGTTCGTTTGAACATTTATCACAACATCACCAACTCAAACCCATTCAACTGCCCTTCTTCACTTCTTTCCCCCACGAAGACATGCACAAATCCTCTTCCTCTATACTCTTTCCAGGAGTTCGCACACTTACTGAAGTCAATCTACACACACTACTCCACCCTTTCGGTGTTACTGCCAAGCTTACTACTTCCATCCTACTCACTTGTCCCGACATACTATCTTCGCCTCCCCACGTTAACGTGGAGCACCGCCCACCAAATGTTACTTACCCCTCTCTTCCGATCTTTTCCCCATGCTGAAAACACTTTCTCATTACTGTACATAACCAAACTGTTGCACTAAAATTCTAACTTAAGGCATTCAACCAAATCACCTCGAACTGACACCAGTATTTGCTGTTACTACACATTCTTTGATCTTCAACTATTACTATCTCGGACAGTTCTTTCTCACATAAGGAGCAACTCACATTCTTCAAGGATTTCGCATCTACTACACCACATTTTGACTAACACACCCATCATCTTCTTTAAACTTCCAATGATCCCAAAATATACTTACTTAGCGACTCTTACAACCAAAACACTTGTTTTCTCCTTTGGGTAACCACCCACTACCGTTCCGATATCTTATTCCGGAAATAGACATACCATAACGCCAACTTACAAACCACATGACTCAACGATTTGGTCAACAACTTATACGCCTCAACCGAAATCCCTAAAGAGTCTTCCATCTGATGCTTCCTCTCTCAACAACATATTACCACGATACTGCCTGACACATCTATCTTGGCCATTGAGGCCACTACTCATTCGAACATTCTCCACCCCTAACATCACACTACAGGCCAGGTTTCTCCTGGTCATTCGTACATAATTCAACATTGCCTTCATATTCCCCCGCATGAATAACCGAAACTAACTTGCTGCTTTGTCTTTCCCCAACTCTATTTTTAACCACAACTCCCGAGTTTCCAATTAATTCAAACATACTTGTTCATGCTGGCTCTTTACGATCCCAAAACAAGTACGCAAAATAGGGTACATCCCTCTATAGATTGACATTGTCTATATATACTCACTTTGCTTGAGCTAACTACCTCCTCCTTTTTCGAATCACCCAAGCCTCGCAAGTAAAGCACTTATCCAGAACAGCAGTCCTTCACCATCTTAACACCCATACAAAGTGGTCTGTCACCATGCATGTACCTATCCTTCCTAGCTGACCTCCTACGTCCACCCAACCAAAGCATTTATTCTCAACGCTCAACCTCCTGATTCAAGCTTTCGGCCTCATACACCTTACACAACTGCCGACTTCAACGTCAATAGTCGACCTGTTGATACTTCCTTAACCTATTCTTCAACAAGGGTTCCTTACTGAACCTAATCCTTCCAACATATCATAATCAACTTCACATCCCGTCGTCCTCATTTCAAACTCACTCGTGCAACGTCAGTATTACAAGATCACTTTAAAACTCTTATTCGACGTCGAGGATATTTCATTCCTACTTTACCACACTACTCATAATGAGTTTCTAATACTAACACCTTGATAACTTCTAGTCTTTCCTCTGGACACGGTTGTCCTTCAACAACTGTATTTCCGGTCATCTATTAAGGGTACAGACCCTCGTACACCCGACACTAAAGTCCATTTCCGACTCTTTCACTGATCACCTCTCTTCTTGATCACAAATACTAAAATTACAACATTCTCTCCTGACATGACCAACACCTCTCCACTCTCGGAGTCCTTCCTTATCTTAAAATGTAATACTCTACGACCTAGTGAGTTCATAGCCTTCATGCATGATAACGCGATAAATAAATCATTTCACACTTTTTATCATTTTAAAGGAACAACACTTGGAAACAACTTGGGTACACACGACCCCAACATTCTCATAACTCCAATGCCCTGCACAACGATCTCGAGAATCGTTTGCATGCAACTTTCCGTAAAACTTAATCTCACTCAACCAAAAATTGTGTTGTTACGACAGAAATATATATTGGATGAAAATATTTTCATGCGACAAAATTCTGAAAGGAATTACCGACACGAAGTAAACCAGTCGGTTCTCACACTCATTTATATAACTTCAACATGTCAATACTCGTTTTGGTTATAAAAGTTTTTGCATTCAAACGCTTTCTTGACTTTTTGCAACCATTTAACTTATCGTGAAAAGAGTGGAATATTTTGCAAATCGTAAACCTCAAGACTTCATTGTGCGATGTAAATGGATTTGCATTTTTCTTTAAACATACGCTTGCACACGCCGACTCATATTCGATCAAATTTGATATTTACACATTTACTTTACTTATGAAAAATCTCATGTACACATGTACGAACTCAATGCATGAAACTCTACTTGCAATTTGAAGGCTACTCACTCAAACAAGGTCAATCGCTTCACTCAAGCAACTTATCATTGACACTCTACTTTCGACCAGTAGTCGCCCTCTCGGCCTTGCAACAACTTGCTATACATACATTCAACGGTCCACTTACTCAACCATTTCATACTATTTTCGTCTTGACCCATTCATCTCACATTCTACCTCTACACATTTCAATCCACCACGGGTATCTTCCCTTTATCGATCTTGTCACTGAAAAGCTCGACTAGGGTCAGGACTTTAATCCTACACTCGCTCTTGAATTGACACTTTCAAGCTCTCGACACAGTCCTTCTTACTATCCCCACTGATCTGCCTCACGATTTCTACAACTGGGACTTATCAGAACCGGGAGTCTTACTCAAAGTAATCACTCATCCTCTTCGAACCCACGAAGATCTACCTCTAGACGGCTCATAACATTCCAAACGACATTTCCTTCTCTACGATGTATACATACATCACATTATACATGATCTCTCACGATACTTCCCCAACAATGGGTCTTAATCTACTCCTCAGGGATCTTGCTGACATTCTCGATTACTGGTGCACAACAGTTAAACTAGTTTAAGGCTACAACATTGGAATAACAAGGCAATTTAAGCACATACATGTACCTGTAAGTTCACAATTACACTGGCCAGGTGTAATCCCAAACTTACCTTACATGATTGTCCTCGATACCCTATTAGTCATATATCTACTATAGTGCCCTCCTAACGCATTTCCTATATTTACAATAGTGCCCTCCTAACGCATTTCCTAATTTCTCAGTTGTGATTTCTACTCCAAAGTTTAAGTTTAGGCCCGTCCGGTCACCTAAATCCCTTAAACTATGGCTCTGATACCAATTGTAACAACCCAGTCTAAATAAAGCATACATAGCATTTATATTTAAATAATTACCAAAACTGGGTCCATAAAATTTCATTACATCTGTCTAAATAACTTAGGTTGGCGGAAACAACCTATACACAACTGAGAATAACTACCACTAAAAGTATGAGTGGCACTGTCTCTAACTGCATCTGTACTCTATCCTGCTCTTGCTCGCTTATCGGAGCCTCCTATTATCTGCTTACCTGAAAAAGTTTAGTTTGGAAAATGCGAGGGTTAGACCATAGGGTCTAGTGAGTCCCTCCTGACAGTTCTCAAAATCATTTAAGGCATTTCATAACTTTCATACATAAATTTCAAATAACTGAACATTTAGAAATCTTTCACAGATAAAATCCGCTATCGTAAATGGCACCCTGAAGTCACTCGAGAGTGACAACGAGTCAGTATCACACTGCCTTACTGGGTCTCACTTCCCATGGCATAAACGGAACCTCCCCCCGGCGTAAATACTGGCAGAACCTCCCCCCGACTTAGCCAATTTACGTCTACACAATGTATGCATACATTTCATATAAAACTTTAACAACTTTCATGCAATTAAAAGCATAAGAATAAAACATGGCATTTCTCATCATGTACTCACTTTAGAAAACACGTTAAAAGTCACGTATTTTAGTTAGAAAACTCACCTGATGCTCTTACTTCTCTTTTCTAATCTGTTCCCGACTCCCAATCGATTTTCCTGAATGAAAGGACAAAACAAAAGTTGATCACCCATCTTTCCGGACACACCACATTCTGGACAACACTACATTCCGGACAACACTACATTCCGGATACTTCCTACTTACCGGACACTTGACTTACCGGACACTTCTCACCTGGATAGCTTTCCTATCCGGACAGTCTCCTCATCCGGAAACCTTCAATTGGATCATCGTGTCCGGACACCCATAGGACTTTCCGGACGCCGACCTGGCCCCTTTTTGAACCGAAAATCACAGATAAACCCAAAATCCCACGAATAATAGATTGGCATCGATACTCAGATTCACTAAGTTCATTTAGTACTAAAATCTTAGCTGCAAAAACACATTAAGACACTTAATCTCTTCCATTAAGCTTCAACACAACTATTACACCAAAACCTTAGAAAGAAACCTAACTCATCAGCAAAAACGCAGATTAAGGATGTAGAGGAGAGATTACCTGCAGGTTTGAGGTTGCAAAACACTTCCTTTTCTCCCAGCTAAATTGGAAGACTCTTCCTTCCCTTCTTGCTCTTTCTCTCCTTCTTCCTTCTTACCCTTTCTCTCTTTCTTTCTTTTGCTTCTTCTCTCCTTTTCCTTACTCAGCCGCCAACAGTAACAAAATGGAATGCCCTCCTAGGGTTTTGTGCCCCAATCATTAAGTTATTACACCCTATTTCTAATTTACAAATTACACCCTTAACTTTCAGCTTTATAAATTTTCCACAAGACTAAAAACTCTTCCCAAATTGGTCATGGTTATTACAACACTCCCCCCTCAAAAGAATTCCGTCCCCGGAATTCCATTCTCGAAAAGATGCGGATAGTTGGACTTCATGTCCGCTTCCACCTCCCAGGTAGTCTCTCGTCCTTTATGGTACCTCCACTGAACTTTTATTAAACGAACTTCTCTATTCCTTGATTTTCGGATCTTACTGTCTACAATCTCTATTGGTTCTTCTTCATACGACAATCTCTCATCAATGCCAACATATCCTAATGGAATGGCCATATCGGTATCTGACAAACACTTCTTTAATTCCTCTGACCAGTCTTACTTGTATGCCGCTGCTCTAACTCGCTTACTAATGACAAAAGCCAACTTCTTATCGTTTGTATTTCTTTCAAGGTCGCCGACATCTCACTTCCCTCATCGGCTCTCCACAAAAGAGACGTGCTTCACACTATGAATTTCTTCTCAAAATCTCATCGAGTACCTCAAGATCGTGCACTATCTAATCAACTTTAATAACTTCGACGGGTCTACCGACTTAGTCCACCTTACCTTTCACTCAAACTTCAAGGCTCAAAAGTCTTATGTTTTTCTATCCAACCTGCTCAGTTCTACTCGGTCATCCCAAACCGTTCTGATGGAAAACATAACTGTACACCATACATTGGAACCGCCCTCGGCGAGTCACCACTTTGCTAAGTCGTGATATCTTGTACTAATTACTTGCAACCTCTCCGAATACTATATTTGCTTAAATACCACTAGAAAATCCAAGGCCAACCGCGCCTCCATTTGCTCGCTCCCGTCCCCACGTCGGGACTCACGGTCTTAAAACACTTCTACTTACGGTCTCTCCTACCTCTTTACTTCCTTAAAAGCGAGTTTTAGCGAAATTTTCCCGCCCAACAACAAAAATCTTAGACCAGGAATACTCACTCACTGACAACTTGACATAAGGTCACCCTTGTACATCCCGACGAACTCACACGTGAGAGTTCTCTTCCCAGGTTACACCCTCAACTTTCAGCTTTATAAATTTTCCACAAGACTAAAAACTCTTCTCAAATTGGTCATGGTTATTACATTTGAAGTAAAAATTGATATGAAATTGCAAAAATAAAATCACGACAATTTAGTGATTATTTGTATCAAATCCCATACTAATTTCAACAAATCTCATACTAATCACGACACATTAATTCGTATATATTTATGATATTTAATAATATAATTAAATCCAAAAATATTCAATATTTGGCTCATTTCGAAGATATTGAGAAACGATTACAATGGTATAATTTGTAAAAAATAGAAATGTTTTTTTAATAGATTTTAGTTTATATACATTATTTATGTTTATATGATAAGAGTCTAAAATGAAAAATAAAAAAGTAAGGGATTAAAAGTAAACTACATACCTAATTATAAGGGTAGTAAATGTAACGTATAAATTAAAAAAATGAATTAAGGAGAGATTTAAGGAGGAGTGAATGTGGGTGTGCTAATTGAACTTATAATGTAAACTGCGTTCAAATACATATTTAGGCAGAAAAATACTGAAGTCGGCTCAACAGAAAACGAAACGTGGCATGCTAGTTACTTATTTATTATATGTATAGAAGTCCGTTAAAATATATTTCTTCTTTTAACAAGTTATCTCATTTTAATCGTCTCATCAATGCTTTCAAGATGATACTTATATTAAAAAAAAATTATCATGGATAGTAGAACATTTTATATAATACTTAAATAGTAGTTACTTATTTAATTATTTTTGTACTTCTTGCTTTTTAATTGTATACCATTATTTTATTAACATACATAAACATTTATTAAATAAAAAACGTTTTTTTTTACAAATTACATAATTGTAGCTCTATCGTCAATACCTTCAAAATTAATCTAATATTGAATTTTTTTTATTTTAGTCCCATTATTAAATATCATAAATACGTAAAACTTTTACGTAGTTATTTTATACTCGCACTTTATATCCTTAATTATAGTTATTTATTTAATTTATTTTATATCATTTACTTTTTCATTCTTAATTTTACATCTTTAGCGTATTAACATACATTAAATACGTTAATAAATATATGTTGTTTTTTTTACAAATTACACAATTATAATTCTTTTGTCTGTACCTTCAAAATAATCTCAGCATTAAATATTTTTAGATTTAAACATATTATAAATACATAAAATTTTATGAAATATTTTTTATACTTGCACTCAGGGGCATCCATCCTTTAAATATCAAGCACCTAGGGAAAATCAAGTTAACCAGCTTCTTGAAGGCTATCCTAGACATAGTTGTTCTAACGTATATAAGTTTATTTAACGCTGAAGTTATGGGGCACCAAGAACCAACGAGGCATATATACTATTATCTACAATTCACCACCTATCGATCAATTCTTGAGGGTATTTCATTCGTACATCATACAGATACAAGTTGCGGATTTCGGGGAAAATATGGTTGTCTAGATGGTGATGAAGAAGAGTGAGACACTATTCACAAGAGTTCTATTTGCATATGTTTGGCTACCAATACATATACGTTTACAAATCATTGAATTTATTTCAAAAGGGTGTGGTTACACCACTTTAACATTGGATGAGTATGCCCAAACTTAACATTCTAATGGTTTCACGGTACAACATGATACTACACTTTCTTATGAGTCGTTTACCTAATCACTTACGCAGGTAAGTGCTTACCGGTAACATTAAACACTATCACTTACTTCTCGGGTAAGATTTTAGTCCACCAAAATGGCATCGTATGCAACAATTTAGCCGGTAAGCGCTAACTGTGGTAAGAGCCGTCACACTCACTTACCGGGTAAGACTCTCGGTCCTTGCTTCCGTTCTTACCGGGTAAGATTCTTAGTCATTGCCATATTCATCCGGTAAACTAACGTGACTTGGTAAACACTTACCCGGGTAAGCGTTTTGTAAACGGTCCCTTAGTTTGCAGTCATATGCAACGTACTTATCGCTATGGAAAGAGGGGGGGGCATTAACAAGAAAAAATTGAATCTTTTTATGTTAAAAACTTGGGTTTTATTTACTTTCTACCTTAGTGTCCCCCCAGTAATTTCTCGTCCGGGCCCCTATGAACTAAAAAATGTGTATCGAAGTTAATCCAAAAACCAAAATAATCCTCGAAATCAACAAAAAAACCAAAAAATCCCTTAAAGTCAACCAAAAAACTTTTAAAAAATCCTCGAAACAATGGATTTAGGCCAAAAATACACCGGACAACTTTACGGACATTTAAGTTACCTTAAAGGTACCCAACTAGAAAAAAATCTTGGATCCGGCCACCACCATCCTCCCAACATGTGGTTTCTAAAATGGGTACATTAATGATAACCATTACGTAAAAGTGTTATTAACGGAAGAGTATCTAATGCTCACAATTATGCCACAATAGATACATTGGAAATCTCCCAAGACAACGACATGAACTATCCACATATCAATATCGGTTAAACGTGTACAAATAACATTTACATCGTAATAGTAGTTGTGAATGATTGATAAGAATCGCAAATGTTATTTAATCTTCAATAACATCTTTTATTTTATTAAAATATTGAATAGTCAAAATAACATTTATAAATGTTATTTTATTTATGTTAACCTTAAATATATAATTAGATTAATATAGTTTTAATAAAACAATAATCATAAACGTTATTTCTAATTTGTTTTCACCTAAAAAATATAATTAAGTTTATATTATTAAAAACACATTTTTAATTGATACATTATTAATTAATTAATATGCTTAAGGTATAAAATAGAAAATAGAAAAATAAAAGGTGTAATAAAGATATATTAAAATGGTTAAAAATAACAAATTAAGAGAATCATAATTAACAAAAGAAATTTATATAAAGCATTAAAAATGAAAATATTGATTCAATATTTTAGTGCTAATATAATTTATATCTAGTTTATCAATTATTAGATAACTAGGTTCGAACCGTGTATTACACGAGATAATTTAAAAAAAAAATCATGCCAGAAAACTTATCAACTATTATGAAAGATTAATTTAAAGTGAATTGACGGGAAACATAACAATTTGACTTTAAAAATATCATTAACGAACCATTTGTTGATAACTGATATTATGTAGTTCAATTAAAATTAGAGGAAATAATATAATCATGATTAAGAAAGTATAAATAAGTAAATATACTAAAACATTTGCATATTTATATTTTTGAAAAATGTTCGAACTCATAATCCAAAAGTCAGTTGATAAGTGATATTTTTTTATCAAGTAATTAAATCTCTTATGATAATTCTAAGGGTGTTTTGTTGACAGAATGAAATTTGATAGAATTGTAATTCGTCAAAGAAATTCGACTTTGAATAAAATTGATATGAAATTGCAAAAAGAAAATCACGACAATTTAGTGATTATTTGTATCAAATCTCATAATAATCACGACACATTAATTCGTATATATTTAAGATATTTAATAATATAATTAAATCCAAAAATATTCAATATTGAGCTCATTTCGAAGGTATTGACGAAACGATTACAATGGTATAATTTGTAAAAGATAGAAATGTTTTTTAATGCATTTTAGTTCATATACATTATTTATGTTAATATGATAAAAGTCTAAAATGAAAAATAAAAAAGTAAGAGATTAAAAATAAACTACATACCTAATTATAAGGGTAGTAAATGTAACGTATAAATTAAAAAAATTGAATTAAGGAGAGATTTAAGAAGAAGTGAATGTGAGTGTGTTAATTGAACTTATAATGTAAACTGCGTCCAGATACATGTTTAGGCGGGAAAATACTGAAGTCGGCTCACCAGAAGACGACACGTGGCATGCTAGTTACTTATTTATTATATGTATAGACTTGTTAGCTTATTTAAAAGCCATAACCTCAGCATTAGAAGTATGAGAATTTGCCAAATTTATATCTAAAGAAGTGGGTTCAAACGAGAACGCTAACTATTTACGAGAACACGAGAACGGTTGTCCATGTACAAAATCACATGTGATTCGCGTACAAAATCACATGTGATTTTACACTACATGGAAATCTGGACGTGAATCACATGTGATTTTGTACATGGACAGCCGCTCGTGTTCTTGTAAATAGTTAACGTTCTCGTTTGAAACTTTCTCTATATCCAAATATGCCATTGGTATATAGTATATACATTTTTGCTAGATTGTGACCTTTCAATTTTCATCAACAACCATTAACCTTCATCCATTCAATCATTATAATGACCTACCGATAAAAAGGCTAAGAAGATATGATGAAATATTCATCTTTTTCGATCCTGAGTCGAGATGCTAACATTCAATGGCCAGATTAATACGTATTTTTAATAACCCTTTTCTAATCGAGTTTTTTGCTTCCTTGTACTTTCTTTTGTCGATTTAAATGGTTGAAATAGAAAAAGAAAAAGAAAAAAGGAAAAAAAAACTGGATAATGACTTGTACTTTACTTTCTTTTGTAGCATTGGAGAACGTTCCTACAAGGCAAACTCCCGTGTTGAGCAGTCTCGTACAACCTTTTAGGTGGTCCTCGTGAGGTACACGTGACCCCACCTCTCCTGAACATGTGTCGCTATTCTAGTGGCTAATGCCAATCTTTCCTTTTAAATAAAAATATGTGACAAGATTAAAATATAGGGAAATTAATTAAAATACCTAAGTCAAACCACGTTTTACTGAAATACCCAAAATCTCTCCCATGTTACAAAAATACCCCAAAAATCCGCGATGGAGCCTGCGATCGCGGGCTCCAGGCCACGTGTCACCAAAGTTTGCCCACTTTGCCCGCGTTGGTCCCTCAAGAATGCCCGCGGTCCAGCTTTCCCCCCTCAAGAATGCCCACGTGTGCAGTTTTGGTCCCTGCCCGCGTTTGACTCTCGTTGACCCCCGCGATCGCGGGCTACACGTGTCCAAAGTTTGCCCACTTTGCCCGCGTTGGTCCTTCAAGAATGCCCGCGGTCCAGCTTTCCCCCCTCAAGAATGCCCGCGTGTGCAGTTTTGGTCCCTGCCCGCGTTTGACTTTCTTTGACCCCCCGCGATCGCGGGCTCTTGTGCCACGTGTCGGCACAGGGTTAACCCTAAAATCACTTTGACGAACCCTAAACCCTAATGTTTTCTTCGGCCACACTATATAATGGGGGGGGGACCAAAAAACGGCACTCTCATTTTTTAATCACTCTCTCAAATTTTAATCAAACTCTCTCAATTTTCTCCCACTCTCTCAATTTTGTCGTGTGGAATACGCGTTCGGGTTTTGTGAAGATGTCTCGTATTACCTCTGTGGTATGTTTTCCTTATGTTATTTGTTATTTTTTGTATGTTATTTTAAGTTAAGATATATGATTTGTAGGTTGTTATAGTGTTTATAACTTATGTTTGAATATGTTCTATGTTTAACATGATATGTATGGTTTTATGTTTGAATGTGATATTTGTATGTTATAATGTGTATGTTGTTATAGTGTGTTTTTTCATAAAAAAATTGTTAAGAGTGTTATTTTATAAAAAAATTGTTAAGAGTGAGTTTTTATAAAAAAATTGTTAACAATGTTTTTTTTTATAAAAACACACTCTTAACAATTTTTTTTATAAAAACACACCCTTAACAATTTTTTATAAAAACAATGTGTTTTTATAAAAAATTGTTATAGTTTTATGGTTTTTATAATTTGTTTTTTTATAAAAAAAATTGTTAATTTTTTTTTATAAAAACAGTTTTTAAAAAAAATTGTTAAAAATGTGTTTTTTTATAAAAAATTGTTAAGAGTGTGTTTTTATAAAAAAATTGTTATAGTTTTATGTTATAATGTGATATTTGTATGTTATAATGTGTATGTTGTTATAGTGTGTTTTTTCATATAAAATTGTTAAGAGTGTTTTTTTATAAAAAAAAATTGTTAAAAATGTGTTTTTTTATAAAAACACACTCTTAACAATTTTTTTTATGTTTTTATAAAAAAATTGCTAAGAGTGTGTTTTTATAAAAAAAATTGTTAAGAGTGTGTTTTTATAAAAAAAAAAACACATTTTTAACAATTTTTTTTATAAAAACACACTTTTAACAATTTTTTTATAAAAAAACACTCTTAACAATTTTTATATGAAAAAACACACTATAACAACATACACATTATAACATACAAATATCACATTCAAACATAAAACTATAACAATTTTTTTATAAAAACACACTCTTAACAATTTTTTTATAAAAAAACACTCTTAACAATTTTTATATGAAAAAACACACTATAACAACATACACATTATAACATACAAATATCACATTCAAACATAAAACTATAACAATTTTTTTATAAAAACACACTCTTAACAATTTTTTATAAAAAACACATTTTATAAAAAAATTGTTAAGAATGTGTTTTTTATAAAAAAAATGTTAAGAATGACAACTTAGGTCCCTACGGTTTTAAGAATGACAACTTAGGTCCCTAAACTTTTAAGAATGCCAATTAGGTCCTAAACTTTTAAGAATGACAACTAGGGTCCCTAAACCGCACTTTATCTATATATAACAATATGATACGTTGAAATAAAATAAACCGCACTTTATCTCTATATAACAATATGATACGTTGAAATAAAATAAACCGCACTTTATCTATATATAACACTATTATACGTTGAAATAAAATACCACCGCACTTTATCTATATATAACAATATGATACGTTGAAATAAAATAAACCGCACTTTATCTATATATAACACTATTATACGTTGAAATAAAATAAACCGCACTTTATCTATATATAACACTATTATACGTTGAAATAAAATAAACCGCACTTTATCTATATATAACACTATTATACGTTGAAATAAAATATCACCGCACTTTATCTATATATAACAATATGATACGTTGAAATAAAATAAACCGCAACATCTATATATAACACTAACTATAACATATGTGAATGACTATGTAGAGGGATTTCTTTAACATCGACTTGACGCTAAAGTGCAAAGTTTCCTACATCGAGGACTTAAGAAACCGCTTTAGGGGATTAGGTGATCGCGCGAATACCCTTGAGACCATCTATAGAGGGACACCGTTCGGGCCATGGATGGATGTGTCTTACTCTGGTGGCGACCCTACGCTAGTACACATGTTTCTACAGTTGGAGGTCGAGGACGCCAACGCTGAGCCGGAGGAGATGCTTTTTGATTTCTTCGGCTCTCAATTGCATTTTGGGCGTCGTGAGTTCTGTCTAATTACAGGACTACGTTTTGGAGAGGCTCCCCCCTTCCTCCCTTAGAAGACTGCTCCTTCGTTCCTAGGGTTTGGGGCATTTCAGCATCTCGTTTGAAGCTGTAGGCAGCCCGGGAGATGATGAAAGAGGGCCTTAGTGCCCTAACCGACGACGATGCTGTCCGTGTATGCTTGGTGGTGATCGTGGATATGGGCTTCCTGGGCCGTGAGTATAGCCAGTATGCTTCCGAGACGGTCCTTAGGGCCGTCGAGGACCTTGAGCTGTTTAACAGCTACCCATGGGGTAGCCATATCTGGACACATTGCTACTCTATTCTGCACCGAGCCATAGGCAGACGCGTTGATCGACATGCAAAGATGAATCTTTGTGGTTTTACATACGCCTTCAAGGTTAGATGCGTAGTATAACAATTGTTAATAATACATACAAACTGTTTGGCTTTTCTTTTTACGTACTTGCTCTTCTTGTCTAATTCCAGATATGGATCTTGGAGATGTTTCCCGCATCAATCCGATATTTCGTCAAGCGCGACGATCGAGTACTTAGGGGAACCCGTTGGGACAAGCGTGTTACCCTAAGTAGGTCGCTTTGGTTTCAGTTCTTCAATGCGTCTAGAAATGTAAGTTCTTTTACTATGTTTACAATTTACATACGTTAGTCTCGCTTATTAATTTCTTTTATGTTTTATCATATATTTAGCAGCCACTCTTGCCTTTCGATCGCCTTGTGCCTACTGTCGACGAGATGGGCACAGATTGGTACAGAGACAGCGTGGCCTTTATTGACGCAGAGGCGGAAAGGGCTCGACGTCCCCCTACTTCCACATCTGACGAAGATGAGGAAGACGACGACAGGCCCCCTTCCGGTAGATACCAGCCGCCCCGTTCCTCCTCCTACCAGCCGCCCCCTTGCTCCTCCTACCAGGCGCCCCCTTCCTCCTCCTACCAGGCGCCCCCTTCCTCCTCCTACAATCCATATCAGGCGGCCCCTTCCTACGAGCCACGGCGTGGCTCACATGAAGTCCTGTGGGACTACGTCCACGGGCCGCTAGAGACACGTGTACACTATCTGGAGGAAGTCTACAGACAGTTTAGCGCTGTCAATGTTAGTGTTTAACTTAATTTGTTGGCCACGTTTATTTAGTTTGTATATTAATATTACGTTCTAAATTTGTTTTAGCTGTCGAGTACGACACCGATCCCCGCTCCGTTCGGACAGGGGGCACAGGCGACGTTTGCCACCACATCCCATCCGTCATTCCCTGAAAATGTAAGTGACATTGAGTAACCATTATAGTTATATGTTTGTTCCTAAGTTTGTAACTCTTATAATGATCAATGTCACGCAGGCCGGGATGTCGGGGGCCGGGATGTCCCAAACGCCGTTCGCCACCACATCCTATTCTACTATCCCGGAGAGTGTAAGTGACACTGAGTAACCATTATAGTTATATGTTTGTTCCTAATTTTGTAACTATTTTAATGATCAATGTCACGCAGGCCGGGATGTCGGGGGCATACACCTCGCAGATGCCGCCGCCGTTCGCCACCACATCATATTCGACTATCCCAGAGAGTGTTAGTGACACTGAGTAACCATTATAGTTATATATCGATAATCCTAATTTTGTAACTATTTTAATGATCAATGTCACGCAGGCCGGGATGTCGGGGGCACAGCACATGCCGTCGTTCGCCACCACAGCAATCACAAACATCTTTGGCGGTTCGGCCGATGACTATTACAGGCCGGAAATGCATACTGTAAGTTATTTTGGTAGTTTTGGTTTAATTGTGAACATTTCCTAAATTGTACTTAAAACATTGAGTAACGTAATTTTCAGACGGGGTCTCCTATTATCCAGGATCACTTCTCGGAGCACTTCTCGGAGCCTGACGATGACTCGATGGATGTTGTAGATCCACCACCACAGGTGACCCCGCTCCCTCTAAAGCGGTCGCATAAAATTTCACAATGGTTTCGTCACCCGTTTGGCCAACAAGGATCTACGACACCACCGCCCGCTAAAAAACAAGCAAAGAAAGCGGGGGGAAAGAAGAGAGGAAAGAAAAAGGGAAAGGTGCCTTCACCGGAGCCTCAACCGGCATCAGAAATATTGAGGATGTGCCGGACTGGTCGCCTCCCCAACTTGACATTCACCCCTTACGGGGGCTTAGAAATCAACCCCTCGTTTTTTGAAAAATTGCTTGCGGATGACCCTGTGAACTCTTACTTAGACGATACGGTTAGTATGAAGTTAAATTATAGTCGTATATAATCAAATATATTTATATTACATGTCTAACCATCTATTTTTTATGCATAGCACGTCGATTCTTGGGTTAGCCTGTTGCAAAAACATCGTGGCGTAGACACGAGGTGGACCATCATGCACACTATGTTCTTTCAGTGTATACTGATGGACCATCAAGGTCCCGCCTCCGTGATCGAAATATGCAATGGCTCGGAAGGGACCTCTTGGACTCTCCTCGATAGGGTATGCAAATCGTTTTACTGTTATTTTATTTAATAACATATATGACATATATTGTAATATTTCAGGTGTACATCCCCATATGCTTGCATCCCAGACATTGGCTGCTTGGAGTGTTTGAACTAGACACTATGGTCATGACCCTATATGACAGCGAAAAGGACGGTCTCTGCAAACAACAATTGACAGAGCAGATGCAATCGTTTAAAACAAAACTATATACGTTCTTTTCATTGATCGGGGATCATAGACGTCGCGAAGTGTCAAGTATCTTTCGCACAAAGATGGCCGGCCAAGTACCCCAGCAGACCGGGTTATATGCGGATTGCGGTGTATGGGTATGCCGTAATGTCCAAAAGTTGATAAATAACGAGGAGATATGGGTACCCCCTAACGAAACCGACGATGAGGCAATGGATTTCCGCCGACATATGGCGGAGTCAATTTATGCGCATTGTCTAATAGGGCCACGTTAGGTTGTTTATGTAACATTAAATAATTGTTATTTTTAGTATTAACTTATTTTGTTAAAGTATTGTGATTGACTTACTGTTTACTTCATTTGGTTTTTGCTAATTTCATCCATTTACTCAACTTTGAGTATCGATATCTCTTTCACACATACTCTATTTTGGACGCATTATATATCATTTCGAAGATCTCATATAGAAGAACATAAACCTACTAAAAGTTAGTTATATATAACACATATATATAAATTTAAATGCGTCCAAAGTTTAGTAAAACCCATATTTCCAACACCTAGTAAGTAGGTTTATGAAAATTGCGATAATCCTAATACAGAGATTATTGGATGAACAAGCATTTATTTCTTTATTATTGGGGTATTGGTTCTTGTTGTCTGGAAGTGATTCATATGATGCAAAAATTGGTATCATGTAATGTAGAACAATATCTATATTATAGAAACTTGCATTTGATAGTACCATATAAATCTGATCTAAATTCTCATTAATTAGCTATGTTTGACTATTTAAAGACTAATTTTCTGCCTAATGAAAGACCTTTATTCAAGAGCAGACGAATATTGCAGTTACTTTTTCAGTGGAATCATGCAGGCAACTTTTTCAGACGAAATCTATAAACACATTCAAATAATAATAATTTAAAACGATTTAATGAATTAGTTAATATATGATTATTATGTTAATGCGATAGGAGTGTAAAAAAAAATTGAAAAAAAAAATAAGAGATGTACCATAAATTAAATAATTAACTATAAGAGTATGAATTTTAAATATAAAAAATATTTTTTTTATGTAGTGTATAACTGTATATGATATATATTAAAATATATAAATCCAAAAAAATTCAAGATTGGGCTCATTTCGAACGTATCGAAGAGACGCTTATAATGGTGTAATTTGTTAAAATTAAAACGTATTTTTTTAACGTATTTTAGTTAATAAACGATTATATGTGTTAAATGTAAAATTAAAATAATGAAAGTAAAAGGTATAAAGTAAATTTAGTAAATAAGTATAGGGGTTGAAAGTGTAACATTTCATTTTAAATTCGTAAAAGTGGACGAAATGAGGTGAACAGTGCAAAAAATATCAAAATTTTCATAAATGGTCCCTGGAATTTTTTAAAAATGGTCCCTTGCAATTGAAAAGTCACAAAAATAACCCCATCGCAGGATGAGCCCGCGATCGCGGGATTCCATTTTTAAAAAATGGTCCCTGCAAGTTTAAAAAAGTGTCAGAAAGGTCCCTGGCCCGCGATCGCGGGCTCCCATCGCGGATTTTTAGGGTATTTTTGCAAAGTGGGAGAGATTTTAGGTATTTCAGTAAAACATGGTCAAACTTAGGGTATTTTAATTAATTTCCCTAAAATATATACTATTATTGATTGTTAAGTTGTTGACGTAAGAGTTGAAATCCAAAGTTTGAATTTGTTAAAAATCAAACAATTAACGTGTGTGTTTTTAAACCATTTTATATTTTGTAACTCATTTAAAGAATTCATAAATTTAATTTAGTAATCGTTTTTATCGTGTATTTAAAATCAACAGAGATGGTAATTTTGTATCAAACTAAACCAATCAGTATGTGTATCAATCTAATTAACTAAATTGATATCAATTACATGCACTGAATTGGTATATCACTATGTGAGTAAAATCCAGTGTTGAGGTAGATGGGTTAAATTGGTAATTTACTTCCTAATACGAGGGCAATATTGTACACCCATACCAAGTTTCGCTCATAAAATGTGTAGCAAAATTGTAATTCCTAAAATCTTAGGGTAGTTTATGTATGTCAACTAAACCCGGGGGTTTCTTATGCAATTTATTACGTTCTATTAATTATTAATTTTTTTATCCATCATTGTCAACGTCATTTGTACATAAGTAACAATTGTTTGTAACGACATTTAGATGAGGCATAGTAGAAGTACTGGTTGGGTAGGTGTAACGACACAAACTAGAAACAAAACATCATTTCCATAGATAATAATAATATCTGCTAAAACCTGGCCCACACCAAAAATTTTAATAATATTCGACAAAAGGGTTTGCGAAAACAATCCTAATTACAGCTGAGAATAAGTCTATAATATTCAAAATGGAGGGATTCTAGTCTCTAAGATGCAAGCTCCAGCTCACACCTTCCCCTTCCCCTTGTCCGAGCTCCAAAATACCTGCTTACCTGAAAAGGTTTTTAATTTTGAAAGCGAGGGTTAAACCATGAGGTCTAGTGAGTTCCCTCAAAAGCCACACTATATAAAATAATCGAGTTTGTAAAAGCTTTTCAGTAAGAACAGTTATTTCCAAAACTTCATCATAAAGCACACGTAAATAATCCACACAATATGACATGCTAATGGCACACGCTATGGTCACACACACCGTGACAGCGTAAGAGAGCACACACGCTATAGTCACACACACCGTGACAGCGCAACCGGGCACACACCGCCCATATATGAAACGAATTCATATATTAAATTCTTATGGGACACACCCCCATCTCACATAAACGCCATAGCATGTCCACACATAAACAATTTATATCCACACAGTAAAACCACACTTTTCATGCCAAGTTCAAAGAAAATGTACGAGCATTTATCAATAAGAACATGCATAACGTTTCACACTTAAAATGGGTTTTAGGATCAGAAAACTCACCTGCGATGGCAAAGCACGCCCTCCTGTTCTAAACTCGAGTTACCCAAGCTTAGCACCTAAAAGATCATATAATTCCTTAATCAGAAACAAAGACCCAGAACTTACCGGGTGCACAACACTTCCCGGATACCCCAACTTCCCGGATACTTGGACTGTCCGGACACACCCTTTACCGGGTACTAACACCCGGAAACCCAACCTATCCGGAAGGACACGCATCCGGTAACTCCCACGAAAGCCTTACCCGGACACTTGCAAACTATCCGGAAACTACTGAACATCGAGAACTTCTAGTGTCCGGAAACTACGGTCTGATTGGAAAACTGATTTCTAAAAGTGATTAAAATCTGATTTCTACCCAAGAGTTGATTACGCACACCACTGGGTTCATTTCCCAACCATAAAACACCCACTTAAACCACTTTTGATCCCTTAAATCGGATTATAAAGACAAACCCCTCAAAACACACTTTTAAAGAAAAATGGGTGAAAACTCATTGAATCACTACTTTTAGACTTAAGAATCCCGACCAAAAGGAGAAAGGAACACCAATTTAACAGTCAACAAGAATTTAGAATGGTTTACCTTACTGATTCTTCTCTTCTTTGATTTCTTTCCCCCAAAAACTCTCTTCTTCTTCCTTTTCCTTCTCTAGCCGCCAAACACCTCAAAAATAGAATAATACTGATTTTTGGTTGATGCCCTAGGGATTAGGACCATTTTATACTTCCCACAAATTGCACATGAACCCCTCAACTAAACTTTCCTTCTTTTCATTTTAACCACCAAACTTTCGAAACCTACTAAAATTTGGGTTATTACAACACTCCCCCCTTAAGAGAATTCCGTCCCCGGAATTCCTCATCGGAAAGTTACGGTTAACTTGCTTTCATCACTACACAAGACAAGACTTACGCTCTCGTCTAACTCCATCGATCACCACCTCCGACTTATCAGACCAGGCCTACGAATCATTTCCTATTGCACCCAATGCTAGGGCTATAACTTGCCAGCTAATCCATTCCTATGATAACGTCAAACTCTCCCTTGTTCACGGGCACGATTGCAAGGAACACGAGAGACCCTCAACCTCGATACTACCTCCACCACACACTTTCCTCACCAAGACTCGACTATTATCAGCCATTTCTACTTCGAACTCACACTCCAGCCGTCTAGGTTTCACACAAAAACGTCGGGCAAATCCCGGCGATACAAACGAACGGTTTACACCCAGGTCATAAAACACTTTAGCAACACAAAATTTAAAAGAAGGGTACTTGTCTCAACACCCGGTATCTCTTCCTCCTCATCAGCCGTCATCCGAAAAACTCTAACCTTCGCCTGTGCTGGCTCCACTTTCTTTTCCCCCACTCTTCCTCTTTGCCTACCATCGTAACCACCCGAATCCCCCTCTTCAGCTGAGGGCAATTCGGTCTCAAATGTTCCAAGGAACCGCATTGGTAGCATGCCCTTGGGTTCCTACAGTCTCGTGCCAGGTGTCCCAACTTTCCACATTTGAAACATCCCTCGGGCTCGCCCGCACATTCCCCGTGGTGGATTCGATTACACTTTCCACAAGGTTTCTCCTCAAGCTTCGATCCCCCTCGGAACTCTGGCTTGAACACCTTAACCCGTTCCGAGTCACGCACTGATCCTTCCCACTTTATCTTCTCTTTGCCCTTCTCCACGTCTTGTCGGTTCTTCTCCTTTTCAACCATTTCCGCCGCATTGATGGCTGCCTGAAAAGTGATCGGATTCCTAGCCGTGACCAGTTCCCGCACGCTACTCTTTAACCCAAAGATGTATCTCTCAACTCGACGTTCCTCATTCGGTACATACAACTCAACGAACCTCGCCTTCTCCATAAACTTCGTGGTATATTCTCTCATCGTCATTCCACCTTGTTCCAAACTCATGAACTCTTCTTCTAGTCGTTTCACTGCCGCCAGAGGGCAAAACGACGCCTTAAACTTTGAGACAAAGGTCTCCCACGTCATACTCTTAGCAGCATTTGACCCTTCCCCTGCGGTCTCCGCATCCTACCAAAACACAGTTTCCGACTTCAGCATGGACAGAGCAAACATCACCCTGTCACTAATGGCACACTTACAGGTGTCGAACGCCAGTTCCATTTCCCTGATCCACTTTATCGCCAACACGGGATCGCATTCTCCCTTGAAAGCAGGTGGCTTACAAGAAGCGAACGCCTTGTAACTACAACCTTCACTTAGCACTCGGTCATTTACTGCCAACAGGTTTGACTGAGTAGGGCTCCCCGAAGCTGAACCATGAGAGCTAGTCTCCCCTCCCTTACTACCACTGGCCTCCTTACTCCCCGAAGCCGCCTTATTCTGCTTAGCCAACAGTGCTTTCAATGTATCCTGGATTTCTCCCAATGCAGTGGAGAAATTTTCTTGGGTCACAAAGGCTTGAGCACGGCCTCGCCCACGACTTCCACCTCGGATCGCTCCCCACCTGGACGCAGAGCTCTCCTAGTGAGACGCCTCTGGTTCTTGCGGAATTCCCGCGCTCCTCGTCCCACGAGTAACCCGTGCCCTCACTACAGCTCTTTCCACGTTCTCATTCACCTGAGTAGCCGCTCGTTGTGGTACTCTTCCTCGTCCCCTTCCTCGGCCTCTTCCTCGACCTCTACCCCTACCGCGTGCGGACGCCGGCACCGGTGGTGCTTCCATTTCGATTTCCTCATCAAAAGGTTCCGATACGCCCCTCATGGATCTCCTCAACATGATTACAAACTGACAAAGAAACACCAAGAACATTAAGCCTACAGTTCCAAGATAATAAGGCAATTAAGCACTTACATGTACCTGTAAGCTCGTAATTACACTTGCCAGGTGTAATCGCCAACTTACCTTACATGACGGTCCTCGCCACCCTATTAATCATCCTACCCAGCCTTGCTAAGGTCCTCCTAGTTCTCAGTTGTATTCTCTAACTTCACAAATTAAGTTTAGGCCCGTCTGGTCACCTAAAACTCTTAAACTAAGGCTCTGATACCATTTGTAACGACCCAAACTAGAAACAAAACATCATTTCCATAGATAATAATAATATCTGCCAAAACCTGGCCCACACCAAAAATTTTAACAATATTCGACAAAAGGGTTTGCGGAAACAACCCTAATTACAACTGAGAATAAGTCTATAATATTCAAAATGGAGGAATTCTAGTCTCTAAGATGCAAGCTCCAGCTCACACCTTCCCTTTCCCCTTGTCCGAGCTCCCTAACACCTGCTTACCTGAAAAGGTTTTTAGTTTTGAAAGCGAGGGTTAGACCATGAGGTCTAGTGAGTTCCCTCAAAAGCCACACTATATAAAATAATCGAGTTTGTAAAAGCTTTTCAGTAAGAACAGTTATTTCCAAAACTTCATCATAAAGCACACGTAAATAATCCACACAATATGACATGCTAATGGCACACGCTATGGTCACACACACCGTGACAGCGTAAGAGAGCACACGCGCTATAGCCACACACACCGTGACAGCGCAACCGGGCACACACCGCCCATAAATGAAACGAATTCATATATTAAATTCTTATGGGACACACCCCCATCTCACATAAACGCCATAGCATGTCCACACATAAACAATTTATATCCACACAGTAAAACCATAATTTTCATGCCAAGTTCAAAGAAAATGTACGAGCATTTATCAATAAGAACATGCATAACGTTTCACACTTAAAATAGGTTTTAGGATCAGAAAAACTCACCTGCGATGGCAAAGCACGCCCTCCTGTTCTAAACTCGAGTTACCCAAGCTTAGAACCTAAAAGATCAGATAATTCCTTAATCAGAAACAAAGACCCAGAACTTACCGGGTGCACAACACTTCCCGGATACCCGAACTTCCCGGATACCCCAACTTCCCGGATACTAGGACTGTCCGGACACACCCTTTATCGGGTACTAACACCCGGAAACCCAACCTATCCGGAAGGACACGCATCCGGTAACTCCCACGAAAGCCTTACCCGGACACTTGCAAACTATCCGGAAACTACTGAACATCGAGAACTTTTAGTGTCCGAAAACTACGGTCTGATTGAAAAACTGATTTCTAAAAGTGATTAAAATCTGATTTCTACCCAAGAGTTGATTACGTACACCACTGGGTTCATTTCCCAACCATAAAACACCCACTTAAACCACTTTTGATCCCTTAAATCGGATTATAAACACAAAACCCTCAAAACACACTTTTAAAGAAAAATGGGTGAAAACTCATTGAATCACTACTTTTAGACTTAAGAATCCCGACCAAAAGGAGAAAGGAACACCAATTTAACAGTCAACAAGAATTTAGAATGGTTTACCTTACTGATTCTTCTCTTCTTTGATTTCTTTCCCCCAAAAACTCTCTTCTTCTTTCTTTTCCTTCTCTAGCCGCCAAACACCTCAAAAATAGAATAATACTTATTTTTGGTTGATGCCCTAGGGATTAGGACCATTTTATACTTCCCACAAATTGCACATGAACCCCTCAAATAAACTTTCCTTCTTTTCATTTTAACCACCAAACTTTCGAAACCTACTAAAATTTGGGTTATTACAGTAGGAGCCTAGGAGGATAGGGTCCAGATGGCGTGACAGGGATGTACGAATGTGAGCAGCTCTTTCAACATATATTATTGGGCTAATTTTTTTAAGAGTGAATTACAAATTTGTCCATGTAGTTTTTGTGTTTTAACACTATAACTCCGTGTTTGAAATATCTATGGATTACATTCATGTAATTTGCATTGTATAGCACATTGGGTCCCTAAGGGGCTGTTTGTTTTTTCATTTTCAGCTCTTAACAACCTCTTATGTCTGATTCAGTCAGACATTTCATGATTCATATCGTTTGTTTTTAAATGTTTTAGAGGCTCTTAACTCTTAAATGCCTCTAAAATAAAAAAAAGTGGTAACCTAATCTCTGATTTTTCCTATAAATCGCTTAGACCTCATCGCCTCCATCGACATTTTCCTCCATCGCATCAGGTCTCGACCCAAACATCTTGGATTCACCTCCATTTCCTCCAAACATCTTGGATTCACCCAAACATCAGATGGGACAACATGAGACAAAAACAAGTTTTCATGGGACAAAACTTAAGTTTTTTTGTTCCACCAAAATAGGTGGAACAACATGGGACTAAAACATAAGATTACTAAAATACCTTTTTTTTCCAACGTAACCTAGATTAAAATTATCTCCTCCAGTCCAGTCCCGTCCCGTCCCATCCAGTCCAGTCCCGTCCCATCTAGTCTGCGTACCAAACGCTACCTGATGTTTGACAAAACAAAAAACTCAAATAAAAAATTTCTAACTTAAAACTTGAAATTAAAATGATAGTGTCTATATATTGCAGTTTTTGTACCGTTTTTGTAGAAATCTTCAACACCATATTATTAACAAACTATTATGAATCAGTACACAACCTTCAAGAGATATGAAGGAAGAAAAAATAAAACTCTAACTAGATATGAAAGTAAACCCTAATATCTAGACAGAGAAAAGAACGAGAGAAATATCTAAATTGTGTAAAGAGAAAATGAATTGTGTTATCAAAATCTTCAGTATCTTCGGCTTTATATAGCTCCACACTTATTTCCTACTTCGGTCCTTCAACCTTCCAGAAACATGCTGCGCTAACCTTATATTCTTACAAGATGTGAGGCGCCATCCAGACCTATTTGAGTTTCCTAATAATAGCCCCTGTATTATTTAATAAACAACAAAACAATACTTTAAGTTAGACAAGTCAAGATAAGTCAAGATTGTACAAAAGATGTTATATCTTTTAACACCTTCCCTCAATCTTGACACCTAAACAAATCTAATAACTTTAATTTTCCACAAAGATAATTGTGTTGATTTATACCAAGTGATTTGGTTTATTTTTTGTAAACTGAAAGTCCTTAGGGAAACCGACCAGTTTAAAACATCTCTGAATCGTATGTCCATTTAATCCACAATGTTTACACACGAGATGAGGTTTTCCTGATTGTTTCTTAGTATTAGAAGTTTTTCCAAAAAACGCAGAGTTTTGACCTTTGGAATCAGAGGAGGAAGACCGGGATGAACTCCGATGAGATTCCTCCCTTGATACCAAAGAGAATGCAGTTTTAACCGAGGGCAGAGGTTCGGTTGTTAAAATATTACTTCTTATGTGAACATACATATCATCTAGCCCCATTAAAAACTGCATCAATTTTATTAGCTGATTATGCTTTGAAAACTCATTAGATGCATTACATGTACATGAAGGTAATTTTATCAAAGCATCAAACTGTTTCCAAAGTGAATTTAACTTGTGATAATACTCAGAAACCGAAAGTCCATTTTGATTTAAACAATTAATCTTCTGATACAGATTAAAAGTAACAGATCCATCGATTTTGTCATATGTTTCCTTCAGTTCATCCCACACTTGGAACGCAACCTTGGAAAACACCTGACTAACAAATAAGTCCTCAGATACAGAGCCAAGAATCCAAGATAAAACTACAGAATTACATCTATCCCATTGTCTTGCAAGAATTTCATTATCAGTAGGACGAACAATAGAACCGTTAACAAAGGCAATTTTATTTTTGGTTTCAAGAGTAAGGACCATAGCACATGACCAAACTCTATAGTTCTCAGTACCAGTCAACTTAAGTCCTAATATAGAGGCTCCAGTGGTATCACTAGGATGGAGGAATAAAGGATCACCAAAATCTAGCTTAGCAATAAGAGATTGCTCTTCTGTATTTTTAGGTGCTTCTCCTCCAGCCATGATATCAGCAGAGAAACAGAAACAAGAACAGGGCGAGAACTGAGAAGCTTTAGCAGGATTCCTTGCCACTCAATGATGGTAGGTCAAGCTAACATCTCAGTCATCGAAGTGAATAGGGATAAAAAGACTTACATAAATTATTATTGACGAACGAATGTCACAACTGCTGATATAGGTAAAAAAATACTTACACACAAAATAACATGAGTAGCACAGCGGAAACAAACGGTCAGATCTCTGATAAAACAGAGATCAGAATCCACACCTGAACAGGAACAAAAGACTATACGGAGTCACGATCTGATACTAGGATGGAGGACATTGTCCAAATAAACCATCGCAAGATCAGATCTGAACAGATCTAGACAAACGTGGCCTCAACAAAGTCTCACAGGCACACAACAAACGGGGTACACAATGTACAGATCTAAGCAGAAATAAGAGAATGTACACACCAATATGTATGATAACAGATCTAAACTATACAACAGAAATATGTTTCACAGATATGTATGTATGAGAACAGATCTAAACAACATATGTATGATAACAGATCTAAGCAGAAATGTATATGCACAAATATGTATAATAGCAGATCTAGACTATACAACAGAAATATGTATGCACAGATATGTATAAAAGCGAATCTAGAAAACACAACAGAACATATACCAAAGGATATTGAGAGAACACAGTAAAGGGTAACTTCAGAGAGTAAAACATGCAAGAATCAACCCAGGTTAGATTCTTGTATTCACTGTTTGAACTTTGGAGATTAATACCAATGCATGCGTTCTTAAATCACACAACAGTGATGAACGTGTAAACAAAAAACAAAAACTACTTGGATCTATAGAGAAGAGTAGTCTGAGTTGTATGTACACAAAACAAGGTATATATTTGAAGAACAAAGTCAACAGTCCAAATCTAGAGAGAAGTGAACAAATCGACTTGTGTAAGAGCAGAGACTAACCACACCAGATAACAGAATCGTTGAGATCCAAACTGAACAATAGTACAGAAGAACTCACATGAGACTGAGAAGATCTGTACAGAAGAAATCGAGAAAAACGATTTGAATTTTTTTTGAACACAACAAGGAGTAATAGATCTGTTACAAAACTCTGTTTGGAGTCATAAGACGCAAACAGAGACAAGTTAAACAAAGAAGCACAAATCTGTTACAACTCAGTCACAAGTTAAGCAAAGAAACACAGATCTGTTACAACTCAGTTTAAAATCATATGAAGCAACCAGAAACAAAAATGATAGCACAATTTAAAGATGATTTTGAAAACACAGAAGAAGTAAAGAACACAATAGCTTACCAAGAAATGGTGTTTAGATGAAGGAGGGATCGTAGCCCTCGCTTTGATACCATGTAGAAATCTTCAACACCATATTATTAACAAACTATTATGAATCAGTACACAACCTTCAAGAGATATGAAGGAAGAAAAAATAAAACTCTAACTAGATATGAAAGTAAACCCTAATATCTAGACATAGAAAAGAACGAGAGAAATATCTAAATTGTGTAAAGAGAAAATGAATTGTGTTATCAAAATCTTCAGTATCTTCGGCTTTATATAGCTCCACACTTATTTCCTACTTCAGTCCTTCAACCTTCCAGAAACATGTTGCGCTAACCTTATATTCTCACAAGATGTGAGGCGCCATCCAGACCTATTTGAGTTTCCTATTAATAGCCCATGTATTATTTAATAAACAACAAAACAATACTTTAAGTTAGACAAGTCAAGATAAGTCAAGATTGTACAAAAGATGTTATATCTTTTAACAGTTTTGTGTAAATTTTTTAATATAAAATAATAGTGTAAATTATTTTTAACCTACAAAAGGGCATATAATTACTCAAAAATCTCACTTAGTTTCTATCTATGTTAATCTCAACACTTCAATATCTATGTCGTCGCCTCCAAATCCATAATCAATTCCCAAGGGATCTGTTTGATTTGCGGGATTTAATAAAATTTGGGGATTTAAAGTTGGATTCCATTTTCAATCTGTTAGAGTTATAATCGTATATATGTAAAGTACAAGGGTTGTTCTGTAATTATCTGTAACTTAGCTTGTATAAATAGGTTGCTTATCTTTCATTATTAGGTTAATCTTTCTTCTGTAATTGTTCTTCAATATATGAAAACCTTCGGCCGATTCAGCCACATCTCTCTCAAGTCTATTATCTGTTAATCGATTCTTCAATTCTAACATGGTTTCAGAGCTGTAGGTATGTCTCACTAATCCTACTGATTACTTGTCTTGTTCAACCTTATTGTTTTCGATTTCTGCTGCTATCTCGTTCGTCTTTTTTTGTCGAATCGCCACACTCCGGAACCCTAATCGCCACATACCGGAACTCGCTACACTCCGGAACTCGCCACATACCGGAACTTCTACACTACCGGAACTGCCCACACTTCCGGAACTTCTACACTTCCGGAACTTCTACACTTCCGAAACTGCTCCTACTTCCGGAACTGCTCCTACTTCCGGAACTCGCCACATACCGGATCTCGCTACACTCCGGAACTCGCCACATACCGGAACTTCTACACTACCGGAACTGCCCTTACTTCCGGAACTGCTCCTACTTCTGGAACTGCCCACACTTCCGGAACTGCCTGTATCTGGCTTCCGGTATTGCTTCTGTTCTTACTTCTGAAACTACTTCTTCCGGTACTGCTATCTCACTTAATTCTGGAACACTCACAATTTCGGAACCAGTTTTCACTTTACTTCCGGAACACTCAGGGTTTGAGATCAATTCCGAAACTCAACTTCAGTTCTCACTTTTCTGAAATTATTTCCGGAACACTCAGTTCCATCACTCCCAAATTTCCTTCCAGTCTTCAGTCCCAGATGGCTCTCAATAGCCAGTCTAAATACAGTGAATCCACGTTCTGTCACTCTGCTTCTCATCTTCTCCTCAACTGCCTAATTCAAAAATGTCGCTGGTGTGGGATCACACAACCACGACACTATGGGTTTGACTGTCCAACGCATCCACGGAATTCAGGTACGCAAAAGCAACAGCGCACTCAGTCATTTGATGGATCAATGACTCAAGACTCCTCTATGCCGGCAATTCAGGCATCGCATAGCAACAACTCATCGCCTGACCTTATGGAACTATTGCGCCAAAACCAAGAGATTATAGAGCGACTCATGACAGGTTCTATAGGTATGAATTCTCAGTGCAATATCTCAGCACCAGGTAACCCTTGGCTATTTGACTCTGGATGTTGTAACCACATGACACCTAAGGCTGACGGGTTTGTCTCTAAGCAAACCTCCAGAATGTTCTCATCAGTCCGTATTGCGGATGACACTCTCGTACCTGTATCTTTTAGTGGGACTGTCTCTACCCCCAATATACAATTACCTGATGTGCTACATATCCCTAACTTATCTCTGAGTCTGATTTCAATCACTCAACTTATGGAATCCGGTCTAATTGTTCTGTTTCACCCTTCTGGTTGTGTTGTGCAGGATCCAAAGACCAAACAGATCCTTGGAGTAGGCCGTAAAGTTGGTCGGATGATTGAAGTGGTCTGCCTCCGTCTTCCCTTAACCTCATCAAATATTGTTGCTTATGTTTCCAGTACCCCTTCTTTTGAATAATGGCATAAGCAACTAGGACATCTATCTTTATCTAGAATAAAACTGCTAGCTAGTTCAGGATTATTAGGTAACACTTCTTCTGAAAACGTTTCTTGCTTATCTTGTCAACTTGGCAAACATCATGCCTTACCCTTTCAACTAAATGAATTTAAATCTGCCTCTCCTTTTGATCTCATTCACTCTGATGTTTGGGGACCAGCACCACATCCATCCATGGGAGGTTCTCGATACTTTGTTATCTTTATCGATGATCACACACGCTTTACATGGATATATCTCATGAAACATCGCTCCGAACTACCTCAAATATATATTACCTTCGCCCGTATGATTCTGACCCAGTTTTCCAAGGCTATAAAGATTCATCGAGCAGATAATGCTATGGAATACAAAGAATCCTCTCTCCTCTCTTTTCTTCAATCTCAGGGTACTCTTTCTCAGTACTCCTGTCCAGGCACCTCTCCGCAAAATGGACGTGCAGAACGAAAACATCGCCACATCCTCGATACTGTTCGTACTCTATTAATCTCAGCCAAGTGTCCAGAACGCTTTTGGGGCGAAGCTGCCTTCACAGCTGTCAACACCATCAATCGTCACCCGACTCCCATCCTAAATCAAAAGTCTCCCTATGAAGTGCTCCATGGGGTTTCTCCTGCATATGAACTCCTAAAAGTATGGGGTTGTGCCTGCTTTGTTCAGTTGCAACCTCATGAACACACCAAACTCGAACCTCGTTCTCGATTATGCTGCTTTCTTGGCTATGGTATTGAACACAAAGGTTATCGTTGTTGGGATCCAGTCTCTAAGAGACTACGTATATCCCGCCATGTCACATTCTGGGAACATCTTCCCTTCTCAACAGTGTCCAAATTTCAGGACATACCCAATCCTTCCACTTCCTTCTTCATTGATAACTCTATCTCTTTGGAATCACTCCAATTAGATCCCATGCTCACCCCTCCATCTAGTACACCTCCTTCTGTCACCCCTCCATCTGTGACCTCATCATCTGCTCCACTTCCTTCCGTCTCGTCTCAACCTGAGCCTTCACCTATGCCATCTGTGCCATCTGATCATGATCAATCATCTGCACCATCTCCAAGGACTACTTCTAAGCCATCTGCTGAGTCTATGGATCCTAGCTCCTCACAACCACAAGCTGAAGTACGACGCTCAGACCGGGTAAGACAAGTTCCTTCTCACCTTCGTGATTATCACTGTTATGCTACAATGTTGTCCAACCATGAACCCACTTCCTTCAAGGAAGCTGCTTCTAACCCTGTTTGGAAGCAAGCTATGACTGAGGAACTTTAGGCCCTTGACAAAGCAAATACATGGGAGTTTGTTCCTCTCCCACCGGGCAAGTCACCTATTGGTTCCAAATAGGTCTTCAAAATCAAAACAAAGTCTGATGGATCCATTGATCGATACAAAGCACTCCTTGTGGCAAAAGGCTTCAATCAAGAATATGGCATTGATTACGAGGAGACGTTTGCTTCTGTGGCTCGTGTCACCTCGGTTCGTAGTCTTCTCGCCATAGCTGCCACCAAAAGATGGCCACTTTACCAGATGGATGTCAAGAATGCCTTTCTAAAGGGTGATCTCGAAGAGGAAGTCTACATGAAACCCCCTCCAGGTGTGATCTCTCGTCAGGGTCATGTATGACGACTTCGAAAAGCCCTCTATGGCCTCAAACAAGCTCCTCGTGCTTGGTTTGAAAAATTTAGCAATACTGTCATTTCATTGGGGTTTTCTCCGAGTAATTATGATTTTGGCCTGTTTACTCGGACCACTGTTGCAGGTACAATCTTACTCCTATTGTATGTTGATGATATGATCATTACTGGCAGTGACTCTACAGGTATCACCCATCTCAAACAGTCTCTCAGCTCATGCTTTGAGATGAAAGATCTTGGTAAACTACACTACTTCCTTGGTCTTGAAGTTCTATCAGACTCTTCCGGCATCTATCTCTGTCAAGCTAAGTAAATTTCAGATCTGTTATCCAAAGCTGGGATTACAGACAACAAAGTTGCTTCTACACCCATTGAGTAAAATCTGCATCTTGCTCCCAATGCCGGCACCCCGCTGCGGGACCCTACACGGTACCGTCAACTAGTTGGTTCTCTGGTCTACCTGACTGTTACTCGACCCGATCTTGCATATGCAGTTCATATAGTCATCCAGTTCATGGCTGCTCCGTGCTCCGATCACTATGCCGCGGTCCTACGTATCCTTCGGTATCTTAAAGGGACAATGTTTCATGGACTTCACTTCTCATCCACATCGTCCTTAACTCTTCGTGCATTCTCCGATGCTGACTAGGATGGAGACATAACAGACCGTCGCTCTACCACTGGATATTGTTTCTTCCTTGGAAACTCTCTTATTTCCTGGCGCGGCAAGAAACAATATCTGACAGCTCGATCTAGTACTGAAGCTGAGTATCGAGCTTTAGCTGACACTACGCAAGAACTTGTATGGCTACGCTGGTTACTATCTGATATGGGTGCTCATCAGATCTCTCCAACACCATTATGGTGTGATAACAATAGTGCTATTCAGATTGCTCACAATGATGTCTTTCATGAGCGTACAAAGCACATCGAGATTGACTGTCATTTCACTCGTCAACATGTTCTTCGCAAGACCGTTCGACTTCTCCCAATTTCAACCATTGATCAGACAGCGGACATCTTCACCAAAGCTCATCTTTCGGGGCGTTTTCGGGCTCTTGTTTCCAAACTCAATTTGGCTCATTCTTCCCCTACTTAAGTTTTGAGTTTGAGGGGGGGGGGGGTGTTAGAGTTATAATCGTATATATGTAAAGTACAAGGGTTGTTCTGTAATTATTTGTAACTTAGCTTGTATAAATAGGTTGTTTATCTTTCATTATTAGGTTAATCTTTCTTCTGTAATTGTTCTTCAATATATGAAAACCTTCGGCCGATTCAGCCACATCTCTCTCAAGTCTATTATCTGTTAATCGATTCTTCAATTCTAACACAATCATGTAAAGAAAATTCCGAAATGGAAATCGATAAACATCGAATCTAAAAATCCTATAGTGATAACCGGTGGTTCACGATATTTTATAGGAATTTTTTAGTATTTTAGAATATGTTAAAACTATTCGTTTTATGATAATCAATTAATAAAAGGTAATTTAATTATTTGTATACATTATCGATAAATAATAGTGTTGGGTTTTGATGCGATTCGTAACCGTCAAAACGCAGTGGAAAAATAAATAAGACGGTTACAAAAATTATAAAATACAATTCTAAATACAAAACCCAATCGGATCCATTGATGCATTTAATTAATTGATAACACACCATAGGGTGTTTAGGGATGTACCTTTTAGAGCCGGTGTGGTTGAATGATCGGAGCACTTAGAAACCAACGGAAGGTTTCCTCTAACGGTATCCACACACGAACACGCGGATTCCACCGAGTGCTAGCCCAGTCAACTGAAAACAACTGACCTGACATCCTATTTATATAGACAGTAAATAGGATTTATGTTTATAAGTTATTATTTGAATTCAAATAATTTGAATTCGAATAATTATCTGAATAATTATATTTATCTAAATAATAATTAGTCATATTTACAGATAAAACCCTGTAATTATCATAATTACCTTTTACACATATTATTTAATCATTCTTTCAAGAATAACTATTTAACTGTTAAACATGACTTTAACGAGTTTCTTTCTTAATGGAAGCAAACATGTTCTTTGTGTGCGACTCTTTAGGTTTACATACTCGTTGGTAACATTTCTGTGTGACACGTGTCGTGGGCATATAATAACCTACAAATAGAATTCAATTCATTTCTAAATTCTACAAACCAAACACATCTAAGATTCCAAATTAACCCTTCCACAAAATTTATATCCCTTGAAATAAATCCGTCAAACCAAACAAGGCCCTTGGAGATGCATGAGTCTAACATAACTCACTTTGTAACACCCGAAAATGGGACAAACAAGAATTTCCAAAATCGAAAAATGGGTATATAAATATCAAGATACGAGACATCCCAAAAAGGGGGAAATCAAAATACGGCTGTTAATTACAAGTTTATAACCAATCAATATAGAGATAACAACCTACTAGTTTAATTCCTTAATATAAATAAGATTAACATTTGGGTATCATGTAAACCACAAAATAATGCTCTCTAAAAAGGGTGTCCCAAAATTGCTCCCAAAGCTCACTTCTATAGTCCGGCTATCTTGGCATTCACGCCCCTAGAACCTGAGATATAAGTCGACACCAAACAAGTGTTAGGCCAAGAAGCCTAGTGAGCTTGAACATATAATAGATAACTATAGAAATAATCAAGGTAATTTATAAAACCATAACAACTTAATCATTTGGAATCAATGGGGGAGACCCATATCACTTTAGCATGTTTCACCTGAAGAACGGTTTACCTTAGTTTCTACCCTCATTACTAACACCACAAGGTCCGACACACTTAAGGACTACCTCCAAATTACCTTAAATGTTTGAGGTCCTAATGCATACCTCCAAAGTGGCACCACAAGACTAAACCGTCCTAGTGCCTACTTGGACAGTTCATCCATAATTACCATACCAATCTAGCAATATTCATTTACTCAAAGTAAGAACATATATACTACTATATAAAATAAGCTAGCGATCCAATCACCATACACGTACATCATGCGTTCTCCTAATGTTCAAAGGCCTCCACTTAGGTCAAATGTAACACATATGATATAGGGTATATCCAATGTTTTAAACCAAATTTCACATAATCTCCTCTAAGCAAATTAAACCATAGAAACAAAAGTTATAACCGTAAATAAGTGGTTTAACTTCTTTGCATGTGTATAAAATCCAAGTAAATGGGGTTATAAACCAAAATCATCACATAGAGAGTAAATTCTTAAGATAAGTGTAGAGATGTAGTTAAAATAGACATTATCACATGTATCTGGTTTACAAATCATTTAAAACCCACATATTAGGTTTTTTAAGAAAACCTAGAAAACTTAGCAAACCATTAAAATTTAGGGAGGATGAAGTTGAAGCTTGACCTTAGCCTTGAGCCGCCCTTAGAAGCCAATCAACACCAAAAAGGAGCTCACTAAATGTCTTTGATAATCACTTGGTTGCATTAAATGAGGAGGGAAGAAGGGAGGTCAGAAATCTGTTCCAAGGGAAAATCGCTGCCCAAAATCGATCCAGATGAAAAATGAAGAGAAGAGATGGGTCAAGGGTTTTTATACCCCAGTTACACGCCCAGAGATTGTGCTAGACGATTGTGCCTTGGGCACTCTCGTAGGGAATTGTCGCGGGGATTGTACTGTGCCCCTCCCCCATGACGCGATTGTGATGGTCGACAGTACCCCGTGTCACTTTCGTGATCACTATCGTGATCACTATCGTCGAACATGCACTGAGACTCAACACTCCACGACGATTGTGACAGACTACAATGCCTTATGTCACAATCTCGGGCATTCTCGCCCGAATTGTATCGAACTCGAAATTTCAGTTTGTCGAGACGATTAAGGATGGTAACTCGAGACTAAACCTCAATAATATTATACTTAAAATAAAAATTATTAACAAAAGAATTTTGAGATGAACATACGACTTTAACTTGCTTAAAATTCTGAGTGTTACACACTACACCTTGAGTAGATATGGAAAAAAACTCGTACTCAACCAACAACTTGAACAAGGAATCCCTTAGTTGATTAGGGATGGAGAATCCCCGAGTTTATTAGAAAATGATGTGGATACTCTTGGGTATTAATAACATGGATGTGTAAATTTTCAATTGATATATTTGTGATTGAAATAGATTTGTTTGGTGTTACACTTATGCAAATACAACAACTAAATTTTGGCTAATTAAGTATTTTGTGTTATGTCATTTAAACATGAAAGTGATAGATAGATGTATATATATTATTATGTAAACATTTAAAGTGCATAGATGAGAAAAAAGAAATCCCCAATCCCTTTAATTAGGTAGGAGAGGATGGGGATGAATCTTATTCCTCGACAGGGACCAAAATGGGGATAAGAATGGTGATTAGGGTCCACGATTCCCTAGCCCGGTTCCTATCCCTATCATTGAGAGTCTATGTAATATTTCAGGCCAACCGTACCAGATATTGTCTGCTTTGTCTACACACCTAGACTTACGGTTTTAAAACGCGTCTGATAAGGGAGGTATCAAGTTCCTCTTATAAGGCAACATTTGTTCATCTTCCCAACCAATGTGGGATCTTACAGTCTATTACATTGATACATTTGGGAACTTCCCAAAACATATATCAGAGTTTTTATATACACATGTACTCTTGTTTTAATAAATTTTCGTCACTCATTAATCATCGTTTTTAATATAAGTTTATAAATTAATTTTGTATAGATTATATCTTGAGTTATCTCAGATTGATTTTTGTTAAAGTGGATTAATCGGATTGATCAAATACAATTATTAAATTATTATTCATTTAAATAAACAAATCACCCGTGTCATAACAAAAAAACGTGTTCGTTTTAATAAGACAGAAACATGTATTATTAAATTTATTCAAGCGATATTTTAACATTTGACATTTGACATTTTCAAAGAAAATATTGAAGAAACAAGATTCGAAGTCTCTAACACAAAGCTACATTTAACTTTATTTATTTTTCTATTTTAAATATTGTAATACTGATTATTTTACTAAAATATTATTTATTACTCATAAGCATTTATATTTAAAGTTTCTTATTGATAGAAATATAATAAAAAATATTTTTCTCTTATAACAACTATATTTTCACAGTTCTCTAAATTTGAAAATCTTCACACTTTCTTCGTTTTGGAGATATGTTAGATTTTTTTCACATAACTTTTTAAATCCTCATTTTAGAAAATAAATTATGTTATATATATAGTCACGTTGAGGGAAAACATTAAAAAAATGAAAAAGTGAAGAATACATTAGTAGTCGTTCATCTGAACGGTACGCACCTGTGCATACAACCAGTTAATTTGTAACATGGACACGTGCATAAAAAAAAACACCTCAAATTACTTGTATACATATGTACATACCGCCTAGATGAACGGTTACTATGGTGCTCCTCAGTTTTTTATTCTTTTTTAGATTTTCCCTTGAATCTCTCTTCTCTCTCTCTCTATATATATATATATATATAGAAGTTGTGGTTAACGTGAGAAGCGTGAAAAGTTGATATGAACCGTTGATTACGTGTATACATATGTGCATACCGCCTAGATGAACGGTTACTATGGTGCTCCTCAGTTTTTTATTCTTTTTGAGATTTTCCCTTGAATCTCTCTTCTCTCTCTCTCTCTCTCTCTATATATATATATATATAGAAGTTGTGGTTAACGTGAGAAGCGTGAAAAGTTGATATGAACCGTTGATTACTTTTAATCAAATACCTTCCCATGAATTGCAGCTTAGAAAGGGTCTGATTCGGTGCATCTCGGTCTCGGTTCATCGTATCTCGATACATCTAATTAATCCTAATATACCTATATTTTTCTCATCTGACGGTTGATAACCACTTTTCACGTTTATCACATTAACCTCAACTTCTCACGGAAACTCAACCCTATATATATACTAGAACTCTACTCACGCAACACAGTACGATACATCGTAGTTTTAGTTTTTCGTTTATTTTTTTGTCTTTATCAATTTTATCGATTTTGTATGGTCTTAAGAAAGCGATGATTTTTTTTATAAATTCGTTTAATTTAATTTTTATTTTATTTTAGCCTAGGTTTATTAATGATGTAATTTATTTTAGCTTTAATAATATAATATTTTAATAAAATAATAATTAAGTATTAAATTAGAGTTCAATAATTATTTTGATTATATTTTAAATTATTTATATTTAAAATGAGATGTTTATCTTGTATTTGGTTATGTTTATCAGTTAGTTATGAATTCAAACATGTAGGTTTAAAAAGTTGCATCAATGCATTATCTACTTGTAATCTTGAATTTTAAGTAATATGCATAAATAAATAGTACTTGATGCATAAAAATTTGTTTTTAAGAGTTTTTCTCAAATTCTTTATAATATAGTGTGTGTGTGTGTGTGTATATATCTGTTGTTGGGGGAAATAGTTGGCTATGGTATGAGCTCAGTCACCGGATTTCTTGAGAATCGTGTGAGAGTTCACTTTCCGAATTGATATTTCGACCCTATGCGATTGGATTGGCACAAAAGATATTATTTTTTTGGTCAATCTCCATTGGGAATCAATATAATGTGCAGTTATGCACATATAATTGATCTGTTGCACGGATGTCCAAGTATCTGTGGTTAAGCTAAGCCGTTGGGAGTGTTCCTTAAAAAAACTTTTTAAGATTATTCCGCTCTTCATAATAAATGGAAACTATGTCTCTATTAATTGTCCATCTAGAAGGTATTCTGAACATCGGACACGCTTCTTGAACCCATTGTCTCCACCCCCTACCGTCTACAAACTTGAAAGGTAGTTCATCTATTATAATCATCTTAGCAGTTGCTTTTCTAACCCTCTCTTGATTAAAGACCCAATTAGTCAACACGCTTTCGTTTTGAGAATATGAGGCAAATGCTAACATGGACTGTCTAGTCTCTTTTGCCTGAGAGTTTTTAAGGCATGCAAGGGCATGGTTTTTTAGGGAGGAAGTCCCGTACTTTTTAGGGTCAGCGGCGTATGTTTTTGCACAATACTTGCACTTTCCTTTTATGGTATTACCTTTGTCATCTAAAATTTCATCAAAGTGCTCCCAATAAACTGACTTTTTTTCCGCCGCTTTACGTTTTTTTGTTTCCGGTGGTGGCGGTGCACTACTATTGACTTCGAATTGATCCATTCCAAATCTATTAATTTCAAACATCAAACAAAGTAACAAACATTATAGTTTCAAGTTCAACATTTATACAAACATCAAACATATTATAGTTTCAAGTTCAACATTTATACAAACATCAAACATATTATAGTTTCAAGTTCAACATTTATACAAACATCAAACATCAAACATATTATAGCATGCAATTCGTAGTCAAATGAAAACAATATCTTTGCAAAATACAAAAAGGATTTATAAGATGGCCTTTTTCATCTTCTAAAATGGTTTAACATGTACTTCATGTTACATGTTAACAGTTAACTCCAAAATGAAACAAAACAGATTGAACCACAATCAACAACAAAATTAAAACAACATGCCTGTTTTGTGAATGTGTGTGATTGCGTTGAGACTCAAGAACCAGACCCAACATATACAAATAAATTATCCACATAGGAATACCAAAAATGGAACTAGGGTTTACTCATACCCAAGGCAGCGGTGGGCGGCGATGGTGGATAATGGCGATTTGCGATTTGGACGCCGGACAGCCGTGGTGCGGTGGTGGAGACTGGAGAATGGCCGGCGATGGAAGGCAGCGGTGGGCGGCGATGGTGGATAATAGCCGACGGGGGGTGTGGGTGGTGGCGAGTGGCGACTGTGACTGATTTTGCGATTTGGATTTGGGGTTTTAGGTTAGAAGAAATCAAGAATGAAGAAATCGTGAAAGTGACAGTGTGAGTGTGACACCGTTTTTACTTTTAGTTTTAGGTAAAAAACTGATTTTAATTTTTAAATATAATATATTAATATATATATATATATATATATATATATTAAATTTATTAAATAAAATCTTTTATTTATTTATCGGATATTCGGACGGGTCGGGTGGGTAAAACCCAAACCCAACCCGATCCTAATTTAATCGAACAATTAAGCGGATCGGGTCATTCGGGGTTCGGATATTTCGGGTGCGGGTTTTTAGTGGAAATTGCGGGTCGGGTCGGGTTATCGGATATTTCGGGTTTTGCACACCCCTACCTGGGTTACACGAAATTCAATCTGGGATAAGACTCAACAACACTTTCGTTTTCAGGCATGAAAACGAAATCCAATTCGCTGTGTGTGTAAAACGTAAGCATATATAGTATTTATATACTAATTTCATTCATAAAGAGGAAAAAGAAACGAAAATGGAAATTATTGCTAATTAATAGCAACAAAGGGTAAGTTACCACCATTATGTCAATCATTGCTAATTAATAGCAATAATGGGTCACTTACCACCGTTATGACAAAAATCAAGGACTGAAATAACTGCACAATAAATGCAGCTCTGATCTTACAAGACCAGAGATCGGACAACCTGATCAGAGCACAACCATCTCAGAGGTAGTCTGATCACAGCCAACCACTTCAGAAGTAGCCTCTTATAAAGAATAACATCCTTTAAAGAATACTAACCCTTGTAAAGAATATTAACTTCATGTAAAGAATATTAACCCTTATAAAGAATATTAACATCATGTAAAAAATATTAACTTTTTGTAAATAATATTAACCCTTGACCCCCGCCATTTCCTCGTGTCCGGGATCAAACTCGTCTTATGACAAGTGTGCACTCCGCACCACCTAACTTGCATTAGATCAAAAGTTTGAAACCAAATATCACACGTGTTAAGTCCAATTACACTTAAATGACCCGGTGACACTAAAATCACCAACAATCCTCCCCCATTTTAGTGTAGCCCATGAAATAACACCTTAAGTTAAACAAAACCAAACTTGCACGTAAATGAAAATGTCGAAACGATTGAATTTCCACATTAGTATTTTACATGTTCCAAATATTCGAGAATCAAGGTGTCCTAAGGATTGAACCCATCAACTCATTTGAATACTTGAAGATAAAATACATACAAGTTTCCATACTCTTCCAGCAAACAAAATGTAACACCTCGAATTTTTCATTATGTAATGTTTTGTTAAAAGGGTTGAAAGTGCAATTGATACAACGCTTAAGTTAATTGTGAACTTATGAAATTTGAGGGCTGATTTTGTTAATTGGCTATAGTTTTGGGTTAAATGGAAAAGTGTGAAATTGATATTTAAAGGGTGAGTCGGCTAAGGATTTGAGTTCTATCTCAAATTAGTCTTGGAAAGGCGGTTGCAGGCAGAAGAGTTTGTCTCTCTCGTTTGGTAAGAATTGATCGTCTTTCTCACTTTCTGATTCTTTAGGAATGGTATTTATGAGTTGAATTGATTCCTCCTTTAGGTTATCGATTCAGTTTTGAGTAAGAGAAGGTGATTTCAGATTTGGTTTGAGACTGACCCGGGTTCTTCAAAACAGGTGAGTTCATCTCTTTTCTACATATAGTAGCTGAAATTGAATTAAATATATGGTTGTTTATGGTCTAAGTGTTTTAGAAAATCTGTATGGATATGAAGTCGATGGAAAATTGGATTGAGGTGAGTTTTTAAGTCTAAAATCAATGTCCAGTTCGAAGTTACCGGATAAAAATTAAAATGTAGTATTCGGTAAACCACTGTTCGAAGGTGTCCGGACAAGATATAGCATCCGGTAAGTTTTTATATCTCGTAGTGTCCGGTAAAAGTTAAGTTCCCGAAAGTATCCGGAACTAAGTGTTTTCCGGATGAATACGAAATAAATTTGTGGGTATCCGGTAAGTGAGGTTTCCGGATAGAAGTTCCGGATAACATTTTCCGGATAACTTTGGTATCCGGATTGTATGTGTTTTCCGGTAAACATTGATGTCCGAATAGTTTGTGGTGTCCGGGAAGTTTTGATGTCCGGTAATTTTTGATTAGATCATTTTGACAGGGAACAATTCTAACTAATTGGAATTTTATCCTAACAGTATCAACATACTTATAACTTGATTTTAAGTATGATATGATTTGACATATGTTTTGGATTAATACGCATTTATGTTAGGAAGTGTAATGGATCCATAGGCACTAGTATTATGTGAACACGTGGAATAGGCGTGTACTAATCGTAATTCCCGTGTAATTGATCAACGTGGAATAGGCGTGAACTAATCGTAATTCCCATTGAATGGAAATGAGGAATAGGTGTGGATTAATCGTAATTCCCATTTCGTACCGAGATGTGAAATCGTGGGATAGGCGTGGACTAATCGTAATCCCGATTTCTATAGGAAGGAAAGAGATAGGCATGGCTTAATTGTAATCTCTACTTCCTCTCCAAGAAATAGGCATGGACTAATTGTAATTTCTTGGATATGAGCAATGATCTAGAATCCGTGGAGATTCGTAGTGGGCTCTTGAACATGATGTTATGACTTACTTAGTGTTTGTCATACTCATGGAATCAGGTATGATTCCCGTCATCGAAAGATGTTATGTGTACGGTGTAGATCCTAGTTTGACAATCAAGTAACAATGTAAACACGAAATGATTAAGCTTTGTATTGAATGAATAGAGAGTGTTACAAGATTGGAATGATGGACAACACACACTCTCTCTCTCTCTCTTAGCCGTATGAAACAAATCTGATTAATCACTCTAAGCCCTTTCTTTCTAGTTTCCTCTAAAATCACACCTTAAATACCTATGGCTTATCTCCTAAAGCCCAAGGCCCATTAAGCTAAATAAGCCCATTTATCAAATTAAAGGCTTTTACAAACAATTAAATAAAACTATTCTTTTCTTTATATCACTTTCTATTTTATAGGACATTTATGGTCCTAACAATCTCCCCCTAAAGTTATATAAAGAAAAAATACGATCTTGAAATCTTCAGGTCTTGGTCTTGAATCTTTGAAGCACTTTGGTGTTGCAGGTCTTCATGTCTTTCACGCCCCCCTTGAAATATGCTCTTAGTCTTCATAGTATCACGAGTTGAATTTGCTTTGAAAAACTTCAGAACTTGTTGAACCAATATGCTCGAATGAGGAAACAACTTGTTGCGAACACTCATTGATAAGGGATGAGAAGAACCATGCACTTGTAATCTTTTCTGCACAGATCATAATAGTTACTCCCCCTCAACTTTAGCTTACTCCCCCTCAACTTGATAATCTGGGTCTTTGAACCTTTATAACGTTTCTCCCTCATGATGATGTTCTTCGAGTCTTTGAATCTGTATCAGTTCTCCCCGTCATGATGATTAGGAGCATCCTGAGCATCATGTAACTTCAAAGACAACACTGATGAGTATCAAAAATACCAAATAAGACGTTAAGTAACCAAAATGGGGTAATCAACTAACACAGAAACACAAAAGTAACTGTAATCACAACAATTAAGAAAATTATGTGGCCTATGTTCAGAGTTGGCATTGGGGAATCTCTGATAGGACTTCCAGTTATCACTGAAGTAAATTATTAAAACTACTTCTCAAACTGTTCCGACAATATCACAAAGATATGCAAGTGGAATCACAAAGACTCGTGCATGTGTGAAAGAAATAAATTATAGCAGTTTGGCTCAAATATTGATTTAACTTGGGATGCAAGTTAAAATCAATAGACACAGTGATTAGAAAATGAAGTTTGGAGACCGGAGCTGATGTCTTCCTTTTTCAATATCTAAGACATCCGAGTGAGGAATAGATAAATTATGTGCTAAATCTCCGTGCATTTATGAAACAAACATATTTTGTGAGATGCTTGAGTGGCTGGGTGGGGTTACACGAGTTATCAAAACTGGGTCCATGTATGTTTCAATATTCATCTCCAAAGAACGAGAATGAATAGATTGTATGGTTACCCGGATAACTGACTCGGTTTGGTAAGGACCAATAATTCTTTTAAGCCCTGTCACTGCCTCGCCATTTTTCTTTTCACTGCAAACTCATCTATGCATCTAGACCCCTCACTGATGTCTATAATGGATGTGTTTCTTGGGTAGGTCCTTCCGGTTCTCGATAGACCATAGAAACGAAATAAATCCTATCACTCCTTTCACACACTTTTCATTTACCAAAAATAATAGTGAAACTGCTATAATTCAGAAGTCATAAGATGAAGTCCGAGTTCTGATCTAAGGTAATCAGAAGTCATCAAAATGATAAGGAATATCAAAGAACAAAGTCAAGCGCGAACAAAATGACTCGATGAGCACAATATAGTAAAAAATCAAACAAAGAATAGAAACTTTAATTGTGAAGAACAAGTCACAATTATTATATCAGAAAAGAATTGAATCATTAACATGAAATGACGAACTTTGAAACACAAGTAGGAATTCATGCGAGTGTATTTCCATCGAAAAATCAACAAGTATATCAGACATGGAAATAACTAAGTCAAGAAAATATAACACGTGGCATTCATGGAAGTTAACATTGGAGAATAACAAACACAAGTAAGTTATCCAAAATGAATTACCACGATTCTTTGAATTCACTGAAAAATTCATGTATATGTCAATTACCTGATGCTCCCCCTCAAAATTGGCGTAACCTTTTATTTCTATCACGTGAAATGAATATTTTGAATTGTGTTACACATGACATTCCTGCAAAAAAAATTAGAAAGATTTTGGTATCCATGCTTTGATGGATCCTTGATGGTTAGATGCCTTAACTTTAAAATGGGGATTGGGAATACTATAAGAACCATACCAACACTTAGCATAATTTTTATTCACAAAGTCACTTGTTCCACAGTAAGAACAACACAGCTTCTGTGTAGATAACCTGATTAGCTGTGTTAGGGCAGGTTTTATAGTTGATTTAAAGTTCAAGGGTTGAATTGTAATAGTTTAATTTGAGCCTGATTAGTGAACGGGTCGTGGGCTTGTTAACCACGGGCCCATTGTATTTAATGTAAGATTAGCTTGGAAAAACAAGTTAATCATCCTTTTACTTTCTAAACTCTTATTGTAAATTCTCTCTGAAAGTTAATGAAAGGGATGACAGTTGGAAATCATTGTTCTTATTGATTTATCAATACGATTTCTATATTGTTGCACGAATCTGGATTTTACAATTGGTATCAGAGCATACGGACGGATTCGATTCACAGATTCATTCACTGATTTCTGGTTAGTTTGACTTTTTTACGTCTGACCATTCTTGAATTTTCAAATCTTTGATTCTGGCTAAATTGTTCAAATTCTGTTTATTGGGTTGTGTTAGCATTATACTTGTTAGTATTTCTGCAAATTTTTGCATTCCAATTCGATCGTTTGAGTGGTTAATTTAGCAATTTAAGATCAAAAGTTTTGGTAGTGTTCTTGACAAAAATCCGATTTTTAATCATCAAAACTTGTTGTTTTTGCATTGAAATCGATTGGATTAGTGTTATTTCTGTGTTTGGCATTGTTACTAATCTTCCAGGATCGATTTTGGGCAACTCTAATCGAAAATTCGAACAATTTGAGCAAACAGCCGACTTTTCCGGATAAACCAGCCGACGTTTTCGGATAACTTCAAGGTGTCCGAACGTTTGTGTGATTTCCATCCGGATAATTCCAATTCCATCCGGACTCCTCATTTTTCCGGGTAAGTTCTACAATCCGGGTAAGTCACTATTCCTTATACTATCCGGGTAACATTTGTATCCGGAAACCCAGTGTTTCCGGACATATCTTATCCGGACAATCCATTGTACCCGGAAACTTCATTGTATCCGGAAACATCTTGTTTCAGTTTTTCTATTCGGTAACTTAAGTCATCCGGAAACCTTGGTTATCCGGAAACTCAAGTTATCCGGACTCTTCCTCTTATCCGGAACCTTTTGCACCCGGTAAGTTCTTATCGTCCGGTAACTTCAATTTTCAAGATTCTTTATCCGGAAACCACCCGGATTCCATAATCCGGGAGCTTTCCGAACCCTCATTTTTCAAAATTTTATTGGGGCGCTGCCCCCAGACCCCGCAAGGACCCCCGTGCTAAGTCGCAGGAGGGGGACATTTAAGTATCCTTGATACTATTCCACTTTGAATCGAACAATCGTCTGACGATCACTCCAGTGCAACTGAAGATGTCTCCTACTGAAGAAGACATGACAAAGCCGTGTCAGGTATGTGAACCTATCTTTTCAGAACTTTATGACCGAATGAAACCTCTTGTTGAATGGGTAGATTCCTTTAAGGCCATCTCTAATGAACAACTGCTTGAGATTATATCACTATCTGAAAAGCTAGATGTTCAAAGGAGAATAACTGAAAAATACAAGTCTGAAAATGCTAATCTAAAATACAAATGCAAAAATCTTTCATTAGCACCTAAGGACTTAAGGGCCAAGTTATCTGATCTTCAGTCTCAGTTTGATAAGTGCTTGAATGAGAAAGAAGAAATTGTTTATCAATGTTCTTCTCTTCAAATTCAACACAAGGAGTTTGTGACTAAAATCTTTGATCTTGAAAACAAACTCCACAAAAGGAGTCAAACTGATCAAACCATTTTTTTGAATAAACCCAAAGAGTTCACGTACTTTAACAAAGAATGGGGAATCAGATATGATAACCCACACTATCTGAAAAAGGGAAGATATCAAGTTCCCACTCTGTATGATTTTGCGTGTTATGGGTTAGATAAAAAGTATCCGGAGTATGCAATTCAGTGGACTGGTCCTCTTGAACCTGAAAAGGAAGAGGAAACCGAGGAATATAAGCGAAAACACAAACGAGGAATACAACTTCCGTTTTGTTATGAACCTTTAAATTATTCATATCAAAAGAACAAAAAGTATCTCTCAAATGACTACTTCGACAACTACAAGGTTGCTACGCCCAAGGATTTCTCCAAAAAGGATGAGGACCAAGCAACCGCAACCAAGACTGAGACGGACGAGTTTAAACTCTATGTTCCCTCTCTCATCTTGGAAGCAAAGATAGTCGAATTAGAGGAGTCACTTGAGAAAGAAAGGTATGTTTTTCAAAACGAGAAGAAAGCACTTATTCAGGAAATTGAGAATCTAAAATCGGTCAAAACAGACAATGTGTCTGATGAAGGGCAGGAAATCCTTCGGAGTGAAATCAAAATGCTCACATCTAAACTGGCTGCCTTGGCAACAGATGCGATGAAGGAGCACACGAAAAATGGTCAACTCCAAGAGCAGATTGACCATCTCCAAACTGAAAAGCAGATTTCACACGAACTTTTCTCAAACTCATCTGACACGTATTCGTGTAAAGCTTTTATTAGCAAAACCTTTTCAACACAAGACGATTTAGAATCTCAAGATAAGAGTGTTACACGGAACTTGAACTCTGATTTTTTCCTAGCTTCCGCACCAAGTTCCCCGAAACACACGAACACAACAAGTTCCTCGCCTTCCTCGACCAATCCAAGTCCTGCAATTCCGGATGTAAATTTTTCTGAATATATGAACTCCGAAGGCAATTCTGAAGAAGGTTTTGAGTCGTTTCCCTTTGACAAACCTCTTCCAAGTCATACTGATTTTATGTCACCAGTAGTCAATCGTCCGGTTACTTTTCTAAAGGGTAGCAATTCTCAAACAAAGGCCCCAGCTGTGATCAAGATTTCTCAATCAAAACCAACTTCGAAACCTGTTTCCAAAAAGCAATCACAGCCTAGGCAAGAGACCGGACCATTGCCTACCAAAAATATTGTTCCTTCTAAAGTCACTGACCGCACTGTCCCTGTTATTTCGGATAAAACCGGTCGAGCTAAACAAACAAAACCAAAGTGGCCAGCCAAGGAATCTGTCAAGGATGCTGCATCAAAGTCGTTCAATACTGTATTTTACCCTAGGATGAACAAAAACGATTGTGCCTGGAATCATAGGAATAATTTTGTTAAAAGAGATGTTAATTTTCCGATGAAAATTTATTCCATTCAGCAATTGATTCAATTATCACACGATCGTTTGTGTTGTTCTAGTTGTGGATGGAATGATTTTGATGACATTACTAATAATGATTGGTTTGGGTAATAACAAAAGAAAATACTATAAACAACGGGGTTTCCAATCAGAGGTTAAACCACAGCGGGAGACCAAACCCATTCCAAAACGGGCTTCTTCTACTGAGGTTAGACCGGCACCTAGGTGGAAAGCTGCTACAAATTCTGTTCCTCCTAAAGGTGTAAATTCTACACCGAAGAGTAAACAAGTGCCAAAACCAGTTCCCTCCACCGGTGTAAATCCTACACCTAAAGGGAAAGCTGGGACAAAGCAAGCTTTCCCAAATGGTGCCAAACCTAACCCTCCCGGACCCAGGAAAATCTGGGTACCGAAGGTCCGCTAAACTTGTTTTGCAGGACGGTCATGTGTGGTCCTTAGACACTGGATGCTCCACACACATGACCGCAAGGAGGGAGCTGCTCACGATCTACAAGGAACAATATTAAGAAGACGTGAGGTTTGTCTATACCTGTACTTTAACAAGCTGCTCATGTGTTTAGGGGGAGCATAATCAGCTATCAGGTATGTTACTCTACTGTTGAGGGGGAGCGTCACACACATTTTTCTTAAATATGTTAAAAAGATTTTTTTATGTGTGGATACTCCCGTGTGCACTTCACTCTACGCGCACATTCTAAGGGGGATCATGTCATCTAATGCTCATCATTTAAGGGGGAGCGACACAAATTTTTCTTTAAATGTCTAAAGTTTTTGTGTGTCAGACTCTCCATTGCACATCCCTATACACTATCCGAGGGGGAGCAAGTTTTTCCTCATTCTCAGTTTGAGGGGGAACGAGAGATCCATCTTTTCAAAATTCTACAGGTTTCATCTCTTTGAAAAATGGAATTATTCTTTAAAGTGTAAAAGTGTCCGGACACCCATCAGTCCGGATGACTTTCCGGACCGGATGGGTATCCGGGTAGGACTATCCGGAATCCCTACTCTGTCCGGAAACACCCTTTGTCCGGATACTTTGTTTTGACCGGAAAGATGGTTTTGACCGGAAAGGTTTGCCATTCCATCATATTTCGTCCGGACACCTTTTGTCTGGATACCTGTGTTGTCCGGAATGTCTTGCAATCTCATTATTATGTTCGGACGCCACTGCTATTTTCAGTCCTGTACCTGTTTCATCACTGCCAATCCTCAAATTGTCTCAAATTGAGCCTACTAATGCAAAGGTACGCACCGACACTTGTTCATCCGTCTCAGTTACTAACTGTGCTTTGTCTTTTTGCAGATATTCCATGGCGGATCAACACCCTCAATCCGAGGGGAAGAGTCACACTGTTTTTCTTAAAAGTCTAAATGTTTTTTGTCTTGATCACTCCCAAGTAAGTAACACTCTAACTCTGAGATGACGCAAGTCAATCTCCATGTATGTTTTGAGGGGGAGCATGATAATATCAGTGCTTTGCATATGCCTGAAGCCCTACCTGTGATAGCATATAGACGAGAGTTAGGGAATCCCATGGTCCAGCCAGCGCCGGAGGGACCTTCCCCGGGACATAGAACATGTGAGAAGGAGGGAGTTAAGGTCGAAAACGAACCAAGAAAGATCGAGCCGTAAAGATAAAGAGGCTCATGAGCGAACCCAGCCACGTGATATCCGGGTAGCCACATCTGCTATCCCGCCTCATACGTTGGGACGGGGTATTGAAGAAGACTCCGTGGACCTAGCGGAGCAATTGCACGACCCCCTCATCCACTCATACGTCTCTCAAAAGACGGATGTTTCAGTACATCACTGGGATATAGCACAACTTCCACCGGTCTCTCACTCGGAGAGTACTGGTGTTGAAACAAGAGACCAGCAACCCCCGGTCTCGACTTCTTTCAGTGCACCATCGAGTCTAGATCCACTTGTTATTGAAGATTCTTTGACTAGGACACTTTATGCGGAACAACACCAAGTCGCAGCTCTAAGTGACCCGACCGGAATGTCTGTAGTGTCTCCGTCTGCCGGAACACGAGGATTGGACGAAAATCCTACCACAGCTATTATCACGCCAACTGTGAACGTAGGTGGCTCTACCCCCGTGGTAGATGCCTCAACGGGTAACCTAAGTGGTCCCGGAGTTAGTAACCCAGACTTTGTGTCACCAGGGTCCCTGGACAGCACCCTTAAGGCTGTCTGCCAGGATATGGAGCAACAGATGCAACAACATGTAGCCGCTGAACTTGCCAAAGCTATGCGCGCTATCAAAGGTAAAGGCCACCTCGTCGAAACTGAAACCGCCCCTGTACCTCCACCGATTCAACCGCAACCTATCTATTCGGTGGACACCATGAAGACGATGATATTGGCCCAACTGCTCCAGGAATCAGATACAACCGCCTCTACTGAAGCAGACCTGATCTCAGTTCTCCGATCATAGGTCACTGCTCCATCTTCATCTATTACCACTCGCTTAGACGCCATTTACTCGACTCTCAAGGACTACAACCTAGCACTCACAACGCTGTCCGAGAGAGTCCGCTCACTCGAAGATACCTGCAAGAGTCAAGCAGGCGGCCTGAAGCGGAAACACGATGACCAGGATGATCCTGATCACCGTGAGGGGGAGAAAAGACAACGTCTGACCGAGACCGCCTCCCTGATCCAGACTGAAGCTACAACTGTGGTTCATCAGGAACCCCCAACTGCGGCAGCTACAACAGAAGCACCAGAAGCCGAGTTGCCTTTAGCAGACATGGTTATAGACATGGAGATATCAGATGAAGAAGACCCGACGGTTGAAAAGCCTGAGGGTTCAACACAGGAACTGATTGATTTTGACTCATCAGACATACCGATTCTGGACATGATAGATCCAGATTGTGAAGCCAACCCGGAGACCGAAGATGCATGGTACGAAAAAGCCGCCAGTGCCGTAAATCTCCAGGTAAATTTGGTCTTCCCCACTGATGAGGACGACAACATTGATTATGATCAGTTCCTGCTCCAAAATTTGTATGGAACATCCCCCGTTCACTATGCTCAACCCTCCGGAACATCATCAACAAGACCCGAGTCTACTACTTCCGATCTTCCGACAACTGCTCCTCCCACGACAGCTTCTGATCTTCCTCCCCCTCCTCAACAGCAACAAATCCGTTGGGAGAAGATCATGGTACTTATCCCTCACTTGGAGGAATCTTTGAAGAAGCTATTCATCCACAAGCTTCGTCCGATCGAGCCGACCTTCTGTCTGGGTATTTACAACCTTAACCCAGAATTTCAACGCCGATATATCAGCACAATGCAGCGGTGTCTTCCAGTCAACCAGGTCAGAACCAAACTTCGGATCACAGAGGTAATCAGTGTTGGAATATGCTCAAGTCATAATAGATAATTATACGGCTAGATACACGTGGGCCTATAGGGTCACACACAATACACTGAGATACCATTTAATATAATGTAATTATTGTATTTACATTATATAAATAACCTAAGTAACGTGGGGTAATTAGATGGGCACAAATCATTAAGTTTGGCTTAATGGGTTTGTATTGGATTTAAGTTAATAGCAAGCCTATTACGTTTAATTAAATCTTAGGCCCATAAAGTTTTAGAAGGGAGAACCTTTAAGAAGCCCAAGGAAGCTTTAGGGTTCATTAATATATAGAGATGTTAATGACCTAATTAAGTTGAACCTAATACTCCTTCTTCTCTCCCAAAATCGGCGCCCCTCCCCTAGGCCTCTCTAGGGTTTTTCCGCTTTGATCTTCTAGCTTGTTTCTTGTCTAATCGAAGCTATAAGATCCGTTACTAAGGAGGACTAGCATCCCGTGGTGATCAAGGAGGTGTAGTGTGGACTACTCTAGAGGTATTCTCCATTGAATACTTGGTTTCAAAAGATCACACAAGTGGATCCGGATTAGTGTAGAAATCACGCTACAAAGGTATATCGTTATTTGTATTCATCGTTTAACCATATTGGCAATACGTTGATCCTGTTTGGTGATTGTTCCGCTGCGTTCTTATATATGTTTATATTTGTGTTTCTTTACCTAATCACCAACAGTGGTATCAGAGCCATCGTATGTGCCATATGATTAACATGTATATGTAAAAGCGGCTAAAACTAAAGTTTTTTTTTTCTGAAAATTTCAACCATCATTGGGGTCTTGAATAATGTATTTTAAGATCCTATAGCCACAAGTTACATATACTTATCGTAGATTAATTATTGTAGTTTTTCTTCGTTTTCGTTGGCTTGTTTTATTTCTTATTGTAAGTGTTTTAGATCCATGGTATAACATGCATTTTTACCATGGATCAAGCCAACACTCTTAATGATATTGTATTATTTTGTTGATGTGCAAAATCGATGAAAACCTTGACCGTTTGTGTGCCTTGTTTCATTATTTGTCGAGTTTTTGGGTTGTAATAGTTTAGGCAATTATTTTTTCTTTGTTTAGTAGTAGATAAATGTATTTTATCAAAAATTGTAACCATTGCTCGGAATCGAATGGCGACAAAGTTAAAGATGAGAAGACATTTTCGGAGCTGCTGGACAGCCGGCACGAAAAATGGATTTCCCGGAGTTTGGCACATTGGATTGTGCTGATTCTTGTTTCTGAAGTTCCATAAGACGTAGGGGCACAACTTTACAGAAGGATGTTTCGATTGGGGAAGACTCCTTCCATGACGTTTCGGGCCCCGAAGCTGCTGCGTTTTTCTGGACATATTTGTGTTCGAATGTTCTTGTGGGTTCTACTTGCTCTTGATGGTCTTGGAGCAAGTGGGAGCCCATAAAGGGTTTATGTTGGCCCGTCCTTAGTTGCCCTCTTGGTCCGTGTGATGGCTCACGGGATCAAGCATAGGTTTTTCATCGGTTGAGGTTTTGCACATTTAGGTTGTAGGTTTTAATTTTTCTTGTATGTTGCATTGTTATAACTTGCAAATGGGTTTTTCAAACCAAAATTAAACACATACCACTTTTGAAACTAAATCCTTAGATTTAGTTAATATAAGTTTAAATTGGATTTGAAACTTAAAACTGTTGTTTTATATAAATAACGCTTAAAAAGGTTTTATCGGTTATTTAATTTATGTAATGTCCAAGCTAATTGATATCTCATGTAGGTAATATTTTAGTCTCTAAATGGACATCTCGACACACATGAAATAAAACAAATTAGACTATAAGTTAAGAAATGTTTTAACTTATGCTACGAATGAAGAATGCATGCTTCTTTCGTAATTTTTTTGACACGTTTTATCAAAATACTATACCCGTCACAATTTTAAGTCATGCCGTCCAATCGGCTTGAAATCCCTCGCCATTACTTTTTGCCTATGCGTGAGACCTAGGTTGAATTGTAATCCCGAGGTGATTATTGTCTATGCGTGAGACCTAGATCTATTTTCACATGATTTCAAATTGGATGACTTAATCGAGTTAAGCAGGTAAGACCTTAACCCGAGGCAAGGATGGGACTAAACATGTCAGCTTGACACTAGTTGTTCGGCCACTAGATGCCATGGGTCCCATAAGGATCTAAGAATTGCACTTGTAATGCAATTGGTAATCGTCACCTACCTATTGAATCTATCATTGCTAGCAGATCAACTGATGTGATGATAGAACCTCAATGAGGATCTTAGCCTTTTTCGTACAAAATTAATTGTTTTAAAAGTAAAACTTGGGTAGTTAATTTAAAAAGGATTAATTATTGAAATTACTAATCTTGAACTTTGTATGTTTGTAGATGTCAACAACAAATCAAACCCTAAGCAACTCAACTATCAGGTCAGTTCTTGAAAAAGAGAAACTGACAGGAATCAACTTTATCGACTGGTATCGAAATCTGAGGATCGTCCTTAGAGTTGAAAATAAGTTGATCCATCTGGAAGAAGCCTTACCTGAGGCACCTCCTACCACTGCTACTGCTGCAGTTCGTGCAGCCTACACCCGTAGGTTTAACGAACAACAAGAAGTAGTTGCTCTCATGCTGGTGAGCATGAACCCCGAGATCCAAAAGAACTTGGAGGAACTCACAGCTTTTGAGATGCTACGAGAGTTGAAAACTATGTTTCAACAACAAGCAGAGCATGAACTGTTTGAAACAGTCAAAGCATTCCACGCTTGTAAACAGGAGGATGGCCAGTCAGTTAGCTCTTACGTCTTGAAGATGAAAGGCTATCTTGACCGTATGGAGCATCTTGGTTACCCCATGCCACAAGTTCTTGGAGTGAGCTTGATTCTTACCTCACTCTCCAAGGACTATAACCAGTTTGTTATGAACTATAACATGCATAGCATGGGGAAGACTATCTATGAACTGCATGCTATGCTGAAGCTTGCAGAACAAGGGATGTCCAAGAAAGCTCCTGCTGTTCTAGCAATCAGGGAAGGTAAAATCCAGAAACCTAAACCGCAAGCACTGGGCAAGGGTCGTGGCAAGGGTAAACATGTTTACAAACCCAAACCTAAGATTCCCCCACCTGCTAAGAAGGAGCACCCTGCAAAGGACGCCACCTGCCATCACTGTGGAGTGATAGGCCACTAGAGGAGGAGAGTACATGAGTCAAGAGTTTTTAGACCATCTGACTAAGTGTGGGATTGTCTCACAATTCACTCCTCCATACACTCCACAACATAATGGTGTATCTGAAAGGAGAAATCAAACTTTGCTAGACATGGTTCGATCCATGATGAGTCTAACTACTTTTCCACTATCCTTTTGGGGTTGTGGTCTAGAGTCTGCTGCTCGCATACTCAATATGGTTCCGACCAAGAAGGTTGATAAGACACCATATGAAATATGGCACGGGAAAGTCCCTAATTTGTCTTACTTGAAGGTCTGGGGTTGTGAGGCTCTCGTGAAACGAGACACACCGAACAAACTTGAGCCTAGATCTATCAAGTGTATCTTCGTAGGGTACCCAAAGAAAACGATGGGTTACTATTTCTACTACCCACCCGAAAACAAAATATTTGTTGCTCGGTATGCTGAGTTTCTTGAGAACAGTCTCATTTTACAAGAAGCAAGTGGGAGCACAGTAGAACTTGACGAGATTCAAAGCGAAGATGCGCAACCTCCTGGTGACACTAGCGAACATCACGCTGAGGCTGAACATGCAGATGTTGAACCACAGAATGATGTAATTCCCATTCGTAGATCCGCAAGGACACCTCAAGCACCTAAACGATATAGTTATTATATCGATGCTGAGGAGCAGAATTTGGGGGATCATGGTGAACCCTCTAACTATCAAGCTGCATTGTTGGATCTAGAATCCGATAAATGGCTTGAAGCTATGAATGCTGAAATGCAATCCATGAAAGACAATCAAGTCTGGAACTTGGTTGATCTTCCTCCGAACAGCAAGACTGTCTGAAGCAAGTGGATCTTCAAGAAGAAGACCGACATGGATGGCAATGTACACACCTGTAAAGCTCGTCTAGTAGCAAAAGGTTACACTCAAACCTACGGGGTTGACTATGAAGAAACCTTCTCGCCTGTTGCTGACATTAAAGCTATTAGGATTCTTATAGCCATAGCAGCGTACCATGACTATGAGATTTGGCAAATGGATGTCAAAACCGCTTTCTTGAACGGCCACCTTGATGAAGATGTTTACATGGTGCAACCTGAGGGTTTTGTGAATCCGAAACATCCCGAGAAAGTATGCAAGCTTCAAAGATCCATTTATGGACTGAAGCAAGCATCCAGAAGTTGGAATAAAATGTTCGATGAGGAAATCAAAACGTATGGTTTCACTCAAAACCTTGATGAGCCATGTGTGTATATGAGAGCTAGTGGGAGCATCGTCGTTTTTCTAATCTTATATGTTGATGACATATTGCTCATGGGGAACAACGTTCCAATGCTACAAGATGTCAAATCCTGGGTTGGAAAATGTTTTGCCATGAAAGATTTAGGCGAAGCGGCGTACATCCTAGGAATCAAGATCTATCGGGATAGATCAAAGCGGTTAATTGGTTTAAGTCAAAGTGCGTACATTGACAAAATTCTAAAACGGTTTAGAATGGATGCTTCCAAACGTGGAAGTCTTCCAATGCAACACAATGTAAACTTGAGTAAGACTCAGGGACCCTCCACACCTGATGAGGTGAAGCGGATGAAGGGAATCCCCTATGCTTCGACTGTGGGATCCATCATGTATGCAGTGAGGTGCACTAGACCTGATGTAGCGTTCTCTCAGAACCTTACGAGTAGATACCAACAAAATCCAGGAGAGAGTCACTGGACTGCTGTTAAGAACATACTGAAGTATCTTCGAAATACTAGAGATATGTTCCTTGTTTATGGTGGTGATGTAGAAAGAGAGCTCGGTGTTACTTGCTACACTGATGCTGGTTTCGAAACAGATCGAGATGACACTCGATCTCAGACTGGATACGTTTTCGTCATGAACGGAGGCGCTGTTGACTGGAAGAGTGCTAAGCAAAGCACTATTGCGATGTCTTCTACAGAAGCTGAATACATAGCTGCTTCCGAAGCTGCAATGGAGGCTGTTTGGATACGGAAATTCATTTTTGGGCTTGGCGTTGTCCCCAGTAATGAAAGACCCATATATATGTACTGCGATAATTCTGGTGCCATTATCATAGCCAACGAACCTGGAGTTCAAAAGGGTGCCAGACACTTCCGCAGGAAGACTCACTACATTCGAGAGGCTATCGAGATGGGTGATATTCGTCTTCTCAAAGTTCACACAGATGACAACTTAGATGATCCCTTTACGAAACCAATGTCTTGTACCAAACATATCAAGCATGCTAGGAACATTGGACTTCGACCAGCTAGTAGTCTCATGTAGATCTGTTTTTAGTAATTGAATAATTGGAACGTTGAACAGTTTTTATTTTCACAATGAATTGATGTACTTGGTATGATCGTTTTCATTTATATCAACTGTGTTCTATATTTGCATGTTTAATCCATGAATGAATTATTTGTTCTAAATTGTCCATTGTCAGTTGATGATACGGGAGTATCATCGAGTTAAGGCAAATGTGAGCGTATTGGTGATATTCATTGGTGAATGAATATTAATGATGATGCCACCAAACTCACATGTTGTTCATTGGTGATGAACATTGGACTGACCCAACCTACGAGAGTTCACTGCATGGATCGGCGTCACCAGTGAATCTCGCAAGTGGTTATGTCACTCGTCCTTAGACTTGAGATGCAAGCAGGTTTTGTATGGGTGGAATGTCGGTCTTTGATATGGTTAAACGCTGTCCTGAATAAGGCTGCTATAAAAATCATCTTCAGGAGTGATGTGAAGCACATGACAGGCACGTGCAGTCAAAAATAGAATTTGTTCCTCTACGGGTAATGGAGTTAGATACTACTGGGCCCCTCGATGAATTGAATAGATGTTTGTACGGCCGTACCCAAATGTAATTAAGATGATGCTTGATTAATTTGGTAATCTAATTCAACAAACAGATCGAGAAACAGAATCGTTGAACAATTAGAATGACATATGATCCATGTCTAGTATTCAACAAGGTATCTGTAACAAAGGGATGACTGATTTAAAAAACCATTTAAAATGAGACGTTTAAGAAACTAGCCTCATGTGTCTCTAGGGGCATTGGCGTGTTGCTAAACGCTAACCTTTGCTTGTCTGATTACTTGTCATTATGACGTGCGCAAGTGGGAGCTGTTGGAATATGCTCAAGTCATAATAGATAATTATATGGCTAGATACACATGGGCCTATAGGGTCACACACAATACAGTGAGATACCATTTAATATAATGTAATTATTGTATTTACATTATATAAATAACCTAAGTAACGTGGGGTAATTAGATGAGCACAAATCATTAAGTTTGGCTTAATGGGTTTGTATTGGATTTAAGTTAATAGCAAGCCTATTACGTTTAATTAAATCTTAGGCCCATAAAGTTTTAGAAGGGAGAACCTTTAAGAAGCCCAAGGAAGCTTTAGGGTTCATTAATATATAGAGATGTTAATGACCTAATTAAGTTGAACCTAATACTCCTTCTTCTCTCCCAAAATCGGCGCCCCTCCCCTAGGCCTCTCTAGGGTTTTTCCGCTTTGATCTTCTAGCTTGTTTCTTGTCTAATCGAAGCTATAAGATCCGTTACTAAGGAGGACTAGCATCCCGTGGTGATCAAGGAGGTGTAGTGTGGACCACTCTAGAGGTATTCTCCATTGAATACTTGGTTTCAAAAGAGCACACAAGTGGATCCGGATTAGTGTACAAATCACGCTACATAGGTATATCGTTATTTGTATTCATCGTTTAACCATATTGGCAATACGTTGATCCTGTTTGGTGATTGTTCCGCTGCGTTCTTATATATATTTATATTTGTGTTTCTTTACCTAATCACCAACAATCAGTATCTATTCAAGACACATTATGAGAATCGTCTACCCAGTATTCATTGTCCGACGTGAAGATGGGAATGAATGGAAATTCTCTGAAGCTGACTTCCAACACCTCCGACCGTTCGACTTCCTGGCTATTCTGAAAGACTTACGTACAAGAACCATCCGACCGCTAGAAGTTACAAAGGCGCTCGAAGCTGTTCGTCGATACCTGGTCCGTACCATTATGATGTCATATCTAACGGATTTTCAAATGGCTGTCGAGAACAGTGCAAAGAAGGTAAATCTGATCAAGCCGAATCTGAAATCACCTGAGTTAAACATGTATCCCGAGAACGCTATGCTTCTGGAACCAGAATTCGGGATTGTTTATGTAACATCCCAAAATCCGAGCCAATTTAAACCTCAAGTTATAACAGGTTATGACAATAAATACTTCAACTTATAAAACAGGCAGTGGATTAACCATCAAGAGTATATTCACATTACAAGATCCTTTAAATAACCTATCAATCTAATTATGTCACTACAACCAGATTAATCAAGTTATCTATCAATCCATCAAAACCTCTTCTTTGTTAATTTCATCCACTTCTGCTATATCAAAACGCTCGTCCCACAACCTTTTACCTCCCCGAGCTGGTACCTGGTAAGAAAACATCAATTGAGACGATTAGGCCAACGCCTAGTGAGAACATTCGTTTCCAAGATAACATTTGTAAAAATCAATGTAAACAAGTTATAACAAACTTGATTCCCCTTTTCTTACCATACATGTAACTCTATTCCGTTAACACGATTTTACCCAATTCCATGAATATGACTGACACACCTTCCATCATCATATCACGTCTCAGAGCCACATTACGAATCTTCACTGATTCTAGAGTAATGCTCTTAATCCAGAAATCGCAATATACACATGCCCATTTCCACATTTCATGAATATGACTGACAATAATTCTGTCATCATATCATACCCCAGAGCCACACTATGAATCTTCAAAGATTCTAGATCAATGCTCTCCACCAATAAATCGCGATTACACACGCCCATTTATCGGTAAGGAAGCAGAGATCACAAGCACTTATGCCAATCTCACTCTCTTCCTTAGAAATAAGGAATAACGATTAATACCACACGCCTATTCCATGATTTCCCACACACACTGGAATAACGATTAAACGAGTTATACCACACGCCTATTCCATGTGATTTCCCACACACACTGGAATAACGATTAAACGAGTTATACCACACGCCTATTCCATGTGATTTCCAAACTTTAGTGCCTATGGATCCATTACACTTATTTCTACTCGTGCAAGTTAATGCTTAATACAGATTTCTCATATCATTCAGTATGAGCAAATCGCCTTTATACCATATAGATTCCTCATATCATTCAGTATGAGCAAATCATATATAAATCGTACAAATTCCTCATATCATTCAGTATGAGCAAATCACATTTAACACAATCCTGCCTAGTATCACACTAGCGCAGTCTATAAACCTAACATACTACTATTCAAAAGTACATATGTTCAAGTAACATAAGATATATGTCAATTCTTAAATCGCACCTTTTCACGATTACATAAATGCCCATTTCTCATTACATCCGGAGAGATACATAAATTACAAGGCCTCTAGATACTTAACTTATCAGGTCCTTGAGCCATATCAAATTTTGATACCATTTAGATATACTGGTTTCTTTACTCAACTCCCGATATGCTGTACCGGGACTCACCTGTACCGGGACTTGCCTCTACCGGGACTTACCTCTACCGGGACTTCCAACTACCGGGACTTGTACTACCGGAACTTGCCACTACCGGGACTTCCAACTACCGGGACCTATCCTTGATACCGGGACTACACCGGAACCTTTAAGTACCGGGACATCATTGGTTTTACGTACTGTTCATTCAACCATGTCCACAAATCGATTTAAATCATAAAATCAATTCATTCTACTCATTCTATTCAGTCCTCAACCAATTTATACAGATATATCAAGGTTAGTATAAATTAAAAACACTGATTTGTACAAAGAATAGAATGAACTCACCTTAATTGCAAAGATCCTCTTCTCTGCCCTAAACTGATTCCAATCTGCTGCTATCGATTCTGGAAATCAATTCAGCACACAAAATCAATTTACCACCATAAATCAGCAACAAGATTTATCAGAAACTTGGGTAAAATTCTTACCAAATGAAGAACTGAACTTCTTTTCTTCTTTCTCTCTGTTTCTTCTCTCTGCCTAATGATCGACTCAAAAGAACACAAGACTGAGATATTTACTTATCTCATCATCTTATCCAAATACACTTTCAAGATTTACAATTCACACCTCCAAGTTCTAATCTTTCCAAAAGTAACACCAAACTTTCATTACTTGTATTTTAACCCCTTTTTGAATTATAACACTTCCATATAATCCAAGGTTTAAACTAGAAAACAAATACATCCAAAATTCTTATTAAAACACTAATAACGAAAATTCAGGATGTTACAATACTCCCCAACTTGAAAATGATTTCGTCCTCGAAATCAAGATCGTGTCAACAGATGGGGATACCTATCCTTCATATTCTCTTCCGACTCTAAAGTCACATTAACAACTCAAAGATATAATACCATTATACCTATATTCACCCTCTTAGATTGTAATTTATTAAAAGGTTTTTCTAAAAACGATTCCCGTTCCTTCACATAACGACTTTTCTCATCAATTATGCTTCAAAAACTACGGCAATCCATCATTGCATCTGTGACTTACACATTCCTTCGACACAAAACGCTATCACCTTCTCACATCACTATCGCACCACACAAACACGTCTCAACCAAGCACTAAAGGGTTGTATATCAAAGGTGATAACTCCAATGAACTTGTAGTAAGACTACATTCTTAAATCCAATCTTTCCATCATTGCTTCCCCACGTTAGCGTGGGATACTATCTTTCAAGTATTACTTGTCTCATTCTCCCAATTTTCCACATATCGATAGTATTTTCTCATTACGAACCATAACCAAACAGTTTCACTAAGATTTCTAACTTAAAATATTTAACCAAGCTATCTTGAAACTACATTACCGTTCGAAGTTACTACCCATTCTTAGATCTTCAACTAATCTTTTCTCGTACAATTCTTTCACACATAAGGAGCAACTTATATTCATTAACGATTTTTGCCTTCACTATACCACACCAACTTACAAGCTACATGCTCCATCAACTTTATTGACAAATAGTACTTTTCATCCGAAATCCCCGAAAACTTCCATTCGGATACTCCCTCTTTCTGACTTCACATTACATACTAGTTGACATATCTATCTTGGCAATTCATGTCACTCCTCGTTCGTACAATCTCCACCCATAACATTAACCACAGACCAGGTCTCTCATAGACTCATACACAAAACATTTATATTCCTGTTTTCTCGCCCAAAAACCGAGTTTATTTCACTAGATATCTCCTCCCCAACTTTAGTTGGACTACCACTCACGATTTTCTAGTTAACTCGTACCTACTCGTTACTTGCTAACTCTTTGTGATTCCAAACCTTTACATAAACCGGACATACTCCTTCACAGATCAACACAATTCTATGTACTCCTTTAGTTCGTCTCTAGTACTTCATCTTTTATAAATCTTCCACATCATAAGTAAAACACTTATCTAAAAACAACAGTCCTTCACTGTTCTTACCATCCCCACAAGGTGGTCCTTCAACTTTTAAACTTATGTTTCAAGACTTAACATTTATACATGACCCCAAAAGGATAACCAAAGCATTTACGTCAAGTAAACTTCAATTACAATATCATTCATGCAATTTCAACCCCAAGCCTACGTTGAGCTTATCAAATCTGGTCAATGCTCTTAAGACTCAACTGAGTTCAAAACCGATCCATCTACTCAAAGGATCTAATGATCATTATGCAACATACGCTCCTCATTGCTACTTTCCCAACAAAGTCAAATATACAGGTATATATATATATCCACGTATATGCAACTCTTTTATACTCCACAATGTATATATATTTCGCCAAGGTTCATTAGTTCCAAAGGTATTAAGAACGCGAAATTTATCAAACGGTCTTTACACCTAAGACCGACACTTGTTCAAATAGAAAGCAGTTAAGCATATAACACATCCAAGACTCCATCTCGAGTCACTAAAACTGACAAACATTCAAAAGACTCATTTGAATATAAAATAAGCCTTTAAGGACAAAATAAACGTTTGGTTAAACATATGCCACTCACACGATTACGTTAACCAAAATACATTGTTACCCAAAATCTTTACCCTTTTTAATCCCTTAATTGGCCCTCGGCCCCAAAACAAAGGTTTACCACTCTTAAAACTTTACATGGTCGGATTTACCAAAATCCCCCAACCCACACGTTCACATTTTTAAAACGTAATACATCACAACTATTGCACATCCACAATAAACATTAAAAGCGTGTTTTGACTACATATCTTTCGCTTGTGCAACAATAACTCAAAAACTTCTTTCATTAGCGATTTATTCGTCAATCACTCAAAATCCTTAACTATGTCGTACACAATAATATATGCTTTGCGCATACCCTCTGCATAACAGCTCACGGTTTTGCTCCTGTCCGCACAGGCATACGCGGGACGCACCCAGACCGCACCCAATGACAGACGAAAGGTCTCATACACCTTACACAACTATCGACTTCAAAGTCAAAATTTGACATGTCGACACTTCCTTAACCTTAAGGTCCTTAACTGAACCTAATTCTTCCTCCGGGCACAACCGTCCCTCGGCAACTGTATTCCTAGTCAGCGAACAAGGGTACAGACTCTCATGCAACCGACACTAAAGTCCACTTTCAACTCTCACACTGTTCATCTCTCATTTGAACACAATTACCAAAACTACAAATTTTCTCCCAAGGTTTTCCACTCTTGGAGTTCTTTCTTAGCTTATAACGTAATACTCTACGACCTAGCGAGTTCATAGCCTTTATGCATGACAAATCATTTCGCACATTTTCTCATTTTAAATAACCCTACTGGGAACAACTTGGGCACACATACCCCAAAGTACTGCACAACGATCTCGAGAATCGTTTGCATATTAAATTTCCGAAAAATCAACCTTTCTCAAACAAAACAGTGTTGTTACGACGGTAATATACTAAATGAAAATCTCTTCGTACGACAATAGTTCGAAAAAAAAATTGACCGACACGAAATAAACTAGTCGGTTCTCTCACTTATTTATATGATGTTTAATAGGTCCATACTCCTATTAATTATTAGACGTTTTGCTGACCAACGTTTTCTTGCTACAATTCAACTTTTCATGTAAAGTAAGAAATACTTTGTAAAAACTTCAAAATATTCGCTGTGCGACGTAATTGGGATTGCCTTTTCTTTAAATACACTTTTGCACATGCTAATTCCACCTTGACTAAAACTGTTATTTATGCATTTGGTTTGAAATCATGAAAATTCATGTAACACACACTAAAACACCAGGCATGAAACTTTCCTCGCAATTGAAGGCTACTTACTCAAACGAGGTCAATCGTCTTACTTACGTAACTTATCATTGACATTCTACTTCCGACCAGTGTCGCCTTCTCGGCCTTATAACATTTGCTATACTCGCATTCCACGATCCACATACTCCACCATGTCATACCATTTACATTTTGATCAATCTTCTCATACTCTATCTCCACACATATCAATCCACCTACTAAAGGTTGCCTTGGCGGACTTTCATGAGTCCCGCCAATTCCAGGTTATCCTTCCAACCTCCAATCAATACTGATCTGTCCTTCAAAGGACCTTGGTGGCGTATTCACCATCATTCTACTATAACATAAAGGGACAACCATAAGAAATGGTTATGCACGTACACACATACAAAACGTACCTTATCGATCGTTAGTCACTGTAATAATTTAGAAATAAGCATGCTCGTGTAAATATATATTCATAATAACAGTAGCTAGTTGGAGTTGTGAACATATCATACAGGAGAATCCTCATCACCATTGTCACATCACTAATTTCACGTATTTCCGTTGACTCTAAGACTATCCCGTCTTAACACTTCTACCCATATCTCAAATATCATAACCTACTCCATCTCAGCTTAAGTCTAAGTATCTTATCAGCATACTTAGTTCGCTTAAACTAGTGCTCTGATACCATATTGTAACATCCCAAAATCTGAGCCAATTTAAACCTCAAGTTATAACAGGTTATGACAATAAATACTTCAACTTATAAAACAGGCAGTGGATTAACCATCAAGAGTATATTCACATTATAAGATCCTTTAAATAACCTATCAATCTAATTATTTCACTACAACCAGATTAATCAAGTTATCTATCAATCCATCAAAACCTCTTATTTGTTAATTTCATCCACTTCTGCTATATCAAAACGCTCGTCCCACAACCCTTTACCTCCCCGAGCTGGTACCTGGTAAGAAAACATCAATTGAGACGATTAGGCCAACGCCTAGTGAGAACATTCGTTTCCAAGATAACATTTGTAAAAATCAATGTAAACAAGTTATAACAAACCTGATTCCCCTTTTCTTACCATACATGTAACTCTATTCCGTTAACACGATTTTACCCAATTCCATGAATATGACTGACACACCTTCCATCATCATATCACGTCTCAGAGCCACATTACGAATTTTCACTGATTCTAGAGTAATGCTCTTAATCCAGAAATCGCAATATACACATGCCCATTTCCACATTTCATGAATATGACTGACAATAATTCTGTCATCATATCATACCCCAGAGCCACACTATGAATCTTCAAAGATTCTAGATCAATGCTATCCACCAATAAATCACGATTACACACGCCCATTTATCGGTAAGGAAGCAGAGATCACAAGCACTTATGTCAATCTCACTCTCTTCCTTAGAAATCAGGAATAACGATTAATACCACACGCCTATTCCATGATTTACCACACACACTGGAATAACGATTAAACGAGTTATACCACACGCCTATTCCATGTGATTTCCAAACTTTAGTGCCTATGGATCCATTACACTTATTTCTACTCGTGCAAGTTAATGCTTAATACATATTTCTCATATCATTCAGTATGAGCAAATCGCCTTTATACCATATAGATTCCTCATATCATTCAGTATGAGCAAATCATATATAAATCGTACAGATTCCTCATATCATTCAGTAAGAGCAAATCACATTTAACACAATCCTGTCTAGTATCACACTAGCGCAGTCTATAAACCTAACATACTACTATTCAAAAGTATATATGTTCAAGTAACATAAGATATATGTCAATTCTTAAATCGCACCTTTTCAGGATTACATAAATTCCCATTTCTCATTACATCCGGAGAGATACATAAATTACAAGGCCTCTAGATACTTAACTTATCAGGTCCTTGAGCCATATCAAATTTTGATACCATTTAGATATACTGGTTTCTTTACTCAACTCCCGATATGCTGTACCGGGACTCACCTGTACCGGGACTTCCAACTACCGGGACTTGTACTACCGGAACTTGCCACTACCGGGACTTCCACTATCGGGACTTGTACTACCGGAACTTGCCACTACCGGGACTTCCACTACCGGAACTTGCCACTACCGGGACTTCCAACTACCGGGACCTATCCTTGATACCGGGACTACACCGGAACTACACCGGAACCTTTAAGTACTGGGACATCACTGGTTTTACGTACTGTTCATTCAACCATGTCCACAAATCGATTTAAATCATAAAATCAATTCATTCTACTCATTCTATTCAGTCCTCAACCAATTTATACAGATATATCAAGGTTAGTATAACTTAAAAACACTGATTTGTACAAAGAACAGAATGAACTCACCTTAATTGCAAAGATCCTCTTCTCTGCCCTAAACTGATTCCAATCTGCTGCTATCGATTCTGGAAATCAATTCAGCACACAAAATCAATTTACCACCATAAATCAGCAACAAGATTTATCAGAAACTTGGGTAAAATTCTTACCAAATGAAGAACTGAACTTCTTTTCTTCTTTCTCTCTGTTTCTTCTCTCTGCCTAATGATCGACTCAAAAGAACACAAGACTGAGATATTTACTTATCTCATCATCTTATCCAAATACACTTTCAAGATTTACAATTCACACCTCCAAGTTCTAATCTTTCCAAACGTAACACCAAACTTTCATTACTTGTATTTTAACCCCTTTTTGAATTATAACACTTCCATATAATCCAAGGTTTAAACTAGAAAACAAATACATCCAAAATTCTTATTAAAACACTAATAACGAAAATTCAGGATGTTACAGTTTACCTCAATGTGCAAAAGGAGAAGAAATTCATGCGCTTCAGTCAGGTGGAAAGATTCTGCGACGGCACACTCCTCAAAGTTCGAGATGCTCTTCGAAAGATCATTGCACACGAGTCTGAAAATCCAAGGTATTCTTATGTTCCGAATCAGAATGAAACTATTGCTCGGAATGCCTTGGAAATGATTGAAGATCGCATCGACTACCGCCGTGCAATCAGATGGTTCGAGGTACACTTCGCGCTTCACAAAAGATATGTCTTCAACTGGAGAGATCTAGAACGCCAACTCGAACTTCAAATCAAAGGGGGAGATTGTTAGGGCAGGTTTTATAGTTGATTTAAAGTTCAAGGGTTGAATTGTAATAGTTTAATTTGAGCCTGATTAGTGAACGGGCCGTGGGCTTGTTAACCACGGGCCCATTGTATTTAATGTAAGATTAGCTTGGAAAAACAAGCTAATAATCCTTTTACTTTCTAAACTCTTATTGCAAATTCTCTCTGAAAGTTAATGAAAGGGATGACAGTTGGAAATCATTGTTCTTATTGATTTATCATTACGATTTCTATATTGTTGCACGGATCTGGATTTTACAAGTTGATTAACAGAGTAAACACGATCAGGTTTCACAAAAGGTTTAGCGTGGAAAGCTTTGTTGTTCTTGTCACTCTTAACAGAGACAAATGACTTTGGAGCAAGAGCGGATCCTTTAGCTCTACAAACCATCTTTACTTTCTTGAAATATTGATAATCTGATTTGTCAAGAATTGGGCCATAAAACAGATTAGAAGTACGGATCTGGTCTTTTGAAGAGCTATTTGATCTAATGCAGGTCTTTGAAGAAACATTTTTGTGGATAGAACTTGGAGCAGTCCTAGAAAAGCAAACTGAATTAGCTGAATCACCGTAAAGAGACTGATCAATAGTATCTGGACTGGTAAGATTGGGTGATTCAACATCAGAGTTTTTGGCTTCAAGTTCCTTGTCATTGTTAACCAAAACATTTTTCTTCTCAAACATTAGATCTAGCTTCTTTTGGAGATCAGATTTGAGCCTCTTCTCTATCATGATATCAGTTGACAAAACAGATAATTTCTTTGTAAGCTTGGAAATCTCAGTATGAAAGATCTTTCTTTCGATTGAAAAATCATCTTTCAAACTTTTTGCTCTAAAACCTTCAACCTTCTTCTACTCACACTCTTTGCTTATTATGTCTACTTCTTTCTCCAAATCAGTTATTTTCAAAGAAAGTTCTCCATTCTTTTCAGTAAAAGATTAGCATTCAATTTCAAACTTCTCTCTTTCTAAAATCAGAAATTTCTCAAAGTCAGTGATCTGTTTTGAAAGTTTTAAACATATAAGCTCAAGACTCTTCTTCTCTTCAAGAGATTTCTTTGAAAAAACAGATTGCTTTTGTATAAGAAATTGCCTTTCCTTTGCAAAACCTTCTTTCTCTTTTTCAAATACCTTTTCAAAAGTAGTTAGTTTATTTTTAAGTTCAAGGTTTTCACAGTTCAAGAGTTTACCTTTCTCTTCAAGTGCCACATTCTTGTCTTTGAGATAAGAAATGTCTTGTTGAGAAATAGGGATACTCTTCCTCATATCCTCCAGCTCTTTCTTCAGAGTAGCATTTTTATAGATATATTAAGTATACAGACGTGCATAGTAAACTGCATCTGGATCAGTAAGCACCTTTGGTTCTGGCATATTGTTACTTGAAAGAATATGATCGTGAGATAATTCAAGATATCGATCTAAAAACAATCAAACATTGTATCAAATAATACACAAATGTCCCCCTTCGGCGACTTAGAACGGGGGTCAAGGGGCAACGCCCTTGCGAGGTTTGAGGGCAGCACCCCGAGAAATTTTTTAAAAACTGAAGAGTCAAAACACTTCTGGATTTGTGATCCGGGTGTGGTTTCCCGGATAGAAAGCTGGGAATAAGGATCCGGGAAAGTAGGCGCTGGAACCGGGGGTGGGAGGATTCCGGAAAACAGATCCGGGACTAAGGGTCCGGGATTCTCGGAAACCCGGTACTTGGAACCGGGATTAGAGAACCCGGGAGATGATTCTGGTATTGAGACCGGGAACGGGCACAAGAGAAAGAGTCGAGATCCGGTCAAGGTCCGGAATCGGGACTGAGTCCGGAATCCGGTAAGAGTCCGGAACCGATTGATTACGGGACTTGTACTAGTCCGGGACCCGGTATGAAACCAGAAACCGGGAGTCGGTCAGTTTTGGGACCGGGAGTCGGTACGATCCGGGACCGGGAGTCGGGAGTCGAGTCGGGAAGACTTACCTGGAGATCGACGAACAAGATTCTAGGTGCGTTTTTCCTGAATTAGTTGACCTGGAATGTAGTTTTCACAACCAAAACACCAAAAGAGCACTAAACTTTGATCGATTTACTCCTAAAACACTCTTTGATTGAAGAACAATGAAAATCAGAAAAACAAAGCCTTTAAACTGCAGTTTATCGATTTTGACGAATTGATGACCAATAACTTTGAAAAATGATTCAATACTTGATGAAACTCTCTAAAAGATTAAAACCAATGATACCTTAAGCAATAATTGAGATTTTAACACCAAAATCAAGGAATAGAATTCTAACCTCAAGAACACATCACCGTTTTGTCATATTTGAAGAACACATAATCAAAAATCGATACCTTTAGATCGATAGCTTTGTCCCTCTGCTCTGATACCACATGTAGATCCCAGTTTGACAATCAAGTAACAATGTAAATACGGAACGATTAAGCTTTGTATTGAATGAATAGAGAGTGTTACAAGATTGGAATGATGAACAACACTCTCTCTCTCTCTCTCTCTCTCTTAGTCGTATGAAACAAATCTGATTAATCACTCTAAGCCCTTTCTTCCTAGTTTCCTCTAAAATCACACCTTAAATACCTAGGGCTTATCTCCTAAATCCCAACGACCATTAAGCTAAATAAGCCCATTTATCAAATTAAAGGCTTTTACAAATAACTAAATAAAACTATTCTTTTCTTTATATCATTTTCTATTTTATAGGACATTTATGGTCCTAACATACGGTAAGAAATATTGTGAACCGGTTAAATTATACGCTTTGCTTACAATTTGGTTTTCAAAGCTTATAAAGTTTTAATTTGAAAATTTGATGTTCTCACTAGGCGTAAGCCTAATCCTTTCAAATAAATTTTCTTACCAGGTACTAGCTCGGGAAAGAATAAGCAGGCATGAGTGTGGAGAAGTTTCAAAGTTTATTTTTAGGAGCTATGATTGGAGAAGTTAGTAGAACATTGATTTTTGGAGATATTATAGACAACCCGCATAATCTAATGTTATTGGTTATAATATAGATTAGTTGGTTGTTTATGATATTTCAGTTGTAATTAGACCTTGTCACTAATTCTCCGTTTATAAATGAAACTTTTGGAAGGATGTTGTAAATTTTTATGATAATTTAAGGTTTAAATTTACTGTGGTTTTTAGGATGTTTCAGTTTTGTATCAGAGCCTTAGTTTAAGTGATCAAGGTAAGATCGTGAGATACCTAGACTTAAGTTGAGATGATTAAGTTATGATTTGTAAGATTGGGTAGAATTACTAAGACGGGGTAGTCTTCGAGTTGACGGAAATACGTGAATTAAGAACTGTGATGATGGCAACGAGGATTCTTATGTATAGTATGTTCATAATTTCAATTAGCTACTGTTATTATGAATGTATTGTTACGTAAGTATACTTGTTTTTTAAATTGTTATGGTAATTAATGAACGTTAAAGTACGTTTCTTTTCTTTGGGTACGTGTATCTATTCTTATGGCTATCTTCTTGTGCTTAACCAGAATACGATGGGGAATACACCAAATCGATCTTCTACGTCTTCAGAAGATAGGGTGGCCAACGAAGTTGCTGAGAGCCCGCCAAGACCACCTATCTTAGGAGAAGAGGGAAGTCAAGCACAAAGAATGAATGTCGGTACCTCTAATCCGGTGACGACATAATCTACAACGGAATCTCACATGATGGAGAACATGATGCGAGTTATGAATAACGCACTGGCTCAACAACAAGAGATGTTTATGAAAATGTTTAATGACTGAAGTATTGAGTCGCGAAGACCGGAGATGGGTACTGGTACAATAACTCCACCTGTTAACCCAGTATTGAATGTTAACAGGAGAGTGGAGAGAGTTTGTTCTTATAAAACCATTCTGAGCTTCAAGCCACCGGTGTTTGATGGATAAGATAATCCGATTGCATGTATGAACTGGATTAGGGAGATGGAGCAGGCTTTTCGAGCTTGTGAATGTGACGAAGAATCTAAGGTCAGGTTCGGATCTCAAATGTTACGTGGCAATGCTTTAACCTGGTGGAACATTGTGACGTCGACGGTGACGGCTCCAGTTTTAGCAGCAATGACATGGGAGTCGTTTAAAAGGAAGATTCTAGAAGAATACTGTAACGAGAATGAAATTGATCGAATTGAAGAAGAATTCTGAATGCTTAAGAAAGGAAACTTGTTAGTGAGGAAATATACTCGCATATTCCTGGAGAAATTGAATCTAGTGGGGCATATAGCCCCGACTGAAAAAGAGAATATAAAGGCATATTTGAAAGGTTTACCGGCTGACATGATGTCGCGAGTTCGGAATTCAAAAGCTCTGACACTGAGAGAAACGATAGACGAAGCTAAAATCATAGAAGAAGTATACGCTAGAGACAAAGAGGAAAAGGCACAAGTGGGGGAGAAACGAAAATGGGAAGGTCGGTCAGAATCTTCTCAAAGATCCAAGTCGTATGTCAAGAATAATCGTTTTGAGCCTCGACGAGAACTGGTGTCATAAATGTATAAGTAAACATTTTGGTCCATGTCGGGTGACCACGCCAGAATCTTACAAGTGTGGCAAAAGTGGGCATACTTTAAGTAACTGTCCTATCCAAGGGCCAACATGCTTCGAATGTAAGAAGTCGGGTCATTACTGAAGGGACTGCCCATATAACACCCGGTTTCCGTTAACTCGTACAAGTTATGTTTAGTAAATTTTGGTGCAACTGAGCATAATATATTTGTACCTATGCTTAACCGACTTGTACCTCAGATTAAAACTGTGAAGTAATACCATACAAGGAACCATACATGTAAAAAAAATGAAAGTAAACTTAACTTAAAATGTTAAGTTAAATCTCTACTAGGGCATAAGAATGAGAAACTAGACTTGAGGGGTCAAGATGGAATATTGGAAAATATGAATACTTCCAAAAATTAATGAAATTCATTTAAGCCCTAATTTCTATTCATCATGTACGGTTTCTCTCATCTCTTCTTCAAGAGTCCCAATTGATGAAAGCTAAATCAAGTGAAGAAACCATCAAGGTAGTTGGTTTATGAAAATTAAAGATTGATTGTCAAGGTAACTTCATTTTGGACTCTAATTCTTGTTGTCGGTTGATTAAACTTATGTTAAATCTTTGGTATTATGATTGTAGGGGCTGAGTAAGTTCAATTAGAACTTGAAGGAATCAAGTTAAAGAGATTTTGGTTAATTGAGGTAAACATTCTTCATGCAATTGAGGTTAGAGTTCAATTTTGTTGAAAGTTATGGTTTTGAACTATATGGTGTCTAATTGGTAATGAACATATAGGGTGTTATTAAATTGTGGTTAGAATACATTAATAAGGTCATGGATTAAGGAATGAATCCATTAAAAACGGATTTGAGCTTCAAAGTTAGGATGCACAACAAGTGTTTGATAAAATGTTTAAGAGACATTTGTAGTTTTCTAAAGTTTATGTTCTGTTATTAGAAAATTCATAGCAAATCAACCGTTGGTCCAAATTAGATGTGTAATATATCGTTGGAAAGCTTGAAGAGTGTAGAATATCTTTGTAGTTTACACTAAAAGCATGTTTTGAGTCTAAATGGCTCAAAACCGCGAGTTTCCAGAACTGGTCAAGTGGAACTCGGGATTTGCATATTGTTTTTGTAAAGGTTATACTGGTCTGCTCGTAGCTCCGAATTGAATGAATCTAGTTTCTGTGGAATCCTAAGATATCAATGAACAACTTTCATTTAGATGACAGTGTCCAATTTGGCCTCTAAATAGAATAAATGTATCGTAACTTATGGCATGTAGGAGTTGTCAATTTATGTTTTGAAGTTAAAAATGAGATTTTAGAAATGTTGCAATTGATCTTAATGATTATGTTAAGCATTAGTTAAATGTATTATTAAATGATTGTAGGTGATCGAAAGTAAGGAAATGGATAACTAAGGTACGGATATCTTATTCCTTTGACTCGAGGGTAACCGGTTGCATTCCGAAAATCCCATCCATGTTGATAGATGTGATTCCGAGCCTAATGGTTCCGAATACTTTATAAGAAACTTTGTTTACGTTTCAAGATCTTGGTTTATGCTATTACATTGAATATGCTTCACGATTTGAGCGTGTTATCGAAAAAGTCTAATTTTATGCTTTACGACTTCGTGTTAAACGTAATTTGCATTATTTCTAAATGAATTGATTTTTAAAGTTACGATCCGTTTTCGGTTGATTTGACAACTACTCCCTGAATTGTTTCATTGTTTTGAATATTATGATATGATCCGTTATCGGTTGAATTGATTAATGTGAAATTTGAGATTTGGTTTTAAAATTGATGGAATCATTGATTTAACGACACGAGTTTTCTTGATTTTGAACTACACTCAACACTTGGGCCACAGGTGTTGAGATGCCTTCCGTGGTGGCTATTAATGACCATGGCGTTCTTGTAAAGGCTAAGGCCAAGCCAAATAGGGGACGTAGGATGCATCCAAGAGCCGAATACCAGAAAACGTCTGGTTACCGGATAGAACCGATTATCGGATAGAACCGAATACCAGAAAATGTCTGGTTACCGGATAGAGCCGAATACCAGAACTAAACTGGTTATCGGGAAATGGGTGATGTTGTGCCCGACATTGACATTCCAAGTCTGATTGGATTGATCATCCGATTAGACAACATATTATTGCAATATGGGTGACTTATTGATTTTTTTAAGAAAACATGATTTCTACATCTTTTATTGACTTTCAGAATTGTTTCAGTACAATTATTTTTACGTTAATCTTTATTTGAACTTAAATTATGTTCACACGGTTATGCACATTATCCGCCCACTGAGCGACATTACTCATCCGAGGTGTTTTCTGTTTCCTCGGCAAGTTTACGTTTCACTCCAGGGACAGGGACAGGTTGAAAGATTGAGATACCAACGAGAGTAAAAAGAAATTAAGATCAACTTTTGTAATTATCTTTTGGGATCATTAATATTTTGGTTTGTAATTATGTTTAAGTTTCATTTTAAGTTAACTATTATTTTTGGGAAGCTTAGTACCGCTCTGAATCGTGATGTTTTTGACTTTTGATCCGATTACCGGATTGTACATCTTCCGTCTCAGGCTATGTGGGGCGGGGGTGTTACAGCCCAAAGTTAAAGAAAGGTGGAAATCAAGACAAGAAGTCAAATACTCCAAAGCCAACTGGCAGGGCATTTCATATGACGGTTGATGAAGCAAAAAAATCGAAAGATGTGGTTTCTGGTACATTTATGGTATTATTTGATTGTGGTGCCAATATGTCTTTCGTGTTGCAATCTTTTTATCAAAAGTTAGCTATGTTTGCCACTACCTTGGAAGATGCCTTAGTAGTTGAAATAGCTAACGGGGGTCAAGTCTTAGTTCGTGAGAAACTTGAAGGTTGTACCCTTGTGATAGAAGGGAAAGAATTCCCGATTGATTTGATTTTGATGGAGATTGGGGGGTTTGATATAGTAGTTGGTATGGATTGGTTGGTGAGCAATCGGGCATAAATTCTTTGTGCCAAGAAATTAATTTGAATCCCTATGCCCGAAAATGATGTTGTATTCATCTATGGGGGAAAGAGAAAAGTGGAGGTTCCGTTGATTTCTATTGCCAAAGCGCCTAAGTGTCTAGTAAAAGGATGTTCATCCTATCTAGCATACGTTTTGGATGTTAAAGGAGAAAAGATGCAAGCGGAAGATATAAGGGTAGTACGTGAGTTTGCAGACGTGTTCCCTGATGATCTTCCAGGCTTACCGCCAGAACGACAGGTAGAGTTCAGAATTGATCTTGTTCCCGGAGCGACACTGATAGCACGCGCACCGTACCGTTTAGCACTGGCAGAAATGAAAGGGATGATGTCCCAACTACAAGAACTGCTCGACAAGGGATTTGTTCCTTGGGGAGCTCCGGTGTTATTTGTTAAAAAGAAGGACGCACAATGAGAACGTGCATCGATTTCAAGGAGCTGAATAAGGTGACTATTAAGAATAAGTATCCGCTCCCAAGGATTAATGATTTATTTGATCAACTCCAAGGTGCGGGATGCTTTTCAAAGATTGATCTGAGGTCGGACTATCACCAAGTACGAGTAAGAAATGAAGATGTTCCCAAAATGGCGTTTAGATCGAGGTATGGGCATTATGAATTTCTTGTGATGTCATTTGGGTTGACAAACGCTCATGCGATGTTCATGGATTTGATGAACCGGGTGTGTCGACCATTTTTAGACAAGTCAGTCATCGTCTTTACTAATGACATACTTGTTTATTCAAAGAATGAGGCCGATCACGAATGTCACCTTCGTGAAGTCATAAATGTTTTGAGAAAGAAGAAATTGTACGCGAAATTTTCAAAATGTGAATTTTGGTTAAAAGAGGTACAATTTCTTGGTCATGTAATTAATTCTAAAGGGGTTAAAGTGGATCCGACAAAGATATAAGCAATGACGAATTGGGAAACACCAAAGAACACATCAGAGATACATAGTTTCTTGGGTCTGGCAGGTTATTACCGAAGGTTTATAAAATATTTCTCAAAGATTGATTCTGCCTTGACCATTCTGACTCAGAAGAATGTAAAGTTTGTATGGACTGAAAAGCAAGAGCCAGCCTTTAGAACTTTACAAAAGAAGCTATGTGAAGCACCTGTTCTTGCACTACCGGAAGGGACGGAAGACTTGGTGGTATATAGTGATGCGTCAAAGATGGGTTTGGGGTGTGTATTGATGCAACGTGGCAAAGTGATTGCTTACGCATCAAGACAACTCAAGGAACATGAAAAGAATTACCCTACCCATGATTTAGAATTGGCAGCAGTTGTGTTTGCCTTAAAGTTGTGACGGCATTATCTATATGGAACAAAGTGTACTCTTTTCACTGATCATAAGAGTCTTAAACATGTCTTTGATCAGAAAGAGCTGAATATGAGGCAACGGCGTTGGTTAGAACTGCTCAAGGATTATGATTGTGAATTGCATTACCATCCCGGTAAAGCAAATGTTGTGGCTGATGCCTTAAGTAGAAAAGAATATAGTGCATGTTTGAAAACGACTAACGCCAGAATTGATGTGACATCATGTAACACCCTTAAATTTAGAGTAAATTTAAACCTGAATAATTGCGGAAATAAACTAAATGACATAGACCAATCACCCAAAAGGGGAAGTAATAATATGGCGTTTATATTACAAATAAATGAACGGGATAAACCCAACAACCTACTAATTTAGACTTAGCAAAGTTCTGATTATAAACGGGTGTTGCTATCTCGCTCTCAAAAGTATATCAAGGTATACATCAAAAGTTCGCCTCTATGTCCATCCAAAAATGCTACCGTCATTTCCAGACTCTACTCTCAAGCCCGAGGAGCCCTACCACTAGAATGACCTGTTATACACGTCATTTAAAGAAGAAGTGTTAGGCCAAAGCCTAGTGAGAACAAACAATAAGATTTGATAAATAATAGTCTTTTATTTATAATTGACAATCAAAGGATACCACATTTATAAACGTGCATTTCAATTATACAAATACCTTTTTGGGTTGACGGGGGAGTCCCGCTTACCAACACAAGTGACGAAACACGGTAGTAAGCCACTTGATATGTTAGTAAAACCAAATACACAATATAACACATATTGGATGTAGAGTGAGGTTACTTACAACCACCACCCATAAAGTACCAACATCCAAGAACGTAATAGCACGCAGGACTTATACCATACCGTCGATGCCTAACCGAGCCTCAATGTGGAAAACTAGCGTTCCATCATCGGACATAATAACTTTAGTGCCTATGGATCCATTACACTCAACATTACTTAACAAACAATGTCTTATATATATACATACTTATATATATATATGTATATATATATATATATCCAAGTTTTCCCATGATGTATCATTATTCCACCTAATTTTCCCAAACACCACTTTTACCACATAAGAGTTCTTTCCAAGTGTTTTGTTAAAACCCATCAAAATGCCAAAACTCTAGTTTTTACTCCATAAAGTGAAATCTTGTAAATTTGGAGAAACCCCAAGTTAAGATCAAGTAACCCATAAGGAGACAAGATATGGTCACCATTTCTACTTACAACAAATCTATCCAAGTAAAACCCCCAAAATCTCTCAAAATAAGATTTGGGTCAAAACTCAACCATATTTTAAAATGTGAACTAAGAAATTGTTTTAAAAGTGTTAATACGAGTTATTTAACATGTATAAGATTAAGTACAAGGATGAACTCACCTTGGTAGTTTTCAAAGAAAACTAAAACCCTAGAGTGAGGAGGATGGTTGAGAGAGTTGGAGATTGAACTCTAGAGAAGCTTCTCACCAAATGCTAGCCCTAGATTTGCAATAAATGACCACTTAAGGATCTCATAGACGTAGTAAATGAAGAGAGATGATTAAGGGTGAAACCTTACCTAAGGGAGATGTGAAAATCGCATTTAAGAAGGCCTATAATCAGAAAAGTGGTGAAATGGTCGTTTTAAGTCGAATTTAAGGACTGGGGCCCGACGGCTAAAGTGACCAGCGAAAGTGACCAAGTGTCACTTTAGCATGTCACTTAAGCTAGAAATGTACCGAGAGTTGGGGGGTTTCCAGCGAAAGTGACCAGGTGTCACTTTAGCATGTCACTTTAGCCAGAAATGTACCGAAAGTTCGGAGGGGAATTCTAGCGAAAGTGACCAGCGAAAGTTACCATGTGTCACTTTAGCATGTCACTTTAGCTAGAAATGTACCGAAACTTAAATTTTTCCGTCCTCTTTCCTGAGCTGCTATGGTATGATCTGGATGAAAAGTAGCTTGTTCCTTACTAGATCCAATGGTTTTTGTATGAGTAAATCACAATTGTGGTATTAAAAGTACTTCCCGAAAATCCGGGCGTTACAATCCTCCCCAACTTGGAAGCGATTTCGTCCTCGAAATCCTAGCTACACAAATAAGTGAGGATAACGTCGCTTCATGTCCTCCTCCGATTCCCAAGTCACGTTGGCACCCCGATGGTGCTTCCATTGCACTTTGACCATTGTGACTTCTTTGTGCCTAAGCTTCTTTGACTTTCTTTCCAAAATTGTGTCGGGTTCTTCCACACATCGTTTGTTCTCATCCACTCTTATTTCCGAGAGTGGGATTACACTTTCCTCTTCCGCTAAATACTTACGGAGATAACACACATGGAATGTGTTGTGTATTCCGTTCATTTCCGGCGGTAGCTCCAATTGATAAGCTTGAAGTCCAATCCGTTTGGTTATAGTGAACGGTCCAAGGAAACGGGGACTCAACTTCCCGCGCTTTCCAAAACGAATTAAACCTTTCCAAGGGGATACCTTCAACATCACTCGATATCCTACTTGGAACTCCACCGGTCGTCTTTTCTTATCGGCATAGCTCTTCAAGCGTTCTCTAATGATCTTGACCTTATCGGCCGTTTCTTGCACAATTTCTGGTCCGGAAAATTGTTTCTCTCCCGCCTCTAGCCAACACACGGGAGTTCTACACTTTCTCCCATACAATGCCTCAAATGGCACCGCTTTTAAGCTAGAGTGATAATTGTTGTTGTAGGCGAACTCCACCAAAGGTAGGTGAGTATCCCAATTACCACCAAAATCAATCACGCACGATCTTAGCATGTCCTCAAAGGTTTGTATTGTTCTTTCACTTTGCCCATCCGTTTGCGGATGGTATGCCGTGCTCAGATTCACTCTTGTACCCAATTCTTCTTGCAAGGACTGCCAAAACCTAGAGGTAATTGGCTATCACGGTCAGAGACTATTGACACGGGTACACCATGCCTCGAAACAACCTCGTCGATGTATAATTTTGCAATTTGTCCATTGGTGAAGCTTCCCGCATAGCTAGGAAATGAGCACTCTTGGTTAGACGATCTACTATCACCCAAATGGTGTCGTTGCCCTTAGCCGTCCTTGGTAACTTGGTCACAAAATCCATGGTGATCTTTTCCCATTTCCACTCGGGAATTTCCAATGATTGTAGGCTCCCATACGGTCGTTGATGTTCGGCCTTTACTAGCGAACAAGTTACGCACTTTTCCACACAACGAGCCACATCTAACTTCATAACCGGCCACCAATAGTGTAACTTTAAGTCTCTATACATTTTAGTGCTTCCCGGATGTATGGAGTACTTGGACTTATGAGCTTCATCCAAAAGTAGCTCTCGGTTTCCTCCAATCTTGGATACCCATACACGTCCATTGAACAGTTTGATACCGCGACTATCTTTCGTTAAGAGTAACCTTTGCTTAATCATCCCTTCCTCTTTGAGGTTTTCCTCCAACAACGCCTCGGCTTGTGCCATCTTGATTTGCTCCATAAGACTCGACACTAGCTCAATCCTTGAGAGACTCGCCCGAAGGCTTCCACTATACTCTTTCCGGCTTAAGGCATCGGCAACCACATTAGCCTTACCCGGGTGATAGAGTAACTCACAGTCGTAGTCTTTTAATAATTCCAACCACCTTCGCTGTCTCATATTCAATTCTTTTTGGTCGAATACATATTTCAAACTCTTATGGTCCGTATACAACGTACACTTGGTGCCGTAAAGATAATGTCGCCACAACTTCAAGGCGAACACTACCGCCGCGAGTTCCAAATCGTGAGTGGGGTAATTCTTTTCGTGCTCCTTAAGTTGCCTCGACGCATAGGCGATCATTTTTCCTCTTTGCATCAATACGCAACCCAAACCCATTTTAGAAGCATCGCTATACACCACAAAGTCTTCCGATCCTTCGGGTAGGGATAGAATCGGGGCCTCACACAACTTCTTTTGTAGAGCCCGAAACGCTTTTTCTTGGGCTTCCGTCCAAACAAACTTCACATTCTTCCGCGTCAAGCTTGTCAAGGAAGAAGCAATCTTAGAGAAATCTTGGATAAACCTTCGGTAATAACCCGCTAAACCCAAGAAGCTTCGTATCTCCGATGGACTCTTAGAAGGTTCCCAATTCATCATTGCTTCTATTTTGGAGGGATCTACCTTCACACCCTCCCGCGTGACTACGTGACCCAAGAATTGGACTTCTTCCAACCAAAAGTCACACTTGGAGAATTTTGCGTATAACTTCTCTTTCCTTAGGACTTCCAACACTTCCCGAAGATGTTGCTCATGGTTTGCTTCGTCTTTGGAATATACCAAGATATCGTCTATGAACACGATAATCGATGTGTCGAGGAATGGCCGACACACTCGATTCATCAAATCCATGAACACCGCCGATGCATTCGTCAATCCAAAAGGCATCACCAAAAACTTGTAATGACCGTATCGCGTTCTAAAAGCCGTCTTTGGGATGTCATCTTCCCTTACCTTCACTTGGTGATAACCCGATCGTAAATCAATCTTTGAGAAACACCCCGCTCCTTGGAGTTGGTCGAATAAGTCGTCGATCCTAGGAAGTGGGTATTTTTTTCACGGTCACCTTATTCAACTCCCTATAATCGATGCACATCCTCATCGTACCGTCTTTCTTTTTCACGAAAATTTAAACCTGAATAATTGCGGAAATAAAGTAAATGACATAGACCAATCACCCAAAAGGGGAAGTAATAATATGGCGTTTACATTACAAATAATTGAACGGGATAAACCCAACAACCTACTAATCTAGACTTAGCAAAGTTCAGATTATAAACGGGTGTTGCTATCTCGCTCTCAAAAGTATATCAAGCTATACATCAAAAGTTCGCCTCTATGTCCATCCAAAAATGCTACTGTCACATCCAGACACTACTCTCAAGCCCGAGGAGCCCCACCACTAGAATGACCTGTTATACACATCATTTAAAGAAGAAGTATTAGGCCAAAGCCTAGTGAGAACAAACAATAAGATTTGATAAATAATAGTCTTTTATTTATAATTGACAATCAAAGGATACCACATTTATAAACGTGCATTTCAATTATACAAATACCTTTTTGGGTTGACGGGGGAGTCCCGCTTACCAACACAAGTGACGAAACACGGTAGTAAGCCACTTGATATGTTAGTAAAGCCAAATACACAATATAACACATATTGGATGTAGAGTGAGGTTACTTACAACCACCACCCATAAAGTACCAACATCCAAGAACGTAATAACACGTAGGACTTATACCATACCGTCGATGCCTAACCGAGCCTCAATGTGGAAAACTAGCGTTCCGTCTTCGGACATAATAACTTTAGTGCCTATGGATCCATTACACTCAACATTACTTAACAAACAATGTCTTATATATATACATACTTATATATATATATATATATATATATATATATATATATATATAAATATATCCAAGTTTTCCCATGATGTGTCATTATTCCACCTAATTTTCCCAAACACCACTTTTACCACATAAGAGTTCTTTCCAAGTGTTTTGTCAAAACCCATCAAAATGCCAAAACTCTAGTTTTTACTCCATAAAGTGAAATCTTGTAAATTTGGAGAAACCCCAAGTTAAGATCAAGTAACCCATAAGGAGACAAGATATGGTCACCATTTCTACTTACAACAAATCTATCCAAGTAAAACCCCCAAAATCTCTCAAAAAAAGATTTGGGTCAAAACTCAACCATATTTTAAAATGTGAACTAAGAAAGTGTTTTAAAACTGTTAATGCGAGTTATTTAACATGTATAAGATTAAGTACAAGGATGAACTCACCTTGGTAGTTTTCAAAGAAAACTAAAACCCTAGAGTGGGGAGGATGGTTGAGAGAGTTGGAGCTTGAACTCTAGAGAAGCTTCTCACCAAATGCTAGCCCTAGATTTGCAATAAATGACTACTTAAGGATCTCATAGATGTAGTAAATGAAGAGAGATGATTGAGGGTGAAACCTTACCTAAGGGAGCTGTGAAAATCGCATTCAAGAAGGCCTCTAATCAGAAAAGTGGTGAAATGGTCGTTTTAAGTCGAATTTAAGGGTTGGGGCCCGACGGCTAAAGTGACCAGCAAAAGTGGCCAGGTGTCACTTTAGCATGTCACTTTAGCTAGAAATGTACCGAGAGTTGGGGGGGTTTTCCAGCGAAAGTGACCAGCAAAAGTGACCAAGTGTCACTTTAGCATGTCACTTTAGCCAGAAATGTACCGAAAGTTCGGAGGGGAAATTCTAGCGAAAGTGACCATGTGTCACTTTAGCATGTTACTTTAGCCTGAAATGTACCGAAACTTAAATTTTTCCGTCCTCTTTCCCGAGCTGCTATGGTCTGATCTGGATGAAAAGTAGCTTGTTCCTTACTAGATCCAACGATTTTTGTATAAGTAAATCACAATTATGGTATTAAAAGTACTTCTCGAAAATTCGGGCGTTACACATTAAGTCTGATTGAAAGAATTAAAGTGGCACAAGCAGACGTTCTATTAGAAGAAAATCTAAAAGAAGAAGTCATGGTTAAGCAACGTCTCCAACTAACTGAAGATGGTCGTGGGGTCAAACTGTTCCAAGGCCGCGTTTGGGTGCCAAATGTGGGAGGAAACCGGGAGTTAATTCTTGAAGACGCCCACAAATCCAAGTATTCCATACATCCTGGTAGTACTAAGATGTATAGAGATTTGAAGCTACGCTATTGGTGCCTAGCTATGAAGCTAGATGTGGCACAATGTGTAGAGAAATGTGTGACATGTTTGTTGGTAAAGACTGAACATCAACGACCTTATGGGAGTCTACAGTCTTTAGAGATTCCTGAATGGATATGGGACAAGATTACCATGGATTTTGTGACTAAGTTACCAAGAACGTTAAAGGGTAACGATGCTATTTGGGTGATCGTAGATCGTTTGACTAAAAGTGCTCACTTCTTACCAATGAAAGAAGTTTCACCAATAGATAAGCTAGCCAAGTTATACATTGATGAAGTGGTATCAAGACATGGTATACCTGTGTCTATAGTTTTTGACCGTGACAGCCGATTTACTTCGAGATTTTGGCAGTCACTACAAAAAGAATTGGGTACAAGAGTAAATTTGAGCACTGCATACCATCCCCAAACAGATGGGTAAAGTGAAAGAACCATTCAGACTTTGGAAGATATGCTCAGGTCTTGTGTGATCGGTTTTGGAGGTAACTGGGATACGCATTTACTCTTAGTGGAGTTTGCGTACAACAATAGTTATCATTCCAGTATTGGAAGAGCACCTTTCGAAGCCTTATATGGACGGAAATGTAGAACTCCAGTATGTTGGTTAAAAGTTGGAGAAAAACAATTTGTTGGTCCTGAAATTGTACAACAAACGGGCGATAAAGTGAAAGAAATTCGGAAACATATGAAGGCGACTCAAGATCGACAAAAGAGTTACGCTGATCTGAAAAGAAGACCAAAGGAGTTCCAAGTTGGGGAGCGGGTAATGTTAAAGGTATCTCCGTGGAAGGGTATTATAAGATTTGGAAAACGTGGAAAGTTGAGTCCTCGTTTTCTTAGACCTTTTGCTATAACCAAGAGAATGGGACTTCAAGCATATCAGTTGGATCTTCCACCTGAATTGGAAGGAATTCATAATACCTTTCACGTCTGTTATCTTCGGAAATGCTTAGCCGAAGAGGAAAACGTTATGCCACTTTCTAAAATTAAATTGGATGAGAAGAGTCGTTGCATGGAGGAACCTGAAGCAATTTTGGAGAGGACGACTAAGAAGCTACGACATAAGGAAGTGGTTATGGTTAAATTACAATGGAAACATCATAGAGGTGCAAATGTAACTTGGTAAGCAGAGGAGGATATGAAGAATAAATATCCTCAACTATTCATATAGTTTCTATTTCGGGGACGAAATCCTTTTCAAGTTGAGGAGATTTGAAACACCTCGAATTTCAATTATGTAATGTTTTGTTAAAAGGGTTGAAAGTGCAATTGATACAACGTTTAAGTTAATTGTGAACTTATGAAATTTGAGGGCTGATTTTGTTAATTGGCTATAGTTTTGGGTTAAATGGAAAAGTGTGAAATATATTTAAATCCTTTTCAAGTTGAGGAGATTTGAAACACCTCGAATTTCAATTATGTAATGTTTTGTTAAAAGGGTTGAAAGTGCAATTGATACAACGTTTAAGTTAATTGTGAACTTATGAAATTTGAGGGCTGATTTTGTTAATTGGCTATAGTTTTGGGTTAAATGGAAAAGTGTGAAATATATTTAAAGGGTGAGTCGGCTAAGGATTTGAGTTCTATCTCAAATTAGTCTTGGAAAGGCGGTTGCAGGCAAAAGAGTTTGTCTCTCTCGTTTGGTAAGAATTGATCATCTTTCTCACTTTCTAATTCTTTAGGAATGGTATTTGTGAGTTGAATTGATTCCTCCTTTAGGTTATCGATTCAGTTTTGAGTAAGAGAAGGTGATTTCAAATTTGGTTTGAGACTGACATGGGTTCTTCAAAACAGGTGAGTTCATCTCTTTTCTACATAATAGCAGCTGAAATTGAATTAAATATATGGTTGTTTATGGTCTAAGTGTTTTAGAAAATCTGTATGGATATGAAGTCGATAGAAAATTGGATTGAGGTGAGTTTTTAAGTCTAAAATCAATGTCCAGTTTGAAGTTACCGGATAAAATGTAGTATCCGGTAAACCCCTGTTCGAAGGTGTCCGGACAAGATATAGCATTAGGTAAGTTTTTAATTCTCGCAGTGTCCGGTAAAAGTTAAGTTCCCGGAAGTATCCGGAACTCAGTGTTTTCCGGATGAATCCGGAATAAATTTGTGGGTATCCGTAAGTGAGGTTTCCGGATAGAAGTTCCGGATAACATTTTCCGGATTACTTTGGTATCTGGATTGTATGTGTTTTCCGGTAAACATTGATGTTCGGATAGTTTGTGGTGTCCGGTAATTTTTTATTAGATAATTTTGACAGGGAACAATTCTAACTAATTGGAATTTTATCCTGACTGTATGAACATACTTATAACTTGATTTTAAGTATGATATGATTTGACTTATGTTTTTTTTGGATAAGGTTCATCTAGGCTTTGCCTAGACTACATCCTTGGCAATTTGGAAACAAACAAACAAAGCGGCCGTCTGAGACTAAGCCTGGCCACAGAATGCTGACGTCTGGACTCGAACCCGGGGTGGATGGGATATTCCACCACATCCCCCCAAGCCCTTGCCAACACGTCACCACCCTTGTGGTTTTGACGTATGTTTTGGATTAATACGCATTTATGTTAGGAAGTGTAATGGTTCCATAGGCACTAGTATTATGTGAACACGTGGAATAGGCGTGGACTAATCGTAATTCCCGTGTAATTGATCAACGTGTAATAGGCATGGACTAATCGTAATTCTTGTTGAATGTAAATGAGGAATAGGTGTGGATTAATCCTAATTCCCATTTCGTACCGAGATGTGAAATCGTGGGATAGGCGTGGACTAATCGTAATTCCCGATTTCTATAAGAAGGAAAGAGATAGGCATGGCTTAATTGTAATCTCTACTTCCTCTCCAAGAAATAGGCATGTTCTAATTGTAATTTCTTGGATATGAGCAATGATCTAGAATCCGTAGAGATTCGTAGTGCGCTCTTGAACATGATGTTATGGCTTACTTAGTGTTTGTCATACTCATGGAATCGGGTATGATTCCCGTCATCGAAAGATGTTATGTGTACGGTAAAAAATATTGTGAACCGGTTAAATTATACGCTTTGCTTACAATTTGGTTTTCAAAGCTTATAAAGTTTTAATTTGAAAATTTGATGTTCTCACTAGGCGCGAGCCTAATCCTTTCAAATTAAAATTTCTTACCAGGTACTAGCTCGGGAAAGAATAAGCAGGGATGAGTGTGGAGAAGTTTCAGAGTTTATTTTTGGGAGCTATGATTGGAGAAGTTAGTAGAACATCGATTTTTGGAGATATTATAGACAACCCGCATAATCTAATGTTATTGGTTATAATATAGATTAGTTGGTTGTTTATGATATTTCAATTGTAATTAGACCTTGTCACTAATTCTCCGTTTATAAATGAAACTTTTGGAAGGATGTTGTAAATTTTTATGATAATTTTAGGTTTAAATTTACTGTGGTTTTTAGGATGTTTCACAAAACGTGACATATTTATAAAGTTGTGTGTCCTAATCCTCTCATGATTGTATAAAGGCCAAGTCCCCAACCTTTTGAAATGCGGCTACACTTCACAATCACATAGGTAATTCCTTTACTTCGTGTACCTGCAAATACACTTTCTCAAAGGAATTATTAAGAAGTTATTCTTCAACCTACTTACTGCAGGACCGAACACATACCTGGGGATGATGCAACATGTGCTCCAATTTATAAGTGTGAGCTTTCCGCATTGAATTCGGCTTCTAACATAATATTAGAATGGAATTGGTGTCTCAACATTATAAATTTATATGGACTTTAATCCCATCCCGATCGCAGACTTGTGCACTAAGTCTCTTGTCAGACCTTTTTTCAAGTGGTCTGCCAAAATTTGTTGCGTTCTAACAAACTCAACTGAGATTACACCATTCATGATTAATTCTCTAATCATTCCATGTCTAACACCCAAATGTCTATACCTACCATTGTAGACTTGGCTATAAGCCTTAGCTAAAGTGGTCGCACTATCACAACGGATAGAAATAGGTGCAATCGGCTTTGGCCATAATGGAATCTCGTAAACTATATTCTTTAGCCATTCCGCCTCTTTACCAGCGACGGCTAGTGCAACAAACTCAGTTTCCATTGTTGAGTTTATAATGAAAGTTTGTTTCTTGGATGCCCAAGAAATGGCACCTTCCCCAAGCAAAAATACCCAACCACTCGTTGAGGAGCGATCCTCCATGTTAGATATCCAGCTTGCATCCGAATAACCTTCTAAGACCTAAGGATATCCCAAATAACTCAAACCATAATACATGGTTCCCTTAAGATATATAAATACTCTTTGAACCGCTTGTCAATGTTGAGTACTAGGATTACTAGTATATCGACTCAACAGCCCTACGGCATAAGCAATATCAGGCTTGGTGCTTCTCATGGCATACATCAAGCTACCAAGGGCCTTAGAGTATTCAAGTTGTGAAATTGCTTTGCCCATATTTGGCATTAATTTCACACTAGTATCCATAGGAGTGCTTACGGGAGAACAATCACCGTAATTGAATTTATTGAGAATTTTCTCAATATAATGTGATTGTGTGAGAACAATCCCTTTGTTAACCCGTTTAATCCTTATACCAAGGATTACATCAGCCTCTCTCATGTCTTTCATGGAAAACTTAGATGACAACAACTTCTTAGTTTCATCTACCTGATTTTGATCGGTCCCAAAAATCAGCATGTCATCTACATATAAGCAGATGATCACACCTGCACCTTTAGCATCAAATCTGCTATAAACACATTTGTCGCATTGGTTTAAAGTAAAACCACATGACAAAATAACTTCATCAAGTTTTTGATGCCATTGTTTAGGTGCTTGTTTCAACCCGTACAAAGATTTCACAAGTTTACATACTTTAGGCTCGTTTCCGAGCATAATGAAACCTTCTGGTTATTTCATGTAAACTTCCTCTTGAAGATCACCATTCAAGAAGGCTGTTTTAACATCCGTTTGATGGATAAATAGATTGTGTATGGCCGCCAAGGCAATTAACAATCTAATCATCGAAATACATGCTACCGGAGCATACGTATCGAAATAGTCAATACTGGGTTTTTGTCGAAACCCTTGAATGACCAACCGGGCCTTGAATTTATCAATCGTCCATCAAATCTCATATTCCTTTTGAAGATCCATCTACATCCAAGTGGTTTCGAACCTGGAGGCAAATCTGATAGCACGCAAGTGTTATTTTCAAGAATTGATGACATTTCGTTATCAATTGCTTCCTTCCAAAACGCGACATCTCGAGACTCCATCGCTTATTTGAAAGTCTTTGGGTCATCCTCAATACTATGACAATAAGAGTATTGAAGCCCAAGTTTGTCCCGTGAACCTTCCACCAAATACAATTGAAAATCGGGACCAAAATTTTTGGCAATTCGGCCTCGTTTGCTTCTCCGGACCTGCTGTGTTTCGGGACATGAAACACCATCCAAACTTTCTGGATTTTGCACTTTAATAGTGCTAGGAATCAGGTCCTTAGACCTTTGCATTGATGAAAATCGCATCTCATCAAAAATCGCATCACGCGACTCGATTACAGTGTTAATCGACACCGAATCATTAGGTTCTATTACGTAGAACCTATAAGCCTTGGAATTTTCTGCATATCCAATGAATATACAGTCAATCCCACGTTCACCCAAAGTTTTCCTTTTGGGTTCGGGTAGTTTTACAATAGCCCGACAACCCCAAATTCGAAAATAATTCAAATTCGGAGTTTTCTTGAACCAAAGTTCATATGGGGTTATTTTGTTCCTTTTATTTGGAACTCTATTTAAAACATAACAGGCCGTTAACATGGCCTCTCCCCAAAAACCCTCACTCAAACCCGAGTAAGAAATCATCGAGTTTACCATTTCTTTTAAAACTCGATTTTTTCGTTCGGAAACCCCGTTTTGTTGAGGTGTGTAAGGTGTCGTTGTCTCATGGACAATACCAATTGATTGGAACTATTGGGGATCCATATATTCCTCTCCCCGATCAGTTCTAAGACATTTTATCGACTTACCCAATTGTAATTCGACCTCGGTTTTGTAAATTTGAAACTTATCTAAAGCTTCATCTTTGGCATGCAAAAGATATACATAACAAAACCGAGTATTATCGTCTATAAATGTGACGACATACTTCTTATTTCCCAAAGAAAGAGTGGAGTGGAAATCACACAGGTCATTGTGTATAAGTTCCAAAACAGTCGTTTTTCGGTTAACATTTGGAAAAGGTTGTTTTGTGATTTTTGTAAGCATGCAAGTTTTGCATTATTCTGCATTTATGTCAAAGGATGGAATTAATCCATCTTTTGACATTTCATGCATTCTTCTAAAATTGACATGACCCAATCTCGCATGCCAAACCATGGAGTCATCAATTTTAGAAGAGGACGATAACGATAAAAACACAGAATATTAGAACAAAAAATTTTATTCAACACGTTTAACGGAACATGCGATTACATAAGTAACCAAAACCGATAAAACTACCACCTCGAGATAAGATAAACCTATCCGATTCAAAAACTTGCTTAAAGCCAAGATTATTCAAACAACAACCACTCACTAAGTTCTTACGGATTCTAGGCACAAATAAAACATCATAAAGTTTAACAAAATTCCGAGAAGAAAATTCTAAATTAACAACTCCAAGTCTACAAATTGGTGCACTCGACTCGTTTCTCATATTGAGCATCGAACCGTCGTCAACCGGTGTCAATTTCTTGAACCACCGACGATCCTTGCAAATATGGCTCGTTGCTCCCGAGTCGATCCACCATGCACATTCATCATCCCGCACATAAAAAAGACTCAGGTATAAGTGAGACATAATTCTGGACAGAATTATCAAAGTTAGTCAAAAACTGGCCTCTTTAACTTGATCTTTATCCTTAGATCCCGATCCACATCCACTCGTACCAGCACCATTATTATTCAACTTCACTCGACAAACACGTTTACAATGACCCACCTTGTTACATCTCCAACATACCAAATCCTTTCTCCTTTAAGAGGATTTATTGGGTCCATCAACTTACGTTTCTTGCCTTTTCCGGTGTTGTTGTAGTTGGCTTTCTTTTCCTCAACAATGTGAACAGAGGGTTGTCCAGATTCAACTTTCCCTTTGGTTTTGTCATTTTCTTGCACTCGAAGGGACTCTTCGATGCGCAAGTGGCTCCCAAGTTGAACCAATGACAATTCCTCTTTTTGATGTTACAAGTTATGCTTAAAATCTTTCCAAGAAGGTGGAAGTTTGTCAATCACACTCTACACAGCAATGGATTCATCCATATTCATTTTATGTAGTGTAAATTGACCCAAGATACGAAGGATTTCATTATATTGTTCCATTACGGGCCTTGAGTCCACCATTTTATAATTGTTAAAATCACTAACCGGGAACTTCTTACTAGAAGCATCTTCAGCGATGTACTTGGACTCGAGGGAATCCCATAATTCCTTCGCACTTGCCACGTTTTGGTAGATATCAAAAAGAGAATCGCACATACCGTTTAGGATGCGTCCCCTGCAGATATAATCATCCTTTCTCCACTTGCTTCGTCTCCTCGTGTACTCCAATGTCTCATCCTCCATCACTTCTGGCATGGGGGTACTCAGCACATACACTACCTCAGATTTGTCAGCAGAAAATGCATATTTTTCTGCCAGCGTCTGAAATCAGTGCCTTCAAACTTCTCTAGCTTTCCGAACTTCGAAGTCATATCTCTCACAGAATCGGCCATGACTGACATCACGAGATATCGATTCGATTGTTAGGGGAAATAGTTGGCTATGGTATGAGACTAGTCACCGGATTTCTTGAGAATCGTGTGAGAGTTCACTTTCCGAATTGATATTTCGACCCTATGCCTGGGTTACACGAAATTCAATCTGGGATAAGACTCAAGAACACTTTCGTTTTCAGGCACGAAAACGAAAGCCAGTTCGCTGGAGAGTGTATGAAGGTTTGTTTTAAATTGTGTGTGTAAAACGTAAGCATATGTGGTATTTATATACTAATTTCATTCATAAAGAGGAAAAAGAAATGGAAATGGAAATGGCAATTATTGCTAATTAATAGCAATAATGGGTAAGTTACCACCATTATGGCAATCATTGCTAATTAATAGCAATAATGGGTCAGTTACCACCGTTATGGCAAAAATCAAGGACTGAAATAAATGCACAATAAATGCAGCTCTGATCTTACAAGACCAGAGATCGGACTTAACCTGATCAGAGCACAACCATCTCAGAGTTAGTCTGATCAGAGCCCAACCACTTCAGAGGTAGCCTCTTGTAAAGAATATTAACCTCTTGTAAAGAATAACATTCTTTAAAGAATATTAACCCCTGTAAAGAACACTAACTTTCTGTAAAGAATATTAACTTCTTGTAAAGAATATTAACCCTTGACCCTCGCCATTTCCTCTCAAACTCGTCTTATGACAAGTGTGCACTCCGCACCACCTAACTTGCATTAGATCAAAGTTTGAAACCAAATATCACACGTGTTAAGTCCAATTACACTTAAATGACCTGGTGACACTAAAATCACAAACGTGTGTGTGTGTGTGTGTTTTCACGAGAAGACCGAAAAAATGAAAAATTAATGAATATCTATGCACATACCGTTCATCTGAACGGTATGTACATGTGCATACAAAAAATTGAAGTTGGTTTTAGTTTTTATGCACGTGTGCATATTATATGCACATGTACATACGAGACAAATTGTTTACAATTTAAATATACGTACATGCACATAGTGTACAAATGAATGATCATTAATATGTTTCTCAATCTTTTTTTTTGCAATTTTTCTTATATATATATATATATAGAGAGAGAGAGAGAAAGGTTCAAACGAGAACACGAGAACTGCCGCTCATGAACAAAATCACATGTGATTCACATACAAAATCATATGTGATTAAAATTCTGGACACGCACGGCCTGGGACGTGAATTGCAAGTCGCGTGGCAAGTCGCGCGAATCACATGTGATTTTGCACATGGGCGGTCGTTCTCGTAAATAGTTAGCGTTCTCGTGTTCTCGTAAATAGTTAGCGTTCTCGTTTGAACCCACCTATATATATATATATATATATATATATTAAAATTACAAGAAACATGAGGAATAGGGACCATAAACGACCAAGTCACGAGCGCGCAAACAATATGAAGTTCATTGATTTATACATTCGATAACGATTCGAAAATGTACACCCTTCGTTTTGCTTATTGTAATAAAGATTCACATGTTTTTTTCTTCTTTTTAATCAACTATTTATCTCGATTTAAAATTGTATAAAAATATATGTTAAGTCTAACCTGTTAGATATGTTATTTAGGGTGTTATTTTATCGGTTAAATTGATTTTCTGATTATTTGGTTTGGGTTAATCAACTTTCAACTTTTTCAAAACTGACCGATAAGTCGATAGCCAAACCAAATAAGGCTTGGTTTATCAGTTTTCGGATAATTCGGTTCAGTAAATGGTTGAACCAAATAAAAATTCATATTTTGTTGGACACTTGTTCGAATAATTCCCAAATTCATTGTATGTTGTTTCTCATATGTAATTGTATCATGCATTCATACACAATAATTGACTCTTATTAACTGAAAAACAACATTACCAAAAGACATTATTATGTTTTCGCACGACGAATTACATCAAACAATATATATATATATATATATATATATATATATATATATAGGATGGGTATCAAATACAAATCAACTGGATTATACAAACCCTACAAACTCAATCTGGCTTCATGAATATGTAATCTGGCTTCATGAATGTATAATTTGGCTTCATGAATCTATATTTTGGCTTCATGAATATATAATTTGGCTTCATGAATCTATATTTTTCGGTCGTCGGTGCCGGAAGATGAATTTAGTTTTTCATCTAACAGTTACAAAGGGTAAAATAATATATTTAAAAATATGCTAAAAGCCCTAAAATACCCTTATGGATATAAAAAAAGAAGTTACGTGATTGGTGAAGATGGGTTTGTACAGTTTGTACAATCTATTTGGTTTGTACCCGATACCACCCCTATATATATATATATACATTGATCAAGATTTGAAAAACTAATCAATCGTTAAAACTTAATGAAACCAACTAAGAAGTGATTAAGGACAAATCTGGAAATTTGAATCAACGCCTACCATCTTTGACTTTTTATTTTCTTTTTTAATTAAAAAAAAACTTTACTCCATTAAAGTTTAAAAATAAATTATCTTAAAAATTACTAATATTTTAATCAAACAAATTACATCAAAAAAACGAGAATTTCGTGCTCTTCGATATGACATCCATCTCGATTTAGTTTTTTCTTCATTTTAACCGTTTTTATGTGAAATGCTATGTATGAGTTATATTCAGTATGAATATGTATTCACGTTTCTTGGTGTTCATATTTGGTATGAATAACAAAGGGGAACGCTCATTCACTATTCATGACGAATAACACGGTATTCAAAATGAATAATACAACATTCAGGATGAATAATACATGAATTTCTGATTCATGTATTATTAAACATGAATCGTATATTAATCACCTTGAATGTTGTATTATTCATCCTGAATGATACATTATTCAAGATGAATAATATATGAATGATCCGTGAAGGTGTGAACACATGACGCACTCTCTTTTGTTTTCCGATTCACAACCGAAACTTGGTTTTATTCTTTATGAATATGTATGCACATCTCCAGGTGTCCACATTCAGTATGAATAACAAAGATGAACGTTCATTCACTATTCATAATGAACAATACAATATTCAGAATGAATAATACAGTGTTGGTGCAAGTGTACCACATCTCTATATATTTATATATATTTATTTTGATGATTACAAACACACCGCATTATTGTTTATCTAACAATTTAATCCAAGTGTACAGTTCTTGAAGAACACGAAGATTTTATCTGAAGAGTTCAAGACGGAAGTTTTACGTCGTCATTATTGTTTATAACTAATAATGATAAACACCCTAAAATAATATACCACTTGGATATTTCTAAAAACCCCATAAATGATTTTAATTAAATAAGGTTTATTGAGAAGATCCAGCAAGATTGGTTGCGTCCTGGAAGGTGTCTATTCTGACGCCGGTATACCGTGGAGAATACCCGGTATACCGCGGGTACATATTGGCCGGTATACCGCGGGTGTTCAGCCGGTATACCGCGGCAGGCGTGGTGTTTGTTTCTGATTGGTTGGAAGTACTTTTTCTGACGGCGGTATACCGCGAGTCCTAGCCGGTATACCGCGGGTACGTATTCCAGAAGTCCACCTCATGTAGCCGTTGGTGTGTCAGTGTCCTTTTTACTGCACGGTATACCGCGTGCATTTGGCGGTATACCGCGAATGCCTATATCCGTTGGAGATGCTGATATATAAAGAAGCATGCTGGTGATGAAGAAGACAGACCAAAAACAAACAGCAACAACAACAATCCAAACTCTCAGCTCTCTCACTCTCACTTATTTTATATATATATATTTTATAAAACATTTTTTATAAAATATCCAAGTGTGAGATATTATACAAGAGTGATTACCCATTGTGAGTTATACTCCTCTTGTAAGCATTTGAATAACGGGTGTGTGATCCTGTACATCTCATAGCAGAAGCTTGAGAATCAATTACGTTACCTTTGTACTTGGTTTGTATTTCTACCGTAAAGAATACATTTATTGGATCGTGTCGAGAAGTGTCTCGGCTGCTGGTTTATCACAGTTGGTGGTAAATCAGTAAATCTCCGTGTCAAGTATCTCTTACCTTTATCTCTTTATTTATTCCGCTGTGCTTTATTATATTTGTTTATATAAACTGCTTTGCATTTATATTTATTTATATAATCTCTGTGTATTTGTTTATATTTACACTCTTCTTTATTATTTGTATATTCTGATTTATTTTTACTGTTTCCGTACTGTATTTATTTATAAAAGAATTTTTGAAAGTAAAAGATTTTAAATACAACCTTACCCCCCCTAGGTTGTCTAACATACAGTATTCAGTATAAATTATATAACATCTAGGATGAATAATACACAAATTCATGAATCGTGTATTATTCACTATGAATGATGTATTATTCATACTAAATGATACATTATTCATGAAGAATAATGCATGAGTGACCCGTGAAAGTGTGGAGACGTGACACACTATCTTTTGTTCCTCGGTTCACAATCGAAACTCGATAGGTTCCCGATTCATCTCGATGGGTGTTGGGTTACGGTAATGAAGAACACGAGGCCTTAGGACGTTGAAGAAAATGTGTTGTAGAAGGTGATGTCGAGTTACGGACTTACGGTGTCGAGATGTTGTACACACTTGAACGTACATAAATATTCATAATGAATATAACACATGTATGATATTTCACGTAAAAACGGTTAAAACAACAAAAAAAAAACTATATCGAGATCGATGTCATATCGAAAAGCATAGAATTCTCGTTTTTTTGATGTAGTTTGTTTGATTAAAATATTAGTAATTTTTAAGATAATTTATTTTAAACTTTAAGGGAGGTAAACGTTTTTAATTAAAAAAGAAAATAAAAAGTCAAACATGGTAGGCGTGAGTTTAAATTATCTTCCGTTTTTACCCCTAATCACCTTAGTTAATAATTTCAATTAAAAACTCTATTTAATATGAGTCATTGGATCAATAGAGATGGAAGGGTCAAGATCCGTCCTCATATGCACAATTAAAAATGAGTTTTCATTTGAACTTTTCTATATATATATATATAATCTACCCTTGAGCACAAAACATTGTATAATCACAAAATATGTAAATAATAATAGTATAATATGTATTTGGTTTTATATTTATAAAAATAAATATATAAACTATTAGTCGAATGTGTTATTCCGTTTAACCGAGTTAGAAAAACATTAATCGAAAATCGGAACCATTGAACCCGAAAACCAAATAAGCATAAATGTCATTCGGTTTGTGTGGACTATTCGATCTTGGTTGTTTTTGACATCACAATTTGATCTGATTATTTATAACTTATTTTATCATGTTGTTAAATTATTTGCTTTATGAGAAATTATCGTAAATAACCAAATTGATCGACAATTTTCATCTTTTAGTCAACTCCTTCCCAATTTATAATGATGCCAAACAACGCAATGATAGAAATGATGCATTTTGGAAGGCAAAAATGGGCATTTGTGGATGTATCATATCATATCATATCATTTTCAAAGTATGGTTGGTCAATTTGGCATGTGTTATGGATGTGTTTTTACAAGTTGTCATGTGGATAATTGTGGACGTGTTGATATTTTAGTAAAAACGGGAGAGAGTTGGTTAAAAGATGAAACCCGTCATTAAATGAGCTCTTTAAGATAATTTCATTTTTGTTATAAGTAAAAAGTGAAATAATTATATAAACTACTATTATGATGAAGAGTTTTTGTAAGGACCTTATATTCTTTAGACTTTAAAATAAGAACCTTAGCTGGCGTTTGGTTCGCAGAATGTGTTTGGATGGAATGGAATCTGTCAAAGGAATTTGACTTTGAAGGAATTGGAATGGAATGTTGTCAGGTTTGACCACATGTTTGGTTGACATAATTGGAATGAAATCTGTCAAATGAATTGAAATTTGTCTGTTTGGTTCACATAATGTAGTTTTGGAATTGAAATGAATTAATTATAAATGACCAAAATACCCTTTTTGATAAGTTTTAATTTTTTAAAACAAAAAATTCTTTAATAAAATAATCATTAAATATATTTTTTTTCACTAAAAATACTTTAATAAAATAATTTTTAAATACTTTAATGCGCAAAAAAATAGGGAAATTAATTAAAATGCCAAAAGTCAAACATCTTCTTACCAAAATGCCACAAATCTCTCCCATGTTACAAAAATGCCCCAAAAAATCGCGGTGGGCCCCGCGATCGAGGGCCCCAGGCCCACGTGGCACCAAACTTCGCCCAAATAGCCCGCGTTGGTCCCTCAAGAATGCCCGCGGTCCATCTTTTCCCCCTCAAGAATGCCCGTGTTGACAGTTTTAGTCCCTGCCCGCGTTGGGATCCTGCGATCGCGGGCTAACCCGCCACGCGTCGGCACAGGGTTTACCCTAAACATTTTTTGAAGACCAAAACCCTAATTTATCTTCTTCGACCGCACTATATAAGGGGTGGGGGGGACCAAAAACCGGCCACTCTCCCATTTTTTAATACTCTCCAATTTTTTAATCAACTCTCTCTCAATTTTCTCCCACTCTCAATTTTGTCGTGTGGACCACGTGCTCGAGTTTTGTGAAGATGTCTCGTATTACCTATGTGGTATGTTTTCCTTGTGTTTTTTTTTATTTTTTGTATGTTATTTTAAGTTAAGATATATGATTTGTATGTTGTTAGAGTGTTTATAACGTTTGTTATGTTTGAATATGTTCTATGTTTAACATTTTTAAGATATATGATATGTATGGTTTTATGTTTGAATGTGATATTTTGATAGGCAGGTTATCACCCCCCTAAATCTAACCGCAAGTGTACGGTGTCGAAATCAAGTAATAACGTACGGTAAGTACGAGTATCGAATCCACGGGAATTAGGAACTAAGTATCACAATTACTATAAGTTCTATTAACTGAACTGTCGAAATTTTGAGATGGGTTTTATATTAAACCAAATAAATGCAAGAAGAAAATCACAGACTGAACAATAGACAACCTTGAGGAAAATTCGATAGAGAAATAGTTGAGGGTTGGAAATCCTTAGGTTTTCACATACAACTATCAGACTTAAAACGATTACCAGCTATTCCCTTAATGAATATCCAATCTCTAAAATCACCGTTGTTCTCTTTCGAGCAACATCGGGTCTTATTTTGAAAAAGACAAGTTTTATCTTTCGATCTCTACTCATGGATTCCAAAACACATTAAGCACACAATTTATGTTGAACGGATAGATTTTATCTCTCGATCTCAACCTAAACGGTTCAATTAGGATTAAGGCGTATTCGGTATATCTCTATCACCAAATTCTCGCCTTAGACATGCAATCCCTAGTTCTAGTTAACAGTTAATTCTCTCGAACTCAACTGGAAACAACAAAACAATTGAAAGGTAGCTAGACTCTCAAAAGCATTAAAACCAAATTACATGCATTCATTAAATTAGGAAAAAATGATAACATCTCAAGTCAATTAGTCACATGCTTACAAACCAAATTCATTCCAACCCCCAACATGAACAGGTTAGTTCATGTCGGTGGTGGATACAAACATAAGAGAAAGAATGGAAAACGTGTGTGTAAACATGATAGTCGTAAACGTGAAAGATAAGATTATGAACTCCCTCCTCTCATGCTTGACTCTACTTCGCGTTCTGAATGTCTCCGTGATCCATTCTCTATCGTGACTCCGGAAGCTCCGAAAGGTCTCCCAAAATCGCCCCTGGTCGTCGTGTGTAGGCTGCCTCTCACTAACTCCCGAAAAGTGACCTAAAATCTGAAATTCGTCAAAGTTTAAAAACCAAACAGTGGGATGCGCGACTTCTGGCGCGACTTGCAAGTCGCACAGAAAGTCGTGCGGTTTTCTGATGTTGCGTGGGTCGGTTTCTGGTTCGCGGTTCGGGTCCTGGTTCGAGCGCGGGTCTTGGGCTTTCGTTTTGGCTCTCTTTTGGGCTCTTTTTAGCTTCTTTTCTCGAGGATTACTACATGTTCGATAACCTGCACATTTCACTTGATAAACCATGAAATTCCGCTTCTTTGCTTAAATCCAAGCCAATCTCGTTGGTTTGAGAACTGAAAATAACGCCAAAAAGTGGCGTTATCATATTTGTATGTTATAATGTGTATCTTGTTATATGAGTATTTTTATAAAAAAATGTTAAGAGTGTGTTTTTTTATAAAAAAATTGTTAAGAGTGTTTTTATAAAAAAAAATTGTTAAGAGTGTGTTTTTATAAAATAATTGTTAAGAGTGTTTTTATAAAAATAATTCTTAAAAGTGTGTTTTTATAAAAATAATTCTTAAAAGTGTTTTTTTATAAAAAAAAATTGTTAAGAGTTTTTTTATAAAAAAAATTGTTAAGAGTGTGTTTTTATAAAAATAATTCTTAAAAGTGTTTTTTTATAAAAAAAATTGGTAAGAGTGTTTTTTTATAAAAAAATTGTTAAGAGTGTGTTTTTATAAAAAAATTGTTAAGAGTGTTTTTATAAAAAAAATTGTTAAGAATGTATTTTTTATAAAAAAATTGTTAAAAATGTGTTTTTTTAAGAATGACAATTTAGGTCCCTACGGTTTTAAGAATGACAACTTAGGTCCTTTAACTTTTAAGAATGACAATTTAGGTCCCTAAACTTTTAAGAATGACAACTTAGGTCCCTAAACTTTTATATATAACTTTTAAGAATGACAATAAAATAAACCGCAACATCTATATATAATACTATTATACATTGAAATAAAATAAACCGCAACATCTATATATAACACTATTATACGTTGAAATAAAATAAACCGCAACATCTATATATAACACTATTATACGTTGAAATAAAATAAACCGCACTTTATCTATTTATAACACTATTATATGTTGAAATAAAATAAACCGCAACATCTATATATAACACTATTATACGTTGAAATAAAATAAACCGCACTTTATCTATTTATAACACTATTATATGTTGAAATAAAATAAACCGCAACATATCTATTTGGATTTTGTCAAACGGGTGTAAATAGCCCTAAGGTATGTCGGGATTTAAGACATCCTTGTGATTCCCCTGCTACCTGGAAGTCCAATAGATTGAGTGGTTTCTTTTCAAAAACTAAAACAAACGAATAATTATCAACACAATAAACCAAACAAGCTAAAGCATCTATATATAACACTAACTATAACATCTGTGAATGACTATGTAGAGGGATTTCTTTAACATCGACTTGACGCTAAAGTGCAAAGTTGCCTACATCGAGGAGTTAGGAGCGCGCTTTAGGGGATTAGGTGATCGCGCGGATACCCTTGAGGCCATCTTTAGAGGGACACCGTTCGGGCCATGGATGGATGTGTCTTACTCTGCTGGCGACCCTACGCTAGTACACATGTTTCTACAGTTGGAGGTCGAGGACGCCAACGCTGAGCCGGAGGAGATGCATTTTGATTTCTTCGGCGATCGATTGCATTTTGGGCGTCGTGAGTTCTGTCTAATTACAGGACTACGTTTTGGAGAGGCTCCCCCCTTCCTCCCTTAGCAGACTGCTCCTTCGTTCCTAGGGTTTGGGGCATTTCAGCATCTCGTTTGAAGCTGAAGGCAGCCCGGGACATGATGAAAGAGGGCCTTAGTGCCCTAACCGACGACGATGCTGTCCGTGTATGCTTGGTGGTGATCGTGGATATGGGCTTCATGGGCCGTGAGTATAGCCAGTATGCTTCCTCGACGGTCCTTAGGGCCGTCGAGGACCTTGAGCTGTTTAACAGCTACCCGTGGGGTAGCCATATCTGGACACATTGCTACTCAATCTTGCACCGAGCCATAACCAGACGCGACTCCGATCGACATGGAAAGATGAACCTTTGTGGTTTTACATACGCCTTCAAGGTTAGATGCGTAGTATAACAATTGTTAATAATACAGACAAACTGTTTGGCTTTTCTTTTTACGTACTTGCTCTTCTTGTCTAATTCCAGATATGGATCTTGGAGATGTTTCCCGCATCAATCCGATATTTCGTCAAGCGCGATGACCGAGTACTTAGGGAAACCCGTTGGGACAAGCGTGTTACCCTAAGTAGGTCGCTTTGGGTTCAGTTCTTCAATGAATCTAGAAATGTAAGTTCTTTTACTATGTTTACAATTTGCATACGTTAGTCCCGCTTATTAATTTTTTTTATGTTTTATCATATATTTAGCGGCCACTCTTGCCTTTCACTCGCCTTGAGCCTACTGCCGACGAGATGGACACGGATTGGTACAGAGACAGCGTGGCCTTTATTGACACAGAGGCGACAAGGGCTCGACGTCCCTCTCCTTCCACATCTGACGAAGATGAGGAAGACGACGACATGCCCCCTTCCGGTGGATATCAGCAGCCCCCTTCCTCCTCCTATCCGCCGCCGCCTTCCTCCTCCTATCCGCGGCCCCCTACCTCCTCCTATCTGCGGCCCCCTTCCTCCTCCTACCAGCCGCCCCCTTACGATCCATGTCAGGCGGCCCCTTCCTGCGGGCCACATCGTGGCTGTCATGAGTACCTGTGGGACTACGTCCACGGGCCGCTAGAGTCACGTGTAGAGTTTCTGGAGGGAGTCTACAGACAGTTTAGCGCTGTCCATGTTAGTGTTTAACTTAATTTGTTGGCCACGTTTATTTAGTTTGTATATTAATATTACGTTCTAAATTTGTTTTAGCTGTCGAGTACGACACCGATCCCCGCTCAGTTCGGACAGGGGGCACAGGCGACGTTTGGCACCGGGATGTCGGGGGCCTACGCATCGGACATCTTTGGCGCTACGGCCGAAGAATATTACCGGCCGGAAATGCCGGGTCCGTCGTCGTACGTCACACCGCCAATTATCGATGAGCACTTCTCGGAGCCGGATCCGGAAGATGACCCGATGGAGGTTGTAGACCCACCACCACAGGTGACCCCGCTCCCTCAAAAGCGGCCGCACTTCATTTCACAATTTCTTCGTTTGCCATTTGGGCAACAAGGATCTACGACACCACCGGCCGCTAAAAAGCAAGCAAAGAAAGTGTGGGGAAAGAAGGGACGAAAGAACAAAAAGGGAAAGGAGCCTTCACCGGAGCCTCACACGGGACCAGAAATATTGAGGATGTGCAAGACTGGTCGCCTCCCCAACTTGACATTCACCCATTACGTAGGCTTGGTAATCAACGCCGAGTTTTTCAAAATATTGCTTGCGGATGACCCTGTTAACTCTGACTTAGAGGATATGGTTAGTATGAAGTTAAATTATAGTCATATATAATCAAATATATTTATATTACATGTCTAACCATCTATGGTATGCCATAATGCCCAAAAGTTGATAAATAACGAGGAGATATGGGTACACCCTAACGAAACCGACGATGAGGCCATGAATTTCCGCCGACATATGGCGGAGTCAATTTATGCGCATTGTCTAATTAGTTAGGTTGTTTATGTAACATTAAATAATTGTTATTTTTACTATTAACTTATTTTGTTAAACTATTGTGATTGACTACTTAAAGACTAATTTCTGCCTAATGAAAGACCTTTATTCAAGAGCAGACGAATATTGCAATTACTTTTTCAGTCGAATCTTACAGGCTCTTTTCCAGATGAATATTGCAGTTACTTTTTCAGTTGAATCTTACAGGCTCTTTTCAAACGAATCTTGCAGTGAACTATTCAGACGAATCATGCAGGCAACTTTTTCAGACGAAATCTTTGACCATATCTGATGAAGAACATACATTTTCACGGCTATAAGTAGATGGCATGATGAAGTAGTAATTCACAACTTCCTATCTATCTTTTAGACATTCTCCTCACCGTTTACAAACACACTCTCGCTTTTCTTAACACCATGGCTGGAGGTTCAAGATCAAGGGGGAACAGGTCGGAGAATGTGGCTGGAACTTCACGTTCGGGAGCCTACCAACCACTGAACGATGGAGCTCGCCGGAGTACCTGGAAGGTACCGGAAACAGACGAGGAGTGGAGAAACTGTGGGCGAACGGCGGCCGATTTTTCATTCACGCCTGAGGAGGAAGCAGACTGGGAGATGGCATCCGACAATTACTACTTCGATAATGGCATTAGAAACCCACCAATGTATGATTTTATGTCGACGGGTCTTCGACAAAGTCAACAAATTACTCCCGCAGTGCAAAAAGCCATTAATGGGGCGAACACCGATATCGAAAAGGTAAAGGGTATGTGGAACCATAACAGGGGGATTCAGCAGGGGAAAATGGAGTATCTAGCGGAGAAGAAACGAGAACTGGCCATGACTAGGGCTTACGTTCGGCAGCTGCAACGAGAGATTAAGGAAGCTGAAGAGGAACTAGAAGAACTCGAATCGGACTACATAGGAATGGAGGACGTGATCAAGGAAAAGGTTAACTTGATCACAGGACTCCAGGACGCCTTCCAGTAATAGATTTCTTTGTTTACATGCACTGTATCCGTTTCGGTTGGGAAGATGATTTGCAATAATTTTTATATGATGTTGTTAATTAATTTCCTTGTTAAATAACTTAAGTGAATTTCTATATTAAAAACATTAAAATGGAAAGGAAACAATACATTAAAAACCACATAAAATGATAACCTAAAAACTATAGGGACCATTAATGTTTTTTTAAATTTGCAACAAACTTCAGGGACCAAACTGTAAATTCGAAAAGTAGCGGGTTAGCCCGCGATCGCGGGATCCCAACGCGGGCAGGGACCAACACTGTAAACACGGGAATTCTTGAGGGGGCAAAGCTGGACCGCGGGCATTCTTGAGGGACCAACGCGGGCTATTTGGGCAAAGTTTGGTGACACGTGGGCCTGGGGGCCGCGATCGCGGGGCCCACCGCGATTTTTTGTGGCATTTTTGTAACATGGGAGAGATTTGTGGCATTTTGGTAACACACGGTCAAACTTTTGGCATTTTAATTAATTTCTCAAAAAAATATAATATACACAACCCAGATAAAATATATTCTCAAACAAACAAAATTATATTTTGAAAAAATAAAATATATTTCGAGAAAATAAAAAAATGTATTAAATTATATTATATAAAATTAAATTAAAATTAAAATTAAAATATAAAAATAAAATATGAATAAAAATATAAAAATCAAAATAGAATAAAAATATAAAAATCAAAATAAGATAAAATAAAAATATAAAATATAAAATAAAAACCTAAAGTATTAAATTAAATTATGTTATATTTAAGTTAAATGGTATATTTGGAATTATGAAAATACAACATTCCATCAATTCCAATTCCATCAAAATCCTTCAAGATTGCTAAGGAATTTCAAATTCACTTATTTATGGAATCTGGTGGAATTAGACATTCTTTTCCGTCGAAAAGAATGAACCAAACGAAAGAATGGAATTCGGTCAATGGAATTCGACATTCCAATTCCATCAGATTCCATCAGAATCCGTGAACCAAACGCCCCCTTAGTCTTATCTTGATGTTGGTATGAAGTAGGGTGTTAACGAGTCGAGCTTTTAACGAGCTACTCGAGCTCGAGCCTAATAGTTGTCAAGCTCGAGTCGATCTCGAACACAAAATAAATTAAAGTTCGCTTAATTTAACGAGTCGAGATCCATAACACCAATGTTCGGCTCGACTCGTTTGAAAGCTCGATTAAGCTTTACGAGCTGAGTCGAGTCGAGCCGAGCCATTCGAGTATATACTTTTTCGAGCCAAACATATTTATACGTTTACAAATTATATAATCATTATCGAGCTCGAGCTCGGACATTGAAAAAATATTCGAGCTCGAGCTCGAACCCGACTTTGAAAAATTAATCAAACTCGAGTCGAACTCGAGCCTGGTATAATTTTTTGAGCCCTACTCGAATAACTTGTTATTCGACTCGACTCGACTCGTTTACATGACCCCGTATGAAGTACATGTTTATTTGTTTTTCTTTTATTTTATTGACTTAGACATTATTAATATATATCACATATAAATAATTACTAATTATGTATGTTGAAAATTTTAATGAAACTAAAAACAGGACATTTTTATGAGAATTACCGTTGAGTTGAGATGGGATTGATGGGAAATTGACTCAAATAGTCAAAAGAAAATTGAAAATTGACGTTCTATCCATTTCTCTCCGGGTTTTGCACAAATAATCAATAGGTTCGTACTCCACACTCCTAGGTCCGCACTCGCACTCCTAGGATCTGTTCAATCTGATAGTTTTTCTTTAAAAAAAAATTATAGTGCGGACCTAGGTCCGCAATGGGTCAATTTTGTTTTTTTAAGGAAAATCGACTTTCTAGGGATAATAAGGGATTGACACGTGTTTGATTGCGGTCCACACTTTTCGGGTCGGGTCAGAGTGCGCACTCGTTGGCTATTTTGATAAACCGAAAGAGTGTATGGCTAGGAAGTCAATCTTTCTGTTGGGTTTGGCTATGTGAGTCACTTTCCCGGATTGATGAGGTGACAACAAAAATGAAAAAAAAAGGAGGGAGATGCAATAAATAATTATGTGTTAAATTAGCAAATAGCAATATGAAACTGGAAAAATGGATCCAAGACAAAGAGAGGTATGTAGTTGGTAACGGGACACCACGCCCACCCGCATGTGTGCTGTCCCCTCCTCCTTCAATGCAATTCAGTATTTATGAAAAATAAAAAATTAAATCATATGAGAAAATAAATTCAATTCAATAATTATGTGTTAAATTAGCAAATAGCAATATGATACCCGTATCTTGGTGCATCTCATCTCAATGTGCATCCATTTCTCATATGGTTGATAATTACTTCTCACGTTTCTCACGTTACACATAACTTCTCATCGGCATCTAACCCTATATATATATATATATATATACATATAGGGGGCAAATCATATAGAAACCGTCTTAAGTTGAAAACCATAAAAACTAGTTTTATATGTTGTTTCATATATGAAACATCACAAGTGAACATGCAATATTCATACAATGGTATTTTATAAATGAAATATCAAGGAATGTTTTGTGTGTGAAAAAACACAAAAATGCGTTTATATATTAAACACACACTCGATTTCACGGAATTAGTTTTAATAAGTGTTTGTTTCATTTATGAAACAATACAAGAACTATTTTTCACGATTTCTAACTTCTAGATCGGTTTGTAGTTGATTTGCAGTGTATATATATATACATATATATATATATATATATATATATATATATATATATATATATAAGAGAGGGACCACCCACAACACGTCACATGTCCCACATTAATATTTATCATGAATAACACATTCATGTTGAATATGAATTCATTATGAATATAGACGTGTCATTCATCATGAATGATGATTATGTTATGATATTCAGGATAAATAATACATCCATATTTCAATGAATATGTTATGTCTCGTGCTTTAGACGGTTCCACGATTCCTAATCAACTATAGGTTTCCTAACGGAACCACCCCCACCCGGACACCCCCCACACCCCCCCCCCACACACACACACACATATATATATATATATATATATATATATATGAGAAAATATAACTTTTACATAATATAACGTAACTTCAAATAATGTATGAACATATTACATACTGTTATGTTGTTTGAAGGCTTGTGAAGTTGAACACCGTCGCAAAAACTGATGAAGATACATATGGACGTGGGCATAAGGGCCTTTATGACACAATTAATAATTCGATTCATTTTCAATTAGGCCTTGCTCTAGCTCTTTATGCTCTCTCCGCTCGCTCCTTTTCGTAGCGTAGATCTTTCTTCTCTTAAGAGATTTTGAGAAGAGTGAACTGTAACCAAAGAAAAGTAAGCCAACCACGAATTCCTGAACCGTAAAGGGAACCGCCCTGTAAAGAGCCTCGCCTAAAGGACCAGACCGGAAGCTGAGAACAAGATCGAAAGCGCAACTTCTCATTAAATTCCGTCATCTTGACCAGCTTCATAAAATATAAATATAAAATTTTATATTATTAACTAAATACATATAATACAAAGAAATTAATAAATAATATATATTAATTAATCTATTAAATTTTAAATTAAATAGAAAAGATAATATAAAACACTATTTTAAGATGAAATTTCTTACAAGTATCCAATAAGTTTATTTAATTGTGGTTATATGTATAAACTAATGAATTCAATTATTGGGCAAAAGGACTTTTTGATTAAAGAGAAAGAATTGAAGCAATTGGAGACAGGTCACCTCACATGTGACATGCCCTGCTACGCTGGGGGACCCTTGCTCCCTTGTGCTTTTAAAAAAAAAACAAATACCAATATACCATGCACTTATCATAAAATATATTTTGCAAATATTGTGGATTTATTGAAAATTAAATTTTGAAATATTGTATATATATAGTTATAGGTTTATTTGATAAGAGGAATATGTGTGAGAAGTAGAAAAACGATGATAGCTTTTCTCCTTAAAAAATAACGCTCAAGATTTGAGGGGCTAATTATGCAGCACCAGATAATTCGGCCGCATGGTAACAGTTACGTGAAAAATAAAGGAGTAGTTTTGTAACTCTTACAAATATGTGCATATATAATCCTGTGTGATTCACATATGAACTATATGTGTATATGTGAACTCGTGCAATTCACATATGAACTACATGTACATATGTGTAGGGGTGTGCACCGCGCGGGTCGGGTGGGTTCAGGTGGACAAACCGAAAACCCGATCAGATTTTAGATATGAAAATCAAGACCCGAACTTTAGGTTTCGGATTTCGGATTGCTTCGGGTTCAGGTTGGTCGGGTTTCGGGTTAATGTCGGTCGGGTTTCGGGTTAATGTCGGTCGGGTTCGAGTATTATTATAATACACAAAGTATTATAATAATATAAATCAATTTTGAGGATGAATTCAATCAGACGAGAGATTAATGAAATCGAAATTAAGTTTAAAAATTAAAAAACATTTCGACCGACTGTAATTTACGATTTTCTAAAGATAATTAGATAAATAAATATATTTATATAATATTTAAAATATATATGTATGTTATTTTGGGTTTTTGGACGGGTCGGGTGGCCAAAGATCAAACCCAACCCGAACCCAAATATTCCCCCAAAAGTCGGGTTTCGGATTTTCAAATTTCAGGGTATTCGGGTATTGCAAAAACACCTTATTTTCGGTTCGGGTTCGGGTTTTGCACACCCCTACATATGTGAACCTGGGTGATTACATATGAAACACTTAACTTATTTACATATGACTTTATGCTTATATGTGAATCTATATGATTCACATATGAAGCCGTGCGATTCACATATGAACCTGAATGTTTCGCATATGAAGTATTTTAAATCATTTACATATGAAGTATTTAATTGATTCAAAGATTAGTCTTAGATTCACATATAACATTATAGTTTTAGGATCAAAATCAACAGCTTGCTCAAGATCGATTTATGGATTCAGATCCATATGGAAAGCATACAAGATTTGATCAAAAAAGAATTAGATCACTAAGCTACAGGTATAACTAACAGGGAGTTACTCAACCCTTTGTGTGACCTCAAGTCGCGAGGAACACCGTGTATCTCAAAACTTGGACGTGCACGACCCATGCCTCGACTTCACATCGCGGGCCAAGTCGCATGGATGGGATGAGCGCACTTATAAGGCCAATTTGGGTTGTTTTAACTCATTTTTCATCCTACTTTTCTCTTCCAAGTTTCTTCCTAAATTAAATGAATCCAAGAGGGCATTTAAAGCACTTTTTCAAGGGTTTAATAATTATCAAATCTAAGGATCAAGTCTATGGTTGAAGATCCAAATTGTTCATCCCTAGTTCTTGGATTCTCTTGATTTTCTAGGTTTTGGCTAAAACCTAGTATTGTAGTTCACCCTACACTTTTACAAAACAAAATACATGTTAATTCCTCAAAGCTTCCATTTCATGTATTTCTCATTTGGTTGATTTTGAATCAACTAGGTCAAATTTGGGGATTTTTGGATGTATTTTGACAAAATAAGTGGGGGGTGTTTTTATATACATGGGAGATGATTATTTCAAGATTTTGGTGAGTTTTGGAACCCAAGTTTATAAGTGGTATGACCTTTAATTTGTTTGATAAAATTGGGATTTTAGCCACTTGATGGCTATTTATACATAAATAATAGATTATGTGTTGGATATGGTTAATGGTTTGACATATTTAGAAAGTTAAATACATTAGACTATAATGCACTAGATTCATGGACATAAAAGTCAGTTTTATTTTGTATGAATGAGATGATATTCCCTAATTGTTACTTGAAATAGGTATTAGGTCTTCATAGGCAATCTGGTGTGGACTCTTGGAATCAAGTATCAACCACCGACCAATATAATGTAATTTCGTGTGAACAAGCTTAACTAGGATTTGAGATCTCAAGCTATAGACCTAGTGTGGTTGAACTTGGTGACTCTACAAGCAATAGACTTGGAGTAGTTGAGCTTGTTAACTCATTAAACTATATACCTAGAGTGGTCGATCTTAATGAATGTTAATCAATAAGTGATGCTTATATAACATGGACATGTGACTTACTTTTATGTTATGTAGTATCTATGAAAAAACTCTCCCAAACAAAAACATTGTGAATCTATACACAAAGATAAATCCAAACAAAAGAAGTTTATCCATATCGGACTTGATAGAAAATCAACCAAAGTCACCTATGACATAAGTCAATCTTCATAACTCTTATATTGTGATTTCAAAGTTGTTTGAAAATAAAGTACAAGACTTGGTTGTAAAACTAAATCGAACAAACTAAACTATTTATTTCTCTATTTAAAGCCTGTTTCGAAAAGTAACCTAATTGAATTCTACAAAACAAACCTGACACCCATCCACAAAGTATGACAATTGAAAATTCAAATAAACAATTGCTTATGAAATCTCAACATGGATGCTCTAAATACAACCCAGGTCCAATCTAGTACAGTTTTAAACCTAAAATAACCTCATTAATTATGGTTTAGAAGAGTGGGTTCTATCTAATCTATCCCTATCAAATGCAATGGTGGTCACAACATCTTTCACAAAAACAAAGAAGCATTCTCTGCAAGAAGTGGGCATTAGAGTAGACCTTGGTCGTTTATCTGTTTCGTTGTGGTTACACACCGATCCTTGGAAAGATCGGAATCCGGCCTTTGGGCGCTCAATGCTGCATGCACCCATGATTGAATGTGTCGCATGTCTTGCAACTTCCTTAAATACATCAACTTCTGCATACATACACATTCAGATGGTCATGAGATGTATCTAATGGACTTGTTATACCAACTATCGTACATTTTCAGTTTAAATCAACTACACAAGAATCATATATATGAAACTGATTCTAAAAGAGGAAAGTTCGTTTAGGAACCGTAAATACTTTGAGAGCTCAACTATTTATGAATTATTCATGATGAATATACCTCATGGATATTGTTTATCATGCATTTAGTGCATGTTCATTGTACATCATGAAATATTCATTCATGAATATATGAGACTTGAGGTGAGGATTGCATACCTAATTTCTTGTCCCTGCTTAGAATCTTTAAATTGAGCTTGACAAGTGATTGAATCTCACTCTTTGCATCCTCGACTTCCCTGATGTTTCTATCAAGTCGTGGGTCTTTCTTTATGCTTTTCTTCTCCTCGAAAATGGCATCAATCTCCTTTTTGGCACGACATTTATCAGTAGCCATCAATGATGACCTAATCAAGTGAGATGGCGGATCAATGGAAACAACATTTGATGTAGCCCCAAGATGATCTTTTCGTGGTAGATTCTGACCATTATAATGCCGATTTTTCACCTGGGCGGATGCAATAAAACTCCTAGAAGACGAAAACTCACGTTCCTCATGGTTTCTGTTGCTTTTTGCAGTACCTTGTATAGGTTTGTTTTTCTCTAAAATCTGAAAACTATGCTTCTCATCATTGTTTCTAGAAGTACCAACGACGTTATGATTTTTCAAGCCTCCAAAGTATCTGATATTTGGCCTTATTTGACCTGCTTCACTCGGTGTGCTTTCTTTCTTTAAAGGAAGTTTTGAGAGGTTATCTTTAGAGCTTTTATTTCCACACTTTCTTCCTAGAGCCTTTGCTGCAATATCCATCATCTTCCATGCTTTATCTATATTATATGGGCCTCCACTTGGTGATACATTGCTATTAGGATGCTTATGAGAAGTTGACTCCTGGTTTAAGGAAGATGTCTGTGGTTGACTTGCTTTAATCCCATCTCCAAAACTGGAAGAGAAATTCAACGACCCTCCTCTGAAACCATTCCAATTCTCACGTAATACTTTTATACGAGCATGCACATTGAGGCAACGCTGCAAGGTTCTAGCATTTGACGTATTTGAAGTTCGGTCAACTGTTGGCTGTGATTCCCGTTGACTAGATTCCCTTACAATATCATTGATTGATACTTGGGGCCTAGCAAAGTGAACCGTATTAGAGGTTGAGGTGCAAGTGTTGCTATCACAAGTAGCATCTGATTCGACCTTAGCGTGTTCATCTCTGGAAAGGGTGCAGTCGTGGCAAAACCAATCACCCTCTGGTACAGTGGCACCGAATCCAACACAGTACGAGTGAGCAGCTGAGTCACACAGATCACATAGTAAAAGAAGTTCTTCATCGGTTGCAAGGCTGCAAATGCTACACTTCACTTGTGAATATGGATCGGAGGGTCCTATGGTTGCATTGCCATTGTGACAGTAAACCTGCAGGAAAAAGGAGTATCATGTCTCTTATTCTGTAATAGGGAGAATGGCGCAAATTATGACTATTTTACCCCTCAGTGAGTAAAATAAGCTAGCTAGTCACTGAGCCACAAAGGTGTTAGACTGATAGTGATTTACCTTCATGAAGATTTTATATTCTACCAAAGGGCCTTTGGCCTAGCGGTATGTGAGCCTTTGACGTGTTAGGAGGTCAGGGGTTCAAACCTTACCAAAGGTGAGGATGGTGTGTGAGTTTATTTGTTGCATTTGCCGTATATAAATATTATATACTCCAAAAAAAAAGATTTTATATTCTAGAATAAACCAACCAATTCACGTATGAATATACATATAATAACGACCAACCAACTTAAATGTTGAGTCGAGATTTAGAGCTCTCTTCTTAATACAATTTTTAGTAGTTGCTGGTAAAAGGAAAAAAAATGCATAAATTTCCTGCATACAAGTTTCTGCACAAACCTGAAGTCTGCAAAATGTTGTGCAAAAGCTCTTCTGTGTAAACTTGCTGCATATTTGTTTTTGTACGGTGTAATGCTATAAGATACCCAAGTCTTCAGTAGGGTTTAATTCTCTATATAGTTAATGGTAACACTTTATAGTTTGGTTTAATATTTTGGGTTTTGTTTATGTATAATAGTTTATATATGATCATTTCTGTGTATAATAAGTTTCTGCAGTTGACTAAAATCTTCTGCATATAACTCTTCTGCTTTAAAGGTTTCTGCATATAACTTTCTTTAGAAAACCTTTCTGCTGCACTTTTCTTTCTGCGTACAAAGCTAGTGCCTGCTATATGTATTCATAGCTCTAATCAACCAGCAATATTGAGAGCATTAAGTTGTATGTATAACAGTAAGTCACGTTATATGCGAAGACGACACAAAGCCATCAGACAACTGCTCACAAATGGAATTATTTCTATAGACTACGTAAAAAAGTTGGCTGACAACCTAGCGGATCTGTTTATAGAAGGTTTGTCACGAGAAAGTGTTGTCAGATCATCAAGATAAATGGGTTTAAAGCCTATGACGAAAGATGATACTCGATGGCAACCCTACCTAATTGATTGGTCATCCCGAGAACTAGGTTCAAAGTGACAACCGAATCTAGTTGAAACGAAGACAACAGTGCGAGGTTAAATCTGGGCTCATAGTGGGGGTTGTAAGTGGAAGGGTCCAACATACACGCACGCGTAGCCTGTGGCCGTGGCTATGACTGAAGGTGTGGGCGCGAAATTCGTGGATTAGCGTGAGGATGCGCACTTTGCACTTCGCATGCACACCGCATCGGAGCTGTGGAGCCTCACGCCCACTCTCTTTTTACTGGAGTTAGAGAGAAAAACTAGATAATTACTGATTAATAGAAGTTATTAATCCAGTAATTATTAACAGATAAATCAGATTTTTAACGGATTAAATTTCGAAATTTAAAGGCTTTTTAAATAAAACGTTTTTTTATTAAATTAATCAGTTGAAGACTTAGGGGCCGTTTACAAAACGCTTACCCGGGTAAGTGCTTACCAAGTCATATTAGCTTACCGGATGAATATGGCAAGGACCAAGAATCTTGCCCGGTAAGAGCGGAAGCAAGGACCGAGAGTCTTACCCGGTAAGTGAGTGCGACGGCTCTTACCACGGTTAGCGCTTACCGGCTAATTGTAGCATACGATGCCATTTTGGTGGACTAAAATCTTACCCGGGAAGTAGGTGATAGTGTTGAATTTTACCGGTAAGCACTTACTGATAAGTTATACGTCACACACACACAATACGCACACAACCGAAAGCGAGAAAAGAACACGAGAATTTACGTGGTTCACACGATCAGGGTGATCATGCTAATCCACGGGGGCAACTAGGGTTTTCTTTATTAGGTGCTACAATGTTTACAAGTACAATGGGATCGTTATATAGACAAACATAATTAGAGTAAACTCCTAATTAAGGAAACTAGGGTAGAGGGCCTAGGGTCGGCTCTAATATGCGCCTCTCCCTTTTCCTGATTAATGGGCCGAAGCCTACATCCCAACAATCTCCCACTTGGAGGCTTCGAAACACGATCACCTGCACTCCTCTGTACTTCTGTAAACACCGACTGAGCTTGAGCTCCCCCTTAGTTGCCACCTGCCTTCTCAACACTATTCCTGAAGGCCAGCTGAAGTCATACAGAACTTCAGCTTATCCAGCGTCACAGACTTGGTGAACATGTCTGCTGGATTCTTTGCACCTGAGATATTCTTCAAATTTATCGTACCATCACGGATCAAATTTCTGACAAAATAATATTTCCTCCCAATGTGCTTTGTTTTCCCATGATAGACTGGATTTTTTGCTAGTTTCACTGCACTCTCATTGTCACAGTATAACGAGTAATCAACTTGTTTTTTCCCAAGTTCTTCAAGAAAATCCTATAACCACACTAGCTCTTTACTGGCTTCAGCAACTGCCATGTATTCAGCTTCTGTTGTTGATAAAGCCACACTTTTCTGAAGTCTGGACATCCAACTAACTGTTGTTCCTCCCACTGTAAAGATGTACCCTGTAGTGCTTTTAAATGTCACTTTGCATCCACTCAAATCAGCATCAGTATATCCTCTGAGAACTGAATCTTTACCTTTGAAACATAATCCCAACTTTGAAGTACCCTTCAAATACCTGAGCAACCATTTGACTGCTTGCCAATGTTCTCTTTCCGGATCTGACATAAAACGACTAACAACCCCGACGGCATGGGCTATGTCTGGTCTCGTGCAAACCATGGCGTACATGAGACTACCAATAGCAGATGCGTAAGGAACTTTAGCCATATCTGCTTTCTCATCTTCTGATCTAGGAGACTGATCTTTGGTAAGCCTGAAATGACTTCCCAAATGTGTGTTTCTAGGTTTTGTCTTCTCATCATTCATCTTGAATCTTTCTAACACTTTCCCGATGTATTTCTCTTGGGATAGTGTCAAAGATCCATCTTTCTTGTTTCGAGTAATGCTCATACCGAGTATCTGTTTGGCTGGACCCAAGTCTTTCATCTCGAATTCTTCAGACATTTGTTTCTTTAACTTGCTGATCTCTTTTATATCTGCACCTGCAATCAGCATATCATCTACATAGAGGAGTAGAATGATATAGGAGCCCTTGAATTTCTTCACATAACAACAATGGTCCGTCTCACATTTTCTGTACCCGGTCCTCTCCATGAAGTCATCAAACTTCAAGTACCACTGCCTGGGTGCTTGTTTTAGACCATACAAGCTCCTTTTCAGTTTGTAGACCCAGTCTTCTTTACCAGCAACCTGAAACCCCTCAGGTTGTGCCATGTAGATATCCTCATCAAGGTCACCATGTAGAAATGTTGTCTTGACATCTAACTGCTCTAGATGTAAGCCCTCTGCAGCTACAATACTCAAGATTAATCTGATGGTAGTCATTTTCACCACTGGAGAGAAAGTTTCATTGAAATCAATCCCCTTTTTCTGTTGAAAGCCCTTGACCACTAAACGGGCTTTGTACCGTTTAGACCCATCATGCTCTTCCTTGATTCTGAATACCCATTTATTATGCAACGCTCGTTTGTCTTGCGGAAGCTTGGTTAAAACCCAAGTTTTGTTCTTGTTTAGAGATCCCATTTCTTCTTTCATTGCGCGCTCCCACTGCAACGAATCTTTCAGCTTAATTGCTTCAGACTAACTTTCTGGTTCACCATTCTCAGTCAAAAGAAGATAATTGACTGATGGAGTGTATTTTTCAGGAGGCTTAGAGACTCTGGTGGATCTCCTGACCCAGTGTGATTCAACTGGCTGAGCCTGTACCAGAGAAGATGTTTCTTCTTCATCCTCTGAGCTTTCATTGTTGACAGCGTCTTCATGAACATCTTCAGACTCATCATTATTCTGAAAATCAAGCTCAGTGCTCCCACTATCCTGAGTATCTTCTGGCCCTCTGATTCTGATGTCATCACTTTCAAACTCAACTTGTTCTTTCTGATCATTTGAGTTTACTGTGCTCCTGTCTTTATAAAGCTCAGCCTCGTTGAAAGTTGCATGTTTACTTCTGACTACCTTTCTGCTTTCAAAATCCCAAAGCCTGTAGCCCATACTATCTGAGCCATATCCAATGAAGGTGTATTTCTTGGCTTTTGCATCCAACTTGTCGCCATCTTTCTTCAGATCATAGGCACTGCATCCGAACACCTTCAAATGTTCATACTTTACTGCTTCACCTTTCCACTCTTCCTCTGGTATCTTGAAACCCAATGGTACTGATATTCCTCGGTTGATAAGATAAGCTGCAGTGTTAACTGCATCAGCCCAGAACGTCTTTGGAAGCCCGGCATCAAGTCTCATACTCCTGGCCCTTTCATTCAAAGTTCTGTTCATCCTTTCTGCCACTCCATTCTGCTGAGGAGTGCCTGGAATTGTCTTTATCATCCGAATGCCATGTTCAGCACAATAGTCAGTAAACTCTGTGCTGATGTATTCCCCACCATTATCCGACTTCAAGCACTTTACCTTCAGGTTAGTTTCCAATTCAACAGCAGTTTTCCATTTCTTAAAAGTATTGAAAACATCAAACTTATTCTTAAGAAAGTAAACCCATACCTTGCGTGTTGAATCATCGATGAAGGTCACATAGTAGCTCGATCCTCCCAAGGAAGAGACAGGTGTCGGTCCATAAACGTCCGTGTGAACAAGCTCTAATTTCTGAGCTTTCGGCGTCTGACCCGTCTTCACAAAGGATACCTTCTTTTTCTTGCCAAGTACACGGGATTCACATAACTCTGAATCCACCCTTTTTAAATCAGGAAGCTTCCCTTTGGCAAAAAGCATCTTCATTCCCTTTTCACTCATGTGGCCGAGTCGTTGATGCCACAATCTGGAAGTATTCAGTCCACTGGTCACTGCATTCACCTCGCTAGCAGGAACATCAACCATGTATAAGGTGCCTCGCTTTTTACCACCAGCGATTACAAGGTTTTCTTTGACAACCTTCCATTGCCCATCACCAAAGGTAGTTTTAAATCCCTAGTCATCCAACTGCCCAGTAGAAATCAACATTTTCTTAAGGGTGGGAATGACCCGAACGTCCCTCAATGTCCAGATGGTACCAAATGAAGTCTGTATGTCTGTGTCACATATTCCTGTGATATCAAGAGTGCGATGGTCAGCCAAACGAACTTTACCAAAGTTACCTGTTCGTAGATTCTCCATCATCTTCGTGCTGAAGGTAGCATGAAAAGATGCACCGGAATCCATGATCCAAGACTCTGCTGTATTTTCAACACAGCAGATAAAGGCATCTTCTGAATCATCAGTTGCTGCGTTCACCTCTCTGTTTCCATCTGATTGTTTAGGACATTGATTTCTGAAGTGCCCAGTTTCTTTGCACTTCCAACATTGGATGTCTTTCCTTAGTTTTGACTGGCTCCTCTTTCTAGACTTTGATCTGCCTCTGCCATTACCCCTTTCTGATTTTCTACCTCTCCCTTCAGTGCTTAGCAAAGTACTGGATGATTCTCCAGAACTCCGTCTCCTTATGTCCTCTCCTAGGACGAAGTCACGTATGCCCTCAAAGGTGAGTTTAGAGGTTCCAGCTGAACCACTAATGGCAGTGACAGTTCCTGACCAACTTTCCGGTAACGAGGATAACAAGAGTAAAGCTTGGACTTCATCTTCAAACTTAATATCAACAGATAACAAGCAAGATATAATGGTATTGAAATCATTAATGTGTGAGGTAACAGACATACCTTCTCTCATTCTGGTGTTTACTAACTGTCTTATCAGAAATACCTTGTTAGAAGCGGAAGTTTTCTCATACATGTTTGACAAAGCTTTCATCAATCCACATGCGGTAGTCTCCTTCACAATGTTAAAGGCCACATTCTTGGCCAGTGTAAATCTGATAACAGCTATGGCTTTTCTGTCTAGAGCATCCCATACAGCGTCTTCCATCGTCTCGGGTTTTATTCCAGTCAAGGCTTGATCCAAGTCCTTCTGACACAGCAGATCCTCAATTTGCATCTTCCACCATCCAAAATCTTGTCCATCAAATTTCTCAATTTTGGTTTTTCCGTCCTCAGCCATTATCCCAAAACTGTTAGGGTTTACAAATCGAGTCAAGACTGAAAATAGTGTCCAAACACAGCAGTGGCCGGCTGCCTGAACTTGACGGTTGTTCTATTGAACACTAATCAGTCTGATCGATAATGTAAAACAATTGGCGATAGAAGAATAGAAACAAAGAACCTTTTGAGCAGCAGCAGCAGCGACGGCGGACAGCGGCGACGGCAGACAGCAGCAGCGGCGGCGGCAGACAGCAGTAGTGGCGGCGGCGGCGAGGATTTCAGCGATTGAGTGTAACAGATAAGAGCCTAAAGCTCTGATACCAATTGTTAAGTTGTACGTCACACACACAATACGCACACAACCGAAAGCAAGAAAAGAACACGAGAATTTACGTGGTTCACACGATCAGGGTGATCATGCTAATCCACGGGGGCAACTAGGGTTTTCTTTATTAGGTGCTACAATGTTTACAAGTACAATGGGATCATTATATAGACAAACATAATTAGGGTAAACTCCTAATTAAGGAAACTAGGGTAGAGGGCCTAGGGTCGGCTCTAATCTGCGCCTCTCCCTTTTCCTGATTAATGGGCCGAAGCCTACATCCCAACACTTACCCGGGTAAGTGATTAGATAAACGGCCCCTTAGTCTCCAACTACCAGTTCGTGATCTCTATTCTTTGGGATGAAGCCACGAGCGTGGGTATAAATACCGGTTAAACCCTTCCCCAAGTCACATTGAAAAAAAATTGGTTCTGCCTCTTTCTATTTTCTGCTCTCTGCTCCATAGCATTTCATCCAAATTCTGCGTCAACTTTGATCTTTGTTGACGATCGAAAATCCAAACTGCATCAAATCCGGGGGCTTTGCAACTCGAGACTCACAGCATTCAGAGTGGTCATATAAAACCTTTTAGAACAAGTTTCTATCTGTGCAGTCTACTTCCATTTTCGTCAATTAAAAGTTTAAAACATGTTGGTTTTAAATTTGTGCACTGTAATGTACTTTTTGTTCACTAAGTAAACAAGTTCGTTTCTACCCCTTTCTTTGTTGAACCTATCGGGAAGGATAGATTCAACCGTGTGGTTTAATCTAATTAGAGTTCCTTGTTTTTTCCGAATTCGTTAAAGATTAATCTTTTATAATCAAAGCTACCATATTTAATAATATGGTTTACATCTTTATTTCTATTTCATTATTAAATATTAAAACTTTATTATATCGTGTATCTGATTATCTCTAATAAGTAACTATTTCATCCACAATAACCTATAGCTTAATTTCCACTATAATCAATAACTATACAACTACACAGACACAAATATTTAAAACAATTTAGCATACTCTCAGCCACCATGTATAATTTTTCATCCAAGGGTCTTATCTGTCTGCATTTTATTCTTCAAAGTAAAACTGCTCCCAATCCTCCCTCTATCTCTATCCACCCTATATATTCCACCAAGATGAACCCTGCTTCTTCCAGACGCATTAGTAATTTGTATTAATTTGCAACTGTAACTAGAAATCAGTTAATTGCAGTATCTGCTACAAATTTAGAGTAAAGTGAATACACAGGCCCGTCCCTGGGGGAGGGCGGGCTGGGCACTCGCCCAGGGCCCAAAAAAATCAGGGGCCCGAAAAAAAAATTTAGTTTATATATGTATTTAGAAAAAATGGTTTATATGTTAGGCTGGAAAAAAATCAAGTTTTTGGGCCTAATGGCAATTTGATATAGTGATGAAGAGGCCCAAATCCATGTAATTAGTTGAGGCCCAAAAAACATAAAAGTGTGCAATTAATTCTAACTGTGCAAAATCAATTAAATATCTAGAAAACTTAAACGTGAATGACGATTTCAATAATTCTGCAGGTCTCAAAAATCAAAATCGACTTTCTGCCTTTCGATTCTGTTTCTGCAATTCGATTCTCCAATTCGATTCTGCAATTCGATTTTGATTCTGCAAGTCTGCAACAGCCAAGCCAACAACAGGTAAGGGTTTACATGATTCTGCAATTCGATTCTCCAATTCGATTCTGCAATTTGATTCTGCAAGTCTGCAATTACATGAGGAGTCATCGCTCTATTCTATAGTTCTCTGTTTTCTTCAAAGATTATTAGTTATTACATGAGGATTTTTTTCATATGTATTTGATAAAATAGTTAAATAGTCGACTTAGTAATTCTGTAATTGGATGCCTTCAATTATGCCTTCAATTATGTTTTCTTCAATTATGTGGATTGATATGCCCAGTAAGTGGGCCACGTAAGCAGAAGTGATATCCATATTTTGTTCTTATGGATTTTTTTTCAATTTGATTTTGTAATTCTGCAAATCTGCAATTCGATTCTGCAATTTGATTTTGTTTCTGTTTTAATCTGTTTGACTGTTTCTGTTCTAATCTGTTTCTAAATTCTAAATTGTTAAATTGTAACAGATTATATACACCGAGAATTCTGAATTTGAGAGTTGAAGTGTTGAACTTTGTTTCCAATTCAGGTGCTTTTGTTCCCTTTTACTTGAGTTCTGCTTATTATTTCTGATTTAGTTCAAGTAATCAAGTTTAATCATGTTGCCTAAAAAATACAAGTACCTGTCTGGAAGTGAGAAAAGGAAAAAAAGAAAGTTAGATGAGCAATTGAAATTGTCACAAAGAGGAGCTATGGATAAGTTTGTTAAGGCCATAGGTTCTTCTAATGAAAACTTAGAGAATTTGGATGAACATGATGTTGAGCACCCAAATACAAATGAACATGATGTTGAACACCCAAATATGAGTGAGCATGAGATCCCTAATAATACTGAAAACTTATCAGATGATCAATCAATTCCGTTTATTGATATGTATGATCCTAGGATGTGGGAAAATCTTGATACTAAATCAAGAGACATCCTAGTTGAAAAAGGACCCGTTAGAGAATTTGGTATCGTGTTTCCTCTAGATAACATGTCTAGACATTTTTCATACACTTATTATGATAAAAAGTTAAGTAATGGTGAAACTAGAGATCGTAAATGGCTAGTTTATTCAAAATATGAGGATAAAGTGTATTGTTTTTGTTGTAAGTTGTTCAAATCCAAAAATTATAGAAATGCAATAGCCAACGAAGGATTTAGAGATTGGAAGCATCTTGGTGAGAGACTTAAAGAACATGAGAATAGTATTGAGCATATAAATAACATGTTATCTTGGAATGAACTAAGAGCAAGACTAAATATAAACCAAACCATTGATAAAGATTTACAACAAGAGATTTTGAAAGAGAAAGAACGTTGGAGACAAGTCTTGGTAAGAATAATTGCCGTTGTAAAATATCTTGCTAAATATTCTTTGCCTTTTAGAGGATCTAATGAGAAGTTGTATCTACATAGTAATGGTAACTTTTTAGGGTTAATTGAAATGATTGGAGAGTTTGATGGGGTTATTCATGATCATATTAAACGCATTCAAAATCATGAAATTCATTATCATTATCTCGGCCCTAGAATTCAAAATGAGTTGATTTCACTTTTAGCTCATAATGTTAAAAGTTCTATCATAAAAATTGTCAAAGATGCTAAATATTTTTCTGTAATTCTTGATTGTACACCTGATGTGAGCCATCAAGAGCAAATGAGTTTAATAGTACGATGTGTGAATATGTCTAGTAATAACATAAAAATCGAAGAGTACTTTGTAGAATTTTTAAAGGTTCATGATACGTCCGGTTTGGGTTTGTTCAATGAATTATTAGATGTGCTTAAATCTCTCGACCTTAATGTTGAAGATGTGAGGGGTCAAGGTTATGACAATGGTTCCAATATGAAGGGAAAACACCAAGGGGTACAAAACCGATTACTTGAAGTTAATCCAAAAGCATTATATATGCCATGTGCTTGTCATAGCCTTAATCTTTCTCTTAGTGATATGGCTCATTCTTGTGTCAAAGTTGTTTCGTTTTTTGGAATTGTTCAACGCATATACACATTATTTTCTAGTTCTACAAAAAGATGGAAGGTGTTAGTTGATAATGTGTCGAGCTTAACTGTAAAATCTTTATGCAACACGCGTTGGGAAAGTAGAATCAAAAGTGTTAAGGCAATTAGATTTCAAGCTCCTCAAATAAGATCGGCTTTACTTGAATTATGTAAATCATGTGATGATGCCAAGACGAAAAGTGAAGCGGAAAGTTTGGTAAGTGCAATTGAAAATTTTGAGTTTTTACTTGGCATGGTTATTTGGTATGATATTTTATTTGTAATAAACACGACTAGTAAAAAGTTGCAATTGAAGTCTATGTGCATTAATGCTACCATGGAACACTTTAAAGGTGTAACGAAGTTTTTTGAAAAATATAGGATCGAAGGGTTTGCATCAAGTATGGTTACCGCTAAAGAAATAGCATGTGAAATGAATGTAGATCCTACATTTTTAATCAAGCGTCGTATTATTAGGAAAAAACAATTTGATGAAAGTAATCATATAGAAGAAATGCAAGCATCGGAAGAGGAGAATTTTAGAATTAATTATTTTCTAACCATTGTGGATATGGCTATTGGCTTCGTTGAATAATAGATTTGAGCAACTAAAGATATTTGAAAGTATCTTTGGATTCTTATTTGATTCGCATAAAGTAAAGTCATTGGGTGAGAATGAATTGATGAAATGTTGTGCTAATTTTGGTGATACTTTTTCTCATAATAATATGGCGGATGTTGATGTAAATGATCTTTATTCTGAATTAAAGGTGTTGCAGATGACTTTGCCATCTAGATCAATGTCCGCAATTGAAATTCTTGATTTTGTGCAACTTGCAGATTGTTATCCTAACGTTTCGGTTGCTTATCGAATTATGTTGACAGTGCCTGTGACCGTAGCATCCGCCGAAAGGAGTTTTTCAAAGCTGAAGTTATTGAAGACGTACTTGAGGTCCTCCATGTCACAAGAAAGGTTGAATGGTTTGGCAATATTATGCATTGAAAAAGACATGCTAGATAGTATTGATTTAGATTCTATTATTGATGATTTTGCATCAAAAAATGCTCGAAGAAGTTGTTTCGTATGAATTAGATGAGTTTGTATTAAAAATGCTCGAACAAGTTGTTTTGTATGAATTATTGGTATTTATTATATGAAAGTTTGTTTTTAATTATAAAAAGCGTGTACTTGAAATTTCTTTAGGTACATATTGAGGGCCCAAAATTTACGAGTCGTCCAGGGCCCAAAAATTCTCAGAAACGGCCCTGTGAATACATATCACATGAAAGGTTACCAGTTGATTGTTTAGCTAGTATCACTTTATGTATATCACCCATATTTCCCAGACTTCAGTCTTTAATCCTTTTGCACCAATTATAAGGCAGATTCGTAGAATTGTAGAGAACAGTTCAGAAATAAAGTAAACTGCAAAAGACAAAGTAAACGTAACAAATACTAGAAAGATTCAAAATACTAACCTGATCGCGAACAGGAACGTTGACGATTCTCTCGGAGAAGAAGACTCCATCTTTAGGAGGGCGACGAATAGTAGAAAACCTACGCTTACAAATCGGGCAACGAGACTCGACTTTAGCCCACTCCATGATGCACACAAAGCAAAAATAATGTTCACAACTGTCGATTAAACCTCGAAGAGACATCCCTTCCTCTAACAAACATACGCCGCAAGTATCCAACTGTTGCTCCGGCAACAAATCATCATCATCTTCATTTTCAATTTTAGATTTGCCTTTTGAGGGCGGCGATGGCGAACCTGAGCTTAGGGTTTTGAGACGCTTGGCCGGAGGACTATCCGCCGTGTATTCCATGGTCTCTGATTTCACATCTTGTGGACAACAATTGGTCTCTGATTTGATATCCGGCAGGTATTCGATGCTGCTCGTTTCCACGGCCAGCGGAATTTCGATAGGCTCGGGTTTGATCGGCGGCATCGTCGTCGGTGCCGTCGCAGTTTCCTACTAGGGTATGGGGATGTAAGGATGATATGCGCAGAAAAAAGGGAATTGGGCGGACCACCATCAGGATCTACCGGCAATCGGTGTTTCAGAAACGATAAAATGAAAATGAGTTAATTACATTTTAGTCCCTAATGGTTTCTATTTTTATCATATTTCTCCCCTAACTTTCATTTATCCTTGATGCTTGCATTTTGATTTTTAAGGGCGTTTAGCAGCCCAAAAGTAAACGGCTTTTCATATAGGGGCGAAACGAAAACCAAAATGCAAATTAGAGGGAGAAATCTGAGAATACTAGACAATGTTAGGGACGAAAAATGTAACTAACTTGACGAAAAATGAAAGAGGACCGACTGCACCTAGACCTGGCAAACATGTCGTGTTGGTTCTAGTTCGTGTCGGGTTCAACGTAAAACGAGTTGAGAGTGCTTAATCCTAACTCAACTCGTTTAATAAACAGGTCAGAAAATTCCAACCCGAACACGACCCGCATAACCCGAACATGACATGCCTAACCCGTTTATCCTCTTAACTATTAAACGTGCTTAACCCGTTTGACCCGAGTAACCCATTTAACCCATCTTATATTTATAAAAGTAAAAATCAAAAATTCACAAAAAATATAAATCTAAAATTCAAATGAAAGCATTAGAAATCCAAATTTTATAATTCAAACTTATAAATTGTAACAAATTCCAAAACATTAAAAATCCAAAAAATTAAAAAGAGAACTTATGATATATATATACATATATATATATATATATAAAGGCGGGTTCATACGAGGAGCGTACCTTTTTAAGAAAACGTGAGGAGCACCGTCCATGTACAAAATCATATGTGATTCACAACACAAACCGCAGGACAAGTCGCGCGCTTTCGCAAGCCGCGTAACAAACCGCGCGTGTAATCACATATGATTTTAGTTCTTGTGTTGTGAATCACATGTGATTTTGTACATGGGAGGTGCTCCTCACGTTTTCTTAAATTGTTACGCTCCTCATTTGAACCTTTCTCTCTCTATATATATATATATATATATATATATATATATGCATATATAATGGGTTACTCGAGTCATTTTCGAGTTGAATTTTTTGATCATGACCTTATCTGTTTAATTTTCGTTTCCATTTATTTAAACAAGTAAAAATATATTATCCTGACCCATTTATTTCATATCAAGTTGACGTCCGTAGCACGTGAATGTAGGATTTAGGATCATGTGAAGACTTTTTTATTGGAGATAAAGTCCAAAACCAAAAGCCCAAAATCTGATGGGTCACGGTTCGGTTCA